>SJYV01004222.1:733235-1009463 GCA_006410875.1 Neotragus pygmaeus | reverse complement strand
GCAATTAACCGAGGTCTCCCCAGGGGTACAGGTTCAAGCTCAGGGCCACTGACTCAGCGCTTCCTCTTCTCAGACAGACACACGGAAGCTGGAAGAGTGGGGGCGGGTGAAGGCGGGGCCTGGAAAGCAGGCAGTGAGGTGCGCTGTGTCACCGTGTGCCCCTCACCCGGGGCCTCGCCAGAGCCTGTGAGGGCAGCCTCTCTTGCCACTAGCCTCTGCTTCCAGCGGGAGATCGACTTGTCCTGGGTGGACGTTCCTGCTGGTTCGGCAGGACCCCTCCACATGCAGCCCGCCCACAGCCCTCGCTGGAACCCTGGCAACCCGTTCTTCCTACCCAGGCTCTGCAGGACACCCACGTTCTCCCACCATGTTAAGCCTTTTTGCCCAGACGTGCCAAAGTCTGCATGATGCTATTAGTTGAGTGGGTCTGGCCCCTGGGGGACACGTGGCAATGTCTGAGGATACTAGTGGCTCAGACTAGTGTCACTAGTGACACAACCGAAGGCTCTCCCAGAATCTAGAGAGCGAGAGCCAAGGTGTTGCTTAACAGCCTATAGTCCATAAGACCACAGGGACAAAGAATGTACCAGGGCCAAGCCTCTCTGAGCAGGGCTGAGCCGATACATGGGTGCTTTTTCATCATTCTGCCTCACAGGTGAGGGGACCCAGGTTCAGGTCATGTGACAGACTGCCTGCTGGTGACTCCCTCATTGGATGTCCACTGCTGCACCCAGAATTCCATCTGGAGCCTGCGTCCTGGCTCCAGCCGGGGGGTGAGAGTGGGAGCCACATCCTTATCTTGCCCTGGGAGGGACAAGGAGGGACGATGAAGTAGCCAGGGATTTCGGTGAGTCCTTCCTGATGCCTGAGAAGGCTGGGCCCCGCCTGGCGGGAAATCGGACAAGCGGGAAATCAGACAAGCGGGAAATCAGACAAGCGGGAAATCGGACGAGCCCTCAAACCCTCAGAGGGACTCGTTCCCTTTCCGCCAGGAGGGTGCGGGGCCTGAGCTGGCAAAGGCCAGGACGTTGGCCTGGAACCTAGTGGCTGTGGCCACACCTCCTGCCTCCCCAGACAGGCTGGTCTGGGGCCTGTGCGCTGGGGCCTGGGATAAAGCTGCCCATTCAGGGGACACACAGGCTGGCTTTGTGCAACACCCACGCCCCCTCCTCAGAGGGGCCTGCAACCCCTCCCCCAACACCGTGCACTCTTCACCCCGGCCTGGACTTGGGGGTAGGCACCCTTGCCCTCCTCCGCCCGTCTCCAGGGGCCCTGCCCACGCCTGGCCTGAAGCAAGGGAGGTGTCTGTGTCTCCGTCCCAGGCCTGGTGGCCTGCAGGCTCCTGGCCAGGCCGCTGCCCTCCTCTAGGTAACATCCAGTGGGGAGGCAACAGGGCTGGAGGTGTCCTATTGGGTCAACAGATGA
The DNA here is from genome assembly GCA_006410875.1 of Neotragus pygmaeus. Classification (NCBI taxonomy): domain Eukaryota; kingdom Metazoa; phylum Chordata; class Mammalia; order Artiodactyla; family Bovidae; genus Neotragus; species Neotragus pygmaeus. The sequence goes on along the minus strand of SJYV01004222.1, from coordinate 1,008,038 downwards.
GGCCCCACGGGCTGAGTGGACGTGAACAAAGCCCACAGCTCTCCCGATCCCCAAAGGGCGGGAGGACCTGATTTCTGGGGTGCAGTGTCAGAGTGGGAGAATCACCCCCAGAAAGGAGCCCAGGGTGCTGAAGGCACTAATAAGACCGCACTGGTTCCTGGGCCACAACCCCACACAAATCCACATGGGGGACGACAGGGCAAAATTCTTAGGGGACCACAAAGTGCTTCCAGGCTCTATTCTGGAAGCCAGAGGCCTGGGGTCGTGGCCAGAAGGGTAAGGAGACTCCTAAGGGTTGCAGAGTCCCTGAGGCGGCTCCAGGGCTGGCACAGCACTCCATGGGGACGCCCAGGCTGCTCTGTGACCCTCATTCACTCTGGGTCCATCCCAGTTTCCACACGTGGAAGGGAGAGGCTGTGTGGGGGCCCACAAGGCCAGCACTCAGGGAACACTCCTTCAATGTGACCATGGTTAGTAGGAGCTCCCCAGCATACCAGCCAAAGCAAACAAGGGCAGTCCAAACCCACATGTCTGAAGAGAGAGGGTCAAGCAAGACCCAGCTGGATATTCCACGGTGTGCACAGACACGGGGTCTTCCTAGGTGGTGTTAGTGGTAAAGACTCCACCTGCCCATGCAGGAGACGTAAGTGATGGGTTCGATCCCTGGATCAGGAAGATCCCCTGGAGGAAGGCATGGCAACACACTCCAGTATTCTTGTGTGGAGAATCCCGTGGACAGAGGAGCCTGGCAGGCTACAGTCAATGGGGTCACGCAGAGTCAGACACAACTGAGCGACTGAGCATGGGCAAAGACACAGAGACACAGGAACAGGGGGATTGAGGGGGTCAGGAGAGGCCCCCCCAACCAACAGGTGATTCATCCCAACCCATAAGGCAAAAATAAGTCTAGGCTAGGTGTCTTGACCTTGGCCATGGGGTGAGAGGGCTCGGTTCCCCTGGATAGCACAGTGAACTTTCACACTCAGGGTGCTCCTTCCTGGAGACTCTGCCTTCAGGGGACGTGAACTCACTTCTTTGGAACATGCATCAGAAAGCATCTGCTGGAATACAGGGCAAATGGGGGGCCTGAGGGCATTTGCATCCACAGTCCCGTCCCCACCCAAGCAACAAACAGAGCTGTGGGTGGCCACCCTCTTAACACAGGCTGTGCTGTCCACTTGCCCCAAGCTCCACCTGGCCCTAGTTCTGCTTGACCTCATCTGCTTGCCTCTCTGGATCTTTGTGCTCAGCTCCTCACTCCTGCTCCCACTGTAAGCATCACTAATCGAGCAAGAGCTCCTCCTCATCAGGTCAACAGGGTGCTCCAGACATGCACTGCTAGCTGAAACCCCAGCAGGCCAGACAGCCCCCAGGCAGGCTGGGCCAGTGCAACCCCAACTCCCCATCTCTCCAGAACCTATAAACAGTTGGTGAAGCTGCCTGGCCTTTAACACCGGCAGTATATTCAAAGAGTTTTAAAAGCAACGAGAGGCCAAAGTCTGCAGGATGGCTGGCTTCTAGACTTCCAGCCAAGAAAGGAGCCCCCAAGATGCAGAGCCACACCGATCGTGCCTCAGCATCCCCAGTCTCACAGGCTTCCCTTTAGCTGGACGTGGGACCAGGTGCCCAGCACACTGGCGGAAGGGATAGGTCCAACCGCTGCCCTCCACTCAGTTCAACTCTCCTGTGATCACGGGGCTCACAGCAAAGCCTGGTCACAAACAAAGGGGAATCAGAGCAGGAGGGGGCAGCAGGCTGGTCCCCAGCCCAAACTCCTTGTTGTCATAGCAACCACTCACTGGGACTACAGTCAGGATGCTAACATGTACAACATGTGCACCGCCCTGCGCTGAGCTCACCTTCCCCAGGTCTCAGAGAGCCATCACCATTCTATTGTGTAGACCAAGGCACAGACAGTTCCTCCAGATCAAAGGGCAGGGCCAGTCCAAATCCAGAACCTTCCTGAAGGAGCGAGAGGGGAAAGGGCCTTTATCTCCTGCTAAATGCTCCCAGCTTTCCTGAAGTATCTGTCAGTTCCCCCGCCTATGTGGGAACACCTCAGAATATGCCCAGTCCTGCATCTGCCAGCTGCTGGCCGTGTGACCCTGGAAAGATGAAAAAGTACATGTCAAGGGCTCAGAACAGGGCAGGAGACAGGGGCTGATCCGCTGTCACCACCGTCACAACCCCGTCCATGCCTTTGGGACAGCAGGCACCCTTCATCCAGGCTGATGCCCTGGAAACACTGAGCACACGTTCACGGGCTTCTATCCCAGGGTCAGTCCAAAAAGGTCACCCAGGGTGGTGGCCGGACTTACGGGCACCGGTCCCTGCTTAGAGGACCTGCGCAGAGAACAGGAGTCTTTGGGGAGGAAACATCACACTTCCCTCATTCTGATCTGGGCGTTGGGTCCGCTTACCAGGGGGCAGCGGTCCTGTCATTTTTCTTGGTAATTTCCCCCTTGCGGTGGGTGACGGATGCAGCAGGTTCTCTGGGGGTGGCCAAGCCCATCTTCCACATGCAAAGTAAGGTCACTCTTATTTAATTGAACGTCTTCTTTCCTCATGGAATAACTTCAAATAAACAGCTCCGTCCGCCTCATTGGCGCAGCCTGACTCTGCTTTTGTGTCTCCTCCCCTAGGGACGGATGCAGTCACTTTGAGGTATGCACACGGGCGTCTCTGGTCCTTTCCCAGCTCGTCTGACACTAGTGAGGGATAGTGTCTGGGAGCCCCCTCAGGGCCAGGTGTGGCCCGAATCTCTTTGGGTATCATCTTATTGAATCCTCAGCTGCATTCTGTGAAATAGACACTAATATGACCCCCGTCGCCAACTTTACAGATGAGGAAACTGAGGCTGTGAGAAGGGAGATGTCTGGCCAAAGGCCACACAGTTCAAGACCCCAAACCTCCAAGCCTATGCTTTCAGGGATGGGTTAGGCCGACAGCCCCACACCCAATGGTCCTGGGTACCGTGGTCCCAGAATGTCAGGAACAGTGTTGGTTCAAGTCAGGCACTCGTGTGGAATGGGACTGGTTGCCAGGGTAGATCAAGACTGCCTAGAGCATCACTTGCCATGTGGTCCTTGAAGCCAGTATCTTGACCAGTGGTCCCCACCTCCCCACCAGCACAGAAGAAAGTCACAGGATGGTTGTTAGAAAGGCCTTGTGCCATGCATTCGGAGGAGCTCTGGGCACCTCCCATAGAACTGCATAAAGACACAGCTGCCTTCTCCTCTGTCTCTATCTGAGTGCCAAGCGCCTGCCCAGGAGAGAACATCCCTCCCCACTTAGTTCCCACAAACCCCCTAGGGATAGTTTCGGTCCCATCAGGCCAGGAGTCAGAGAGCAGTCCTGACCCCACGGCTTCCTTCCCCACAGCTGGGGGAGCCAGGATGAGCTCTCAGAATTCGTATTTTAAAATAAAATTAAATTGAATAAAAATTCACGTGAGGCTTTAAAAGAAACCCAAATCTACCAAAATATAGTTCTCAAACTCTCAACCAGACTTTCGATATAGGAAGAACATACAGGATCACGCAAGTGACCTGGGATACCATCACATTAAATGCGACTCAGCAGGTTTCCATGGATAGGGAGTCTGTGGTTTCTACTGGCGACCAGATTGCAAGTAGCTGCTGCTGCCCTGCGGTTTGGTACCCATGTTCCTGTTAGGGGTGGTTAAGGTGAAGATGCAGTTCTTTTGCAGCCAAGTTGATCGCCCCCTGTTCTGAGTGAAGGAGCCAGACCTAAACCAAACGCAGGAGCCTCAGCTCAAGCCCCTGTCCGGCTGCTTCGTGGCTGTAAATGGGGAGAGGGCTGGTGCAGAATTTGCCATGCAACGTGTGGGCACAACCGTCACTGGGTTTTCAGTTAATCTTCGGAGAAGGAGCCGGATGCTGGAGGTCTTTTCTCTTTCCTTGGCTGGAGAGCTGGGCCAGCTCTCCAGCCCACAGGAGGTTTCCAGACCAGACGGCCCCCCTACCGCCCCCCGCCCTGTGTCTGCTCCAGGCGGAGGGGCAGCCGGCGTGCTCCCTGGTTAACAAGCAGTCCGTGCAGGCGGCCCTGTCTGGCCTCCTGGCCGCACACTGAGGAATTAGGAATTGGCACTGTCTGAAATTTATGAAAATCTAATCTCGTTAGGCCTGCCTGGATGAGACTGGCCGGGGCAGGCCTCATTGTCATTCTGAGGAGCCCCAGCCAGCCTGGGGTTCCTGCCACTTCATTTACTGCCCCTCCCCCACCACCGCATTTGAATAAGAACCCAGTTCCTTTCCCCCCCTGGAATTTCAAATAAAATTGAGCCAGACGTCAAAGGAATAACTTTCTGATCACTGCTGGTGCCATTTCAAACACCCCTGACGGCACATTGATTTCTTAGGGTAAGACCGTTTGTAAGTGAAAGAACGGATCTTTCTCTTAAGGTTCGGGAGGTGGGCAGAAATCTAGGCCAGTTTTACTCATTTTTAAAGACAGACTGTACGCTTACCCAGCCCCTGCTCTGTGCCAAGCATGCAGCTGGGCGCCAGGCGCCCGATAGCGGAGCACATAACCATGAGATACTGTCCACGACGCTGTCCAGTGTTGGGTGCAGGGCGGCGAGGGAAAGTCTTGCACTGGGGCCCGGGGCTCCCCGCACTGCTGCTCACGGCAGAGTTCAGAGCACTGATTCAGAACACGAAGTGTGCCCCCAAAATTCCTGGGTTCGAATCCCAACTTTGCCACTTTAACTGTGACCTCAGGCACATCACTTAGTGTCCTCATCTGGGGGAGAAAACATGGAGGGCTGACTCAGTTCCCATCCCATGTGGCTGTGGTGAGAACTGTACCGGTCCGTTTGCAGCCACAGACTCAGGTTGGCAGCGCCTCTGCGAGAACACCCGAGAAGCCTCATTATGTAGAATCCAGAACCCCAGGCCCTGGGCCACACCTATTCTCTGCCCCACACAGACTTGAGCTGGGCGGTGGAATCACAGTGGCTGGAGAAGGCCCAGCAAGGCGGTCCCTCTGCCAGCACCATAGCCGACAGACGGTGCAAGCTGGGAGCATCTCTGAAAAGCAAAGTAACAATCTCTCAAAACTTTCAAGCAAGAACTCCTGACCAGACAAATCACCTCCTGGGTATTTATCTCCACACGCAGGTTTCCTGGGATTCTCTGCCTTTAGTTCTCTGTTCTAGTGAGGATTTTGTTCTGTGCTCTGTGAAAAAAAAAGTGGAAGTGTGAGTCGCTCAGTCATGTCCGACTCTTTGCGACCCCATGGACTGTTGCCCACCAGGCTCCTCTGTCCATGGGATTCTCCAGGCAAGAGTACTGGAGTGGGTTGCCATTCCCTTCCCCAGAGGATCTTCCCGACCAGGGATAGAACGAGCATCTCCCGCATTGCAGGCAGATTCTTCACCGTCTGAGCCACCAGGCAGGGAGGCCCCCGTGCTCTGTAAGAGGACCAAACACAGCCCACTCCAGGGCCTTTGAATGAGACCCTCCTTCTGTCTGGAATGATCTCACCCACGAGCCTGTGCTTGCTACCCCCTCACCTCCTTCCTGGTCTCCATCCCAGTGTCACTTACACAGGAAGCATGCTGAGCATCCTGTCTGCATCAGTGTCTGCCCTGGTCCCTGGGACCCATGTCCCAAGCCTGCTTCACAGTTCTCTGTAGCTCTCATCAGGGGCTGGCGCCTCTCCCTCCCAGAACGCCAGTGTCCATCGCTCATTCTCTGTGTCCCCAGCACTTTCCCCAGGGCAGGCACACAGAAATGCATGGCATATAGGATTACAGTGTTCTCAAGTATAAAGAGAGAAGGCAATGGCACCCTACTCCAGTACTCTTGCCTGGAAAATCCCATGGACGGAGGAGCCTGGTGGGCTGCAGTCCATGGGGTCGCTAAGAGTCGGACACGACTGAGTGACTTCATTTTCACTTTTCACTTTCCTGCACTGGAGAAGGAAATGGCAACCCACTCCAGTGTTCTTGCCTGGAGAATCCCAGGGACGGGGGAACCTGGTGGGCTGCCGTCTATGGGGTCGCATAGAGTCAGACACGACTGAAGCGACTTAGCAGCAGCAGCAAGTATAAAGAGGAGTGCAGGAAGGCCTGCTGCAGGTGAAAAGGCAAAATCTCTAGGAACCACTTAAATGTTCCCCCCGCGCAAGGGGCTGACACAACCTACGAAGCCACTGCTAGCAGATTTGTGTACAATGACAAATTATACACAGATTTGTGCTTCTTCCTGAGCAAGAGAAGCTATCCAATGAGATGGGACCATCCTTGTTTAAAAAAGCACAGACGTGTGTATTTTAAAATAAAAGTGATTCGGGTGATGCATACGAACTTCTGTGAGTGATTACATGCATCTACATGGCCCAAGGGCCAGGTATGGTTACCCTGGGGGTGCCTGAGAGGGGACGGCTCCTTCCTTGTAATACACACTCCTGCACACTCACCTTTGAGCACGTGCAATTACATTCACAGTAAAAGAGACAAAGCGTCTGCCGGTCTCCAAACCAGGTGGCTGATCCCTGGAATGGGGGTTCCCAGAGGTCTCCTGGCAAAGATGCTGTCATCTTGGGTCTAGCAGCACTTCTTGGGGGCTGGGGGGAGGCTGGGTCAAGCCCCTCAGCCTGGGATAGAGGGCAGTGGAGCCCTGGCTTTGGGTGCCTCTGATGGGCTCTGGGAGTTTCGGTGCTGAGCTAGGGTTGCTCTTCATGGGGCAGGAGAGGGCCTGACCGCCCTTCCATGGTACCCTGGCTGAGGAGCCCAAGGTGATACCCAGGTGCCAGGTGGTCGGCTAGTCCCCTCACCTGGAGAGGGGAGACACGTGTGGCTGAACACAAAGCTGCCCTGTGAGACTGTCTCCCTACTCTCTCCAGCACCGGCTGAACTGACAGCCACTCTGGGGATGAAAGTATTGTATTGTAGAGCAAATGGGACGAAAGAAGATGGGCCACACTCACACCACTCCTTCCATCCACCTGAGCCACCTCCAGCCTTTCCTCACCTGGCTTGACTTCTTCCCTCCCTTCCCTCTTCCCTCGCTGGACTGCACCTGTGTGCACAAATATGCATGANATGCCCGGGTGGGGCCGGGGGGCCGGGGGCGGTGGGATGAGAACCTGTCTCCTGTCTCCACCCGCCTCTGGAGGGCACTGAGAAGTAGGGGGAGGGGGGATCTGGAGTACTTCTGACGGCTGTGCAGGTGCGCCCTTGCCCCACCGCAGAGTCGGGAGGAAACAGGCAAAGGCAAAACGTCCTCTCTTCCCATGCTGGGACGGGGATGGGGGTGGGCTAGCCACAGGGGCACATGCCCGGCACACAGGGTACTCCAAACACCTCCAGAAACCAGGGGACGTGTTTCTACTCAGCCAGGCCGAGTCAGAGGGAGGAGACACCACGCCTGAGGTCTTGGGCCCCCGCCCAGGGTGTGGCAGGAACTGGGGCGGCCAGATGTAGGGTTGGGGGGGTCCCGACATGGGGTCTCTAGTCTCTTCCATTCAGATTTGCCAACTTCTAGAGGAAGGCCTGGCGCCCGCTGGGTGCCCAACAAAGAGTCATTCTTTCCATCAACCCTCACCGCCTTCTCTACCAGGGTGCTGGGGTTCTGGTCTCTTTGAGCCTCAGTCTCCCCACCTCTGAAAGGGGGTCCTGGCCACCTGACCCAAAGGGCCATCCTGAGTATTAACTGCCCCCGCCACTGGCCCCACATCTTGCAGGCCCACTCCCCAGGCTGGGTCTCACTGCCCTCACCTGCGAAGTGGGTACAGCCTTGCTTGTAGACAGAGACGGGGAGGAAGTGGGGACACACAGAATACCACCAGGAGCTGGGTCCCACAGTCTACACCATCCACTGGGGCGAACAGTGTGCTTATGACGTAAAGCCTCAGTGGCCTCCCCTGCTGGTCCTTACAGGGACCCCAATCCACTCAAGTAAAGGGGGGGGGTTGATTCTGGGCTATATGTCAGAGGACTCATGACAAGCACTTCCCCCTGTTCTGTTTTTGGTTTCCAGACTCACCTTTAATAACTGCTTTTAAGAGGCTGCTGCTAATCTCTGTTCCTCCCACAGCGAACAACCCACGGGCTCCGACGTCTGTGGGCAGAACCCCTGGTTTTACCCAGACACACGGATGTGAAGGTTCTGGAAGACACCCACTGCTGTGGGGGATACGATGCCAGGGTTTTGAACAGTGTTCTCTCTGGTCAAGGGTTCAACCAGAGCAATGGGAAATGGGAGTCCATGGTCTTTCTATGCCCAGGGCAGGGCCAGTGCTTGGTCAGCACTACTGTCTAACAGGTGGACTCCAAGGCTACTGGCGATGCGACTTGGCTGGGTGACCTATCCAGGACTAGAGAGAACTCAGACGCTTCCTGCACTTGTGACTTCCTCCTGCACACACCTGCTGTCAGTCTCATCTGACAACCACAGCAGACATTACTAATCAATGACTGCAGTTTCCCCCTCCCTGCACTGCCCCACCCCAGCCCATCTCAGGCCTCGGGGAGATTCCTGTCCCTAGAGTCCCAGGAAGTTAAGTGAAACATTTTCCTGCAAACTCTTCTCCAAACATAAATGTGGGGAGTCTTTGAAAGGAAATTATAAAATATGGGGAGTAATTAGGAGAAGTCCTGAAGGACAAGATCTAGGGCAGCTGGGAGGACCACTGATGGACTGACCCCAGAGATTATCACAAACACCCACAGACATATCTTTCTGCACCTTCGCCCACACAGGCTCCTGCTCTGCCTGCCTCTCCATCCTGTTCCAGTTTCCCAGACACATCTCAGACCCCCAGGGCCTTCCAGATGGCTCCTGAGAAGTGGGAGCAGCTCTTCCCAGGAGTGGAGGAAAGTGTCCAAGGGCCAGAGGCCCAGTTCCCCTCGCTATGGCCTCTGACCCTGACTATCCCAGGTCCTCTGTCCCTCTGTCTTGCTCTCAGCTATGACCACCTTGAGGTGGTCCAGGTCTTCATCATAACCTTGACCTTGCCCTCCCTCCCCCTACACCAGGTCCAACTGCTGTCCCTGGCACCCTGGAACATGGCAGGACCACCTCTGCCCTGTCTCAAGCCCATTCTCCATGCTGCAGCTGGAGATGGGTGTCCACGGACCCTGTTACCCCTCCTCTCCAGCTCTAAACCCTTGGAGGGCTCCCCAGTACGCCAGCATCAACTCCAAACTGAAACCTGGTGAGATCAGATCTCATCCTCTGAGCTCTAAGAGCCCCCACTTGACACCTCAGCTCCAGCCATCCTGGAGGCTTTGAAGGTCCCAAAGGCAATGCACAGGTTCACTGACCTCTGCGGGAACTCTTCACCCCTGGGATGAAATCTTGCTTCTCCTTCCACAAGGCTGCACCAACAGGTATTGTGGCCTGAACAGGTGATGGGTACCATGTGGCATCCCCATTCTAGGAGCTTCTCCCCAGCACAGCAGAGCTGGGAGGAGTCATTCAGAGCAAGCAACTGGCTGCAACACACAGCAAGTCCTTGGCAGGGCCCAGCTCCACTGAGCTGATTCCCATCCTGGGCACATCACCCCCAACCCAGCTCCTGGCTTCCCCAACCGCCCCCACCTCCCGATGCCATCCTGCACCCTAAGATGCTTCTCTTCCTGACTGCCATGGCCTCTGCCCAGGTTGTCTACTGGCTCTGAATTCACCGGGCGGGTGGGGAGCTCTATCCCAAGATGAACAATGTCACAATTACCAGTGTCAAGAGGGATGGCACTGAGGGAGTGTGGGTTAGCTCATGTTTGCCCCAATATACAGATGAGGCAGCTGGGGCTCTTAGTGCCTACAGACTTCACAGTTAAGAACCAGTCCTAGAATTAGAGCTTCCAACTGTCTCTCCTTGGTCAGCGCTAGCTCCCAGGCAGAGACGCCCTGAGCTTCCTGTCACCAACGGTCAAAGACAAGGCTTCTTAGGGACATTTTGGTCTACCCTACCCCGGATGAAGCACCCAGACATGGGGAGAATACGGGGCAGACAGAGCCTGGAGGCTGGGGGATGTGGTACGGACACGTCTCTTCCCACGGGGTTTCTTGGGTTCGGGCCGGGCCAAGTGCTACCCTTGGGATCCGGCTGGCAGCCTGGCCCAGATCTCCTGGCACGGGCTGCGGGGTTTTATTTAGATGGTGTCCTCTGGGCAGCTCTGGGCACACAGGCTCAAGTGGGCGTAGCTCCATCGGGTTTCACAGTGCGTCTCTGCTGGGAGCGGCCTCCAGCATTACAAATCAGTGCGTGTTTTGCTGGGAGGCTGGTCACTGGCCGACAATGGGCTGCCTCCTTTGAAATGAGTGTCCCTTCACCCTTCCCCTCCCCTTTCTTCTCTGGGGGAAGATCTCTTCCTGCCTCGGCCCAAGTCCCTTTCTCTGGGGCCTCTCTCCAACCCCTGACCCTCCAGAACAAAAGGGAGCGTGAGCGTCTAGACCGCCGGTCTGAACGTGAGAAGAGGGCATTGTATAACCGGGAAGGAGGCCTGCCTCCCCGGTGGAAAGGTCAGGGCACAGCAGGGGCCGGGAGGGGTGTGTGAGGGCCCAACACCTCTGGGGTCCCCCTGCCTGCCCTCCTGGGGGACGGGGATGTGGCCAGAGCTCAGCCCCGAGGATCCGGCTTGGGTAGCTGCCAAGGCTGGATGTGCCATCTCCAAATGAAATGCAGGGAATCCCTCGGCCCGTCGCTAAAAAACTAATTCACTCGAGAAACTAATTCACAGGAAGCCCTAGGAGCAGCGCCTGGACGTAGGTGCATACAGAAATGTCAGGGGCTTCCCAGGTGGTTCAGTGGGTAAAGAATCCACCTGCCAATGCAGGAGACACAAGCAGACACAAGTTCGATCCCTGGGTCAGGAAGATCCTCTCGAGGAAGGCATGGCACCCACTGCAGTATTCTCACCTGGAAAATCCCCTGGACAGAGGAGCCCGGTGGACTACAGTCTGTAGGGATGCCAAGAGTCAGACATGACCAACGTGACTGAACATGCACACCCGCGCACATAAAAGTCAGCTGTTTATCATGACCAGTTTAGAAGCTTCAGGTGCGTTCTGGGCTGAGGTGACCAGGCTGGGGAGTCCCTAGCAGGGACCCTGGAGGTGAGGAGTGTCTTCTTGCATCTGGAAGGCCTTGCTTCGAGTAGCAGAGGGGATGTGTGGACATCTGGGCAGCAAACACTGGCTGTGTGACTCCACTGTCCTACTCACCCTCTCTGGGCCTCTAGGACATCTTTGTAAAAAGAGGCTAGAGTAAGATCTGTGGTTTCTCAGACTATGTTTTACCAGGAAGACCTCTGCTTTAATGGAAGTCTGATTCAGGAGCGTTGATCTATTGAATGGATGCAGAAGCAGCACTGCTTGGCCAATGTGAGGCTTGGAGGTAAGAGACTTTACAACTACCTCCCTTAGCAGCTGGGGTCCACCAGACACCCTCTTCGTTCTGGGCACTGGCCCAGCCTCTCCAACGGGCATCAGCTTGTTTGAGATGTAAAGGCACAGGCTGCTACCCAGGCAGCCGGGATGAGCAGGAGGTCCCCACGGCATCCTCAGACCCCACGTCTCAGGGAGGAGACAGGGCACAGGCCACCCAGAGGGGACGTCTCCCTCCCCCTCCCCAAAGCTGCTGGGGCATGGTGGAGGCCCTGCACCCATCTCTCCAACCACTGCTATCCCCCCTTTATCAGCCTGCACTGCAGGTGCCTGGAAACAGGCCTATGGAACAAACTAATCTCCATGTGACGAGGCTGTGAGCGTTTAGACGTCTGTCTCTGTCATTTATCAAATTCTTTGAATTTTTCTTAAATAAGGAGCATGTATCACTTTTTTCTATCAGAAGAATCAGGCTATTTTCACTGTGAAATTATCATTATCTCTTTAAGGCAGGTAAACATTGCTATGGGCATTCCAAGAGGTCTTCATAGAGAAAGCAGAAGCCTGAAAAGCAAGCACACGGCTGGGCTAGCCGGTAACTCCTCTGCTGGGCCTCTGTTCTAGGAAATGCTCAGAGAGGACACAAGGGCTTCAAGGCCAGTCCTGACCCACCGCAACCCCTGGGGGTGGGCCCTGGATGCCAGCATTGCTGGGGACACTGCTCATCAGAATCCAGGACCGTGGGGTCTCGAATCTGTATCTCCTACAAGAAAACATAAAAATGCTGACTCCTGGCACACCCCCAGTTTCCAGATCAGCACCCCAGTGGGCAAGTCCAGAAGTTTCTCCTTTTCAGTTCCATGTCTGAGTTAAGAACCCATGCATCTGAAAAAATGGGTTGCACTGGTCCCACAGGACACCCCCGTTTACAAGGCTGATGGAAAAGCAGAGGAAAGAGAGAAAGCCAGCCCCGGCCTCCAGGCCCGCCTCTCCCCAGTCTCTTCCTGTGGGACTTGGGGAAAGCTGTTTCACGTTCACTCGTTTCCTTACTTCCTGTCTGCCCCACTCAAGTCGGGCTGCCTTTCTCGTGGCTGTGAACTTCCAGAGCATTAGGCCCAGCACACAGTAGGTGCTCAGGGTGGTGCCTTGTCTGTGCCTGCTCAGTCACATCCGACTCTTTGCGACCCCACATACTGTAGCCCGCCAGGCTCCTCTGTCCATGGGATTTTTCAGGCAAGCATACTGGAGTGGGTAGCTATTCCCCTCTCCAGGGGATCTTCCTGACCCAGGGATCGAACCCAGGTCTCCTGCCTTAGCAGGCACTTTCTTTACCAGCTGAGCCATGTGGGAAGTAAATGTGCTCAGTAAATGTGCTGAATTCACGAATGAAATACTAAGGCAAACTACCCATTAGTGAGGCTCCTACATGAGCACAAAATAATAGATGACACAGCCACCCCAGCCTTCCAGCACACCGGTTGGTTAGGATGGGCTGAGGGATCCTTTCCTGCACCCACAGAAGGGCTTTGAGTTGGGGGGTAGGCAGGGCCCTGGGGCAGGCTCTGAAGGGGCAGGGGCAGATTCACGAGGGTGAAGGTCCCCTGCCGTGCCGCAGGGATGGGTCACCAGGGTCTCTTGGGAAGGATGAGACAAGGGTGAAGGAGGTGTCTGGGGAGCCCAGGTAAGCAAGCCACGGGCAGGGTCTGCAGGGGGGCCCCCTGTTAGGCAGCAGCTCCCATTCCTCAGAACACTTCTCCTGGCCCCTAGGGGGAGGGGAGAAGGAACTTTCCCCCAAAGAAAGCACTCCTCTGCGGTAGAAAATGAAATGGGTCAGAGTGGAGCCTGGTAGATGCCAGCACCCTCATCCCTCCCTGAGCAGGGAAGACACTGGCCTGAGGCTAGAGAGCAGGCTGAGGCCAGGTGCACAGCTCCCGGTCTAGGTCTTGTCCATGACACGGTCACAGCAGGTGGCTCAGACCACCTCACCGGTACCCAGCCTCAGTACTGGTGCCAGCCCCCACTGTGCCTCTACTTCCTGTGGACAACGAGGTGAAGAGAACCCTGAATGTGCCTGGGAGGGGCCGGTACCTCTAACCTCATGGGAGAAAATTTTCCCTGGGTAGAACGTCCGCTCATGCCTCAGAGCCTTGTCTAACTTTCCCCACTAGAGCCAAGGGCTTCCACACCACTTTTTCCTCCCTTCTCATGGGCAGGTCCTAGGGTTCCCAAAGCCAGCTCCCCCTCAGTACCGGCCACGTCTTAACCATAGGAGAGGCCGCATTGGTGCAGCATCTACGAGGCACCCGTCACTCAATTGAGCAGGTCTTCTCTCCCGCAGTCCTCACTATGACTCCATAACGTGGGTGGCTCTTACCACCCCCATTTTGCAGAGGAGGAAACAGAAGCTCAGAGAGCAGAGGCAGCCGCCCCACAGACATTCTCCTAGGTTTCAGAGGTCAGAGCCTGGATTTCTTCTCCTTGGATGTGGGTCCTCTGCGAGCTCACGCCCTGCATGCCAGGCCTGGCCTCAACAAGGACTCTGAAGGCTGCTCCCCTTCAATGCACAGCAGATGTGCCCCTGGACCCACAGGGTGGGGCTGATACCCACGGGGCAGCTAGGAGCAAGGGCCTGGTCCCTCCCCTAGAAGCCCGCCTCCTCTGCTCCTTCAGGGAAGCTGGGTGTCCGTGTGGCCTGAGGCCGGCAAGGGATGGACACAGCCACTCCTGGTCGCAGAAGAATTCCTCGAGGGCCAAGGCTGCCAGATGGAGAAGAGGCAGGACGGCTCTCCCACACTGGCTGGTACCGCTGGCTTGAAACCGACTGACGGGGTGACGCATGGAAGCTGGACTCAGTCAGCCTGGAATCTGGGGCCCCTCTGTACACTGCCACCTCACCCGGACACTCTTCAGAGTCGAGAGGGCAGAGCTCTGCGACCCCAGGCCACCCTGGACTGGCCAGGCCAGTCCTTCCTGGTGCTGAATGGCAAGGCTGATCAGATCCACAAGGACCATAACCATTCCCTGGCCAAGCCCGTAGCCCACACAGATAAGTGTGGGAGCCAGACTGCTAGGGTTCAGGGCCCGACCACCACTCACCAGCCATAAGCCCTCAGGCAGCGCCCTCCCAGCCTCAGCGTGTGCGTGTCTATACGAGGGACCTAGTGATCACAGTCCTGCCGGGGGCGCCGGGAGGACTCCACGTTACAGCGAGAGTCCTGGCCCTCATTCTCTGGGACACAGTGCGGCTGCCTAAAAGCTCTTGCTCTTAGGACTAGTTTCCTGGCTTTCACACCTGATCACAATCAGCTCCTGATTTAGCCCTTGGCATGGGTTAAGGTCTTGGGGGAAGTGGTCAGACCAAAATCTACCCAGAGTCAAGGAGGTGGGACCAGGGGGTACAAAGGCCAGACGGGCCCCCAGGCAGTGGAACTGCATTGGCCCAGCTCACTGGTGAGCAGGCCAGGGGCCGCTGAGCCTGCATTCCCACCCAGGAGCCAGGACCCATGGGTCTGATGCCTGCCACACGCCCAGGATCTTCCACATTCCAGCCAAGCTGCAATGCCTCTGTGGGCTGCAATAAAAATTCCTAGACAGGTAGTCAGGGAGGCGGCAGGCCCGGATGAGCAGAGGGCAGGGGAGCCGGGGCTCTGTGCTCCCACAAGTAAGGCCAGTGGGTTGAAAGAGCTGCCTCTGTGCCCTTTCCTCTCAGATCTTTCGGGCTGGCCCCAGGCCTGGGATCTGAGATTGGGAGTGCAGGGGCAGGAAGGTCCCTGAGTCTGAGGCTCTTTGGAAGGAAGCGTGGTTCTCCTCATCAGACCAGCCTCTCCAGTGGGGCCCACCAGGGAGCTGTGACACCACCGAGACACTCAATGCCAGCCTCAGAAGGGGTCTTCAAACAGCTCCCTCCACCGTCTGTCACATGCTTTGACTGTTTTGAAAACAGTCAAAATAAACACAGCTCTGCCAACCCCCAAGTCAGAAAGGTGGCAGGACTTCCCCCAATGCAGGGCCATGTCCCAGACATAATCAGGGGATGGTGGGGACAGTGCAGCAGATGGCTGGTCAGGAGCCCATGCCCCGCTGTGAGGCCCAGGACAGAGCTGGGACCCATGGGACTCTGTACTTCCCTTATGCCTGCCTCTCTCCAAAGCCAAAAAGGTGCATTAGGCCCCTACACAATAAACCAGGTCTATTTTGCAAAATACCACATCATTCAAGGCGCTGGAGGGCAATTAAGCTAGGGGGAATTTTTTTTTTTTTCTTTTACAAAGAAAGAACACAGAAATCTTAATTCCAACACATACAGAGATCCGAGGACACACAGCTGTGTGGAGCAGGTCACGGACGCCAGGGCAATGGGTTGGCTTCTCCCCACCTTCCTGAGCATAAAGCCAGAGCCTGTCACCTGCAGGAAGCTGCTTGGAGCTGTGTGTCTAGGGGAAGGATGGGGGCCTCCCCCTCCATCCATAACTCCCTGCCCATGAACTATCCCCTTGGCTTCCCGCCTCTGACACGACCTTGCGACCTTGATCTCATTAGAACTGAGTTGACTCCGACCTTCAAATGGCCGGCTGACCCTAAGAGGGCAACGAGCAAAGTGCTGTGAGCCTATAATTGCTTATTAAAGACTCCGGAGGACTCCTTGGGAAGTGCACCTTAAACATCACTTTAACTGGCCTTCCTGAGCTTTGCCATTTCCAAATACCCTGTTACAGGAATTTAAATTTCTTGATATTTAAAAGAAGTAAATATTCAATCCCTTTGACTACGTGGCCTTGTTTTAAGCAACACTCATGAAATCAATGATGTACTTTGCTTGTCCCATCCTTCCTAATTTACATTCAACATCTTTTAACCTAAGGACATAACTATTAAACCTAAAATGCCCGTCCACATGCCCTCTAAGGTTTTCTTACAGGCTGCCAGTCGGCTTTGGGTCTGTCAACTTCTCTGAACTTACAAAGTCAGGAGGTTATGACTCCAGTGGTGTCAAAGGGTCCCAGATCTAACTCAGCCAATTATCCTCATGTGCTCTTGGGCAAGTGATTCCTGTCCTCTGAGCCTCGGTCTGTCTGCCCATCTGAAAAACAGGTCTAGTAACAGCAGCTCCTGCAAAGCTGCATGTAGCATGGTGCCTGGCATTCAGTAAATACCTGTAAGTGAGCTCTGTGTTGTCACATGCAGCCCAGAGAGTCAGCACACTTACTAGCATCCCCATTTTACAGATGAAGAACTGAGACCTGGGGAGTGACAGAGCTGTGATTCTAAACTGGCATTTTGTCTCTAAAGCCACTCTGTGAGGGTCCTTTCCTTCTTCAGCCAATACTCGATTCCAAGTGTCAAGGACCCCTTCTGCCAGCTCCACACTCTCCATTGAGGCATGCCCAACCCCCAGGACGCAGCTCCATCCCAAGGTCCGAGCTGTCCGTCGGCATCAGACAGCAGGAACTCAGCCTCAGTGCTCTCTGCCTCTGAGTAACTACCTCCCCAGACATGATTCACACCTGTCTGGGGTCACCCACATCCTCATTCCTTGCAGAGGAATGCGGGCCAGGTGAAGCAGGCTGGAGGACTGGCCTCTGCGGCTGGTGCAATCGTGCCAGGCGGTGGCAGAGGTATGGCCTGCTGAGTTTCCAACGCCTCTGCCACCATCCTGAGCCCCCCGTGCTGGAGCTGGACAGATGCCCAGGTCCTCGATACCTGTTTATGGGGCTCAGATTCAGGTTATAAAACCTCTTCCCCATGGAGGCTCCTGGAATTCCACCATTAAACAGTCATTCATTTGGGTTCATATACCCCTTTGACGAGGCTTTCCCCTGTGTGAACAGCAGCCTCATGGTTCATCCATACAATAGAAAGCTGCTCAGAAATAAAAAGGAACCACAACTGAGACGCCCAACACGGATGGATCTCAAAGTCAGGAGGCTGACTGTAAGAAAGCAAACAAAAAGAACATACAGTGTGACTCCATTCATGGAAAGCTCTCCACTCGGAACATCTAATCTCTGGTGATGGAATCTGCAGTGACTGCCTCAGGGGGGCCAGGTGTAGAGGGGCTTGTGGGGAGCCAGAAGGACGTTCCTCTCGACCTGGATGGTTGACACAGACACTTGACAAAACTCATCACAGTGTACACTACGTCTGTGCACTTTGTGCCTCTAAATTATACCTCAGTAAACACATATCACAGCAGGGGAAAACACAGATTCCGAAAGGAAGTTTAACAACTGAAGGGAAGAGAAGGGGCAGCTGGTGAGATTTGACTGGGCCTTTGCAGTATCTTCCTTCTCACAAGAATCCCGGGTTTCAGTTAAGCCTGTTTTACAGAGAACAAAGTTAAGAAGGGAGGAGATGAGGAGAGATGGTAGGGGACAGAGATGTGAGCAGGGCTTATTGGGGGCTTCGGGGATGGGAAAACCTTAAGTCTGGAACATTCTGTCTTTGGCTACAAGCCCACCGGTGCCCTGTGTGATGCCCCTTCAAGAAGCAAGGTGCCACCCCCACTGAAGCAGAAAGCCACACAGAGATAAACCAAGAATGCCGGAGGCAAAAGGAGGGGGCAGATCCAGTCGAAGGCCAGGTTTCAGGCCGTGGCTGGCAGCCACAGGGAACAGAAGAGGAAGCCAGGACACCGGGTGCTCATCCTCATCCTGGCAAAACCAGGCGCCCCACTGTTACCCAACAGACAGTAACATACAGCCCCTGGCTGCCACTCCAGCCACCAGGCCCCAGACCATCCCCCTGCACCATGGTGGGCAGAGGCCTCAGGTGTTGCTCGGCTGTTCAAGCACCTGGCCTGGAACGCCAGACGGGTGCTGGAAGGCGAGGCCCGGGCCCCATGGGCCCGGCTGCCCGACTCACGGTGCAGCTTGCAAGTGTTGCTCCAGCCTGGCTCGCGCGGAGTCCCGCCAGCCCGCTGTCCTCACGGTGATGACATTATTAGTGGCAATGCTCCCATCAGCCACAGAAGGGTTTCATGCCCAGGTTTCCTGTACTTCCTCAACTGCATCTCTGTTTCTCTATCTGCAAGCACTGCTGGGTGGGGGCCAGCCCAGCGGAGTTTAACCCCAGCTGCACCCTAGAATTCCCTGGGAAGTTTTAAGAAGCCCTGCTCCCACCCTGGAGTACATCTGAGGGTCAGAGTTGCGGAGGCACTGCGGCTGTGGCTTCCACGGTCAGCAGAATGGAGAAGGGCAAGATAGAGAAGGGGACTGGAGAGGGTCCTCCGTGGGAATGGTCTCCAGACTCCCTTCTCACCCCTCTGCCAAGGCAACCTCGCCGGAAGCCCAGCACCCCACAGGTCATGATGACCCCTTTCTCCCGTCAGGCAATCCGACCCAGGATAGAGCTCTGCTCCTGCTGGCCCCGAGCCCCAGGATGACTGCCCATGACCATTCCAAGAAGGAGAGTGCACGGAGGAGGGAGGAACAGGACGCCAGGCCAGCTGCAAAAGCCGGAGGGCAAAGGCAGGAGGCCTGGAGTCAGCCACACCAGCACACGGGTGACAGGTGGTTATGAAGCTGGGGAGAGAGACTCTGGAGCCCCACGGCCCAAGATCAAGTCCTGCTCTGCTCCTGGCTGGTGATCTCTGCACCCTGGCACATGCCCTGGCTCCACCTCCTCCATGCCAACGAGGCTGCCACAAGGGTGTGCATGATGCCTGGTGAGCATCTGAGACCATCAGCAGGACAAGCTGGGGTTCGAAGAGCCACAAAGCCACTAAAGAGATTGCCAAGAAAACAAAACAAACTAAGTCACCTGGGGCTCAGTCCCCAGATACTGACTGCCCAGCTTCTCTCCTCTCCCGCTCTTTTTTTTTTGGAATCCCATCCCCATCTCCTGAGTCTATTCCAGGGAAAGGTTCAGAGCTCATTCTCGCTAGAGTGTAAAAGAACGCCACAATGCACATTTAAGGTGAAAACAGAGGTTTCTGTGACGTTTGAGTTGGTGACCACGACTGTAAAGAAAGACAACTGAAGTACTGTCTGTGGGGGCGAGAGTAACATGGGTAGGGGTCTTATTCCAGATCTCCTCAGGAACAAGTCTAGAGAACTGTGAGGAACCCAGGCCTGACAGCTGAAGCTGGGATTTGGGTCACACCGAGGTGGCGGCACAGCCTTAGATCTGACAGTAGGGACAGTTCCTGACTTGTCAGGCAGCCCAAGGGCCTCCATGTAACATGCTGAGCAAATGGCGAGTCTCGGTGGCTACATGCAGGAGTGATTCTTCCTCTTCCAGGATTTCCGCAGCCCTTGATGCTTCCCCATGCTGGGATTGATTAGCAATGTCTGTCACGGGCAACAAGGGGAGTGCTGGCTCAAACGCCATGTACTCATTCTTGATCCACGCTGTGAAAGTCACAAAGCAGCTCAGTAAGTACCAGCTAGATTATCTTCTATGTTAAAGACAGAGGAGCTGGGAATCCACAGATACCTGAGCTGATGCAGAGGACAGAAAACAATGGAGCAAGTCACACAGACAGAATAAACTGGACAAGAGGACATCGGGATAAAGGGCTGCAGGAAGAAATATTCCTTATCTCAACAGGCCAACTTCTGGATTATGCACTAGCAGGCAGGGCCTAGATTTATGTGGACTATTGGAGGTTGGATCATAATTGTACCTCTAGGCCAAGTAGCAGGTGACTCTAATCATTCTCCGGATGGGAGGACAGTGACATTTTTATTTAGGGCCAAAAGTAACTAATAAAACTAGACAAAATAGCGGCTCCACATGTAAGTCTCCAAATACTTAAGGTTAATGCAAAGTCTTGATAACCGCAAACATCTAGTAACTATCCTTGTTAGAGAAATGGAGAGGGGATAGGAGTGGCCCCTGGCCCTTGAATGTGTATTGTGTGTATTCGGTCACTAAGTCGTGTCTGACTCTTTGCAACCCCATGAACTGTAGCCTGTCAGGCACCTCTGTCCATGGGATTGATTAGCATGCTGGCTCCTCTCTCCATGAGATTCTCCAGGCAAGAATACTCTAATGGGTTACCATTTCCTTCTCCATTGGCTCTTCCTGACCCAGGGATCGAGCTTGCCTCTCTTAGGTTGGGAGGCAGATTCTTTAGCACTTGAGCCACGTAGGAAGCCCCTTAAGCCTGGATATTTAAACTGTTCCATGGTGGAGCCAGTGCAGAGACTTTTTAAAAAGGCAACATTCTCTGCCTTTGTGGCTTTTGGGTTGAAAACTCTGCTCGAGGCTTGATGGGGGTGTCCTTACGTGTCATCCTGCTCAGAGATCGGCATCCATAACTGTGGGAGAGATATACCTGAGATAGGAGTGCATTTAGCTGTGGTCCATCAAGGACCATCAACAGTGGCAAATGCAGGGATGCTCAAAGGGCTGGCCGGTGTTATTTAATCAGTTATACTCACCAATGTAATTGACACCCTTCCCATCACTACAATACAGCCACCTCCCTCTCCCATATCATAAACAGATTAGGAAAAATCGTTTCCCTATGGCCGTGACCCCCGTCGACTGCTCAGTTCAGCCGCTTATGAATCACTCTGGGCTCACCGCGACGGCATTCTGAAATGACTGCACGATAACGGGGCGGCAC
The DNA here is from genome assembly GCA_006410875.1 of Neotragus pygmaeus. Taxonomy (NCBI): domain Eukaryota; kingdom Metazoa; phylum Chordata; class Mammalia; order Artiodactyla; family Bovidae; genus Neotragus; species Neotragus pygmaeus. The sequence continues at coordinate 987,110 of SJYV01004222.1, read as the reverse complement.
AGACACCAATAAATGAATCATGCCTTCCCCAGGACCAAACCTTTGGCTTTTACAGACACCAATTACAAAGGAGAAAGAAAAGAACAAAGAAATTACTCAGGGTGTTTGCGCAAAGTTGATTCATAGGTTTACAGAATTATTACCGACTAAACTGTTTTCAGGAAGGCAATCAGACCCATGACCAGCCTGAATTCTCAGACTTGGGAATTTGCAAAATGGGGGCCCTGGCAGTTACCAAATTCCTGCAGGGCTCCCCAGGCTGAAAGAGCCTCCCTGCCCCCACTTCACTTTCTACTTTCTTTTGGACATTTACTTAAGGCCTTAAAATGTATAGCCACATGAGCAATGTCTGGATGTAAGCACGTATGCACTGAATCTTACCAAATGTCTTGGTATTAACGTTTATTTCATTTATCTAAGTGTAGCAGCCCCAACAGACCATACAGATTCTCCTTTCCTTGATCAGGGTTTTGAAACACATGACCTAAAATCACCAAACTCTTCTGTCACTTCTCAACTGACATCCACTGGAGGAATATCAGCTACTCTAGCTGGTATAAAATTTAGGTTGATTCAGAAACAGTTTGTGGTGGCCATGTGCAAATTCTGAGCTTCCCCAGTGGAAGTGTGGCCTCTGGGACCAATTACCCCACAGGGCTTGGGTTGATGCTTGTTGACCAGGCACCTGAAGCTTACGGGGCAGCTTTTGTTGTTGTTGTTCTTTAGTTGCTAAGTCGGGTCTGACTCTTTTTCGACCCCATGGACTGTGGCTCCCTGCCATGCTCCTCTGTCCATGGGATTCTCCAGGCAAGAATACTGGAGTGGGTGGCCATTTCCTTCTCCAGGGGATCTTCCTGACCCAGGGGTCGAACCCGTGACTTGACACTTGTGGGCCAGGCATCTGAACCTTATGGTGCAGCTTGAGCACAGCAGAAAGCATCCCCCTCAGCAATGTCTGACTCTGGTGGGCAAAGTCCCATGAGTGAGAACAAGCCTGAGCTCACTCCTGGCTGATACTCTCGAGCGGCAGCCCATCTTACCAGCAGCTGCCTGGACCATCTCGGGCAATGCAGGACAAGAGGGCAGCAGGGCTGTCCTGCCAAATCCACTCTGGATGAGCAGTTGGCAACCAGGTACCCAAGACGAGTGGGGCTGAGAAAACCTCTTCAGAGAAAGGGCAGTCTCTTTGCCGCCCATGTGCAGGAAAACGGACTCAGCACTCACTTCTATTGCTTCCGAGGACAGAGCCTGAGAGTTCTGATTTCATCTCTGAGGGAGCCCAGGGCAAAGCCAAGGAAAGGCTCAGGTTCAGTTCTAGCACACCTGCAGGCAGAGGTGGGGAGGTCCCCCCACAGCCTTGAGTAGAGGGACCTCAGAGATGTCTCCCAGTCTTGGGCAGAATGCACCCATCTTAAAATTTTCTGCATGTTTTATACTATAAATATATGTATGTATATTTCTTATATCCAATGATACATGGTTTTATGGGCTTCCCTGGTGGTTCATTGGTAAAGAATCTGCCTACAATGAAAGAGACATAGGAGATGTGGGTACGATCCCTGGATCAGGAAGATTCCCTGGAAGAGGGCATGGCAACCAACTCCAGTACTCTTGCCTGGAGAATCCCACGGACAGAGGAGCCTGGATGTCTACTGTCCACACGGCCAAAAAGCGTCGGAAACAACTGAAGCAACTGAGCCCCCGTGCATGAACATGGTTTATATATTAAAGCATATATTTCTGTATCCTTAACCACTGACACCCAAACAGACTCATGGCTGAATGTCACTTTTGTCCCCACCTGCAAAGCCAGGGATGGAAACACTAGCTCCTGTAGACCTTAAGGACCAACAGAGACTCTCCTGTCCCTAAAGCCTGACGTGATCTGCACGTGTTTCCCCATCTGTATGGTCAAGGCTGGCAGGCAGGCCAAGGGCCAGGAGTTTACAGAACCTCACTGTGGGCTCCCAGCAGCCCTGGGGGAAAGGAAGGAACACCATAATCCACTCTTTCACCCACTGTTTCACTATTTATTGAACATCTACTCTGTGCCGATATCATGCAGAAGTGGTATCCATCCCAAGCAGAATGTGGCACTGCTGCCAGCCCCCATCGCCACCAAAGGCCATATCAGGGACAAACGATATGGGACCACTTCTCCAAACACTGAAGGGAAGCTGGTGTCTCAAGCCCACGTGACTGCTTAATGGTTCAGTTGTATCTGTCCAGCCCGGGGGTGCCGAGCCCTGTGCCACGCATGGAGCACCAGGAGGTGTTTCTAGAGGACAGTGGACAGTGGGACATTAAGAGCTGGCTTGTGGAGGTCAGAGTCACTCGGATTTTACACTCATTGCCAATAAGTAAAGCTTTCTTTTCTGCCAGGACAGCCATTTCCCAAGCCCACTGATGCAACTCAACATGACTGTAGTTATGAATATATCTGAGGGCTTCCCTGGTGGCTTAGATGGTAAAAAAAAAAATCTGCCTGCAATGCAGGAGACCCAGATTTGATCCCTGGATCAGGAAGATCTCCTGGAGAACGGGATGGTAACCCACTCCAGCTTTCTTGCCTGGAGAATCCCATGGACAGAGGAGCCTGGTGGGCTTCTGTGCATGGGGTCACAAAAGAGTCAGACACGACTGAGTGACACTTTCACTTTTTCTTTCCATAAATACATCTGAAGGGAAAGAAGAGTAAATCAGACTCCACATTTCCCGATGCTTTCAACATCGGAGTAAGTGAACTGCAGAGGCTCTGACAGTAAGTCCAGAGACTTACCCCTTCTTCCTTCCACCCTTACCCCAGTGAAAAACAAATGCATTATCAGACTCTGTGGGAAAATTAGGAAGATCCAGTCACTACCTGGAACTTCATAGTAGCTGCCTCACCCCTTCCAATCTACGGGTCTCACAGTCACGTTGGAGCCATGCCAAACGGAAAGGGCAACCGAAGCAAGTGTGTACAGAGAAGAGTCACCCCAGAAATCCTCCTGCTGAGGATGCGGGGCAGGTCCTGGTGGTGTGCCTTTGTCACTTCTAAGCTCTTGTGTGTGTGCTCAGTCGTGTCCAACCCTTGTGACCCCATTAACTGTAGCCCGCCAGGCTCCTCTGTCCATGGGATTCTCCAGGCAAGAGTACTGGAGTGGGTTGCCATTTCCTTCTTCAGGGGATCTTCCTGACCCAAGGGTTGAACTTGAGTCTCCTGCACTGGCAGGCGGATTCTTTACTGCTGAGCCACCTGGGAAGCCTAGTGGCACGGAAGTGACACTGAGAGACCCCCANGGTTGCCATTTCCTTCTTCAGGGGATCTTCCTGACCCAAGGGTTGAACTTGAGTCTCCCGCACTGGCAGGCGGATTCTTTACTGCTGAGCCACCTGGGAAGCCTAGTGGCACGGAAGTGACACTGAGAGACCCCCAACCTCCCTGGGCAAGGCGGCGGTGGCAGGGCCGTGTCGGCATGGGCTCCTGCACCTGCCCCCACGTGCGGCTCTGAGGTCTTCAGGAGAGATGGTGGGAGGAGGATGGGAGGGGGCACAGCTTCCTGCCCCAAACAGTGGAAATGTCTCTAGTATTCAAAACGGCATTTTGTGCTAGAGGTGCTTTTGATTGCTGGGCGACTGTCTTGACAATTTCTGATGTTGGTGTTAACCTCCCCTCTGTTCTGCAGAGGGACGAGCGGAGGCCAGGATGGAACCCAAAAGGATGGTCTTGCAGGTCTACATCCTGACCACATCCTGTCCTGCCTGGAATCTTTTAGGAGTCTGCCTGTCCTTCCTTTCCATCCCCCCTCATACACAAGGTACCAACCAGGTTCGGGATATAATGAACAAAACTGACACTATCTCTAACCTCTCGGCACCTGGTAACCAGAAGAGAGAGAGATGACACAACTCATTACACAACATTCAACACTACAGACAGGTCTGAAAGGAGAGACCCGCAGAGGGCTCATAGAGCCCAAACAGGAATGACTAGTCTGGGATGCTCTGCTCCACACAGGTTCCCTGTAAAGTCTAGATACTCATCGTTTCTGGCCAGAAGGCTGGCATGCCCAGACCCCGGATGACCTGGAAATCCTGGAAAAGTAACGATATGGCTCCTCCGGGGACAGTCCTGGGTGACTTTCCAAGCCCCTGACACCAGATCAGATGGTGGTAGTTTGGAGGTGGGGGAAGGAGCTGGAGACAGTGACAGCCTGATGCAAGACACGTGTTTGATGCAGACCTTTCCAACGAACAGTCAGTCAGCGCACTGTTAGAGTGAAAAGGACACAATTATGTGCCCTGAGATTTGTTGGTGCTTCTCCCTAAGGAATGGGAGTTGGTGTGGTGTCATGGGGAAGAAATCATGGGAGCATGGGCTGCAGGGTCAGGGCACTCAGATGTGAATCCCAGCAGAACATCAGTTCCTGGCTGTGTGACCTGGAGCAAGTGTCTTACCCTCTCTGATTCCCACTATTTGTATCTGCAAATTGGTGACAGCAACAGCTCTCTTACAGAGTTGTTTTGAAGATGGAGAAAAATGCGTCACTAGTGCCTGGCACATAATAAGCTCTCCATACCCAGCTAGGAAAGGGAGTGGAAACAAAAATCCATCAGTCACCCTGGAAACAGAAGACAGAACTGCTCTGTGGCTCTGGGAAAGCCTGGGGATGCCCCAAACCTCTCTTGGCCTCTTCTGGGGTGCCAAAGCCCCAGCTCCTGTTGGCAAGCCATTCCAGGCCCTTTCCCAACTTGCCGACAGACACCTCACGGGTGCCGGAGGAGGCCCTGGCGAGACCCTGTGGTGTCAGGGTTTGGCTTTGTGCTGTTACCCAAAAGAAAAAGAAGTTGACACGACTTCAGATACAGGTGGCTCAGAGGCTGAGACATGAGACAACCCCCTCCACCGGAAAAGAAGATTGGAGTATCTTTATGATGGCCACCCCCCAGACCCCGGTACAGTCACTTGTTAAAAATGGAAATGAATTTTCAAAACAAGAGCCTCAAACCCACATTCTGAATCTCTGGGCTGTGAGCTTCCTTCTTGAGGAATGGATCTGGTGGGTATCTGAGGTCAGGGTGGTGCTGACTTCAGGGCTGCACACAGCCCCAGAGCCCAGCTTCTGCCTCCAAAGTGGGCTGTGGGCTCTAGGAACCCAGCAGGAGACCCTAAGAGATGTCTGGAGCTTCTAGACTAGGGGCGGATGTGCTGGGGGTTTGCCAGCCAGGAACGATGACACACACAATTATTCAGTCACCTCCACTCTCAAGGTCATGGTCCCGCATGGGCCTGTTCATTCCAACATTCCCAGCCAATTCTGGCACCCCAGGCTCCGAGTAGGGGAACCCTCTTCTGAAGGTCTTCTCAACAGGTGAAGGGCCAGAGTGTGACCGCTGGGGACAGGACAAGTAGGTCATCGGGCCAAGTCCACTCACTGTCACTGCCGACCCCCAGAAGCACAGGGTGCAAACAGCAGGCCAGACTCCTCGAGAATCCTCACAACACCCCAGCACACGCGAGCTGTTGTCACCCAGCCTGACAGATGGGCTGAGGGACAAGGGACATAGCCAGCATGATACGGGGGCGGAGCTTCCATCCCTCTGGCTCTGAACCCACTGCGGTCCTCGGGCTGGAAAGGGTCTGCAAGCAGGTAAGAAAACAAGAAATTGCTTGTACTTAAAATCCAGGAGTTTTACAACAAAATCTAGCTTGGTCCCCTGAAATTGGGAGATCTGGCCTCATGGGGCCCATGTGTCTTTCGGCGGCGCTTCTGCCCTTGGTTCACTGCAGCTCCCCCCACGCCCCGACCCCGAGGACAACAAGTTTGCCACCCTTAGCTGTCCTCTTCGGGCCTCGGGAAGCCCACAAGCAGCGGGTACATCCTTTCTGCTCCACAGGCTCACAAAGATGAAGGGGCATGCGGCACACACAGCACCCAGCCCTACCCCAACCAAGGGTACCTCACATGCACACACACAAGCACACGTGCGTACAACACCTTTTAAAAAGCACAGAATGGGTCCTCAGCCTTAATCTGCTACTCAGCACATGCGCCAAAGAGCCCAAGGCTGGCAGGAGTATAGCCTCCAACACGCAACCTGTCAGAGCGCCTTCTCTTTGTTCAGGATCCCAGGTGCCCAGCTGCCTGCCAACTTCTCTCTGGGTGATAACACCGGAGAAGACAATGCCACGCAGGCCTTCCTGGTGGGGGTCCACCACCAGCACCCTCCTCTCCAACACTTTCTTATGATTTGACAATTGCCAGAACCGTAAGCGTTTAAAAGCCCTAGCCCTGGGCTAGATGAGGTGGGGCAAGTACATGGAGGCGGGTTCTTAGGCACACCTGAGCTGGTTGCTCTGGGATTACTGGGGTGCAAATGGATCTTTCGCATCTTGCAATCCCAAACATAAGAAGTGCCCCCCAACTCCCTGCCACCAGCCTTCTCTCCTCTGCAGCCTCGCCCACAGCTCCATCTCCCTTCTCTTTCGAAGGGAGAGTGCATATATTTGCACAACTCATCAGGGAGGAAGTGTGTGTGCACTTCTTTCCTTTAAATTTTTCTCACATGCCCAGAAGAAGCTGTAACCATTCCAAACCCCAAGAGAAGCTGGCAGGAAAGGCAGAAAGGGGTAGCGGCTGACTATGTGAACCCACAGTCGTGCATGTTTGTTTGCATGTCAAGGGGGTGTGTGTGGACACGTGCGTGTGTGCCTGTGTATGCATGTGCACACAAGAGCCACTAGCTATTCTGTGTTTTAACAAACACTAAGCTCAGCCTTGACCTCAGGTCACACTAGGCGATGTAGCTGGCTTGACCCAGGCCTCCTGGGAGGCCATGGCCAAGGGCCTGACCTGAGATCCAGTCAAAATTCAGCCTCTTACGGCACCTCAACCTAAAACCCAGACAGAAAACATGTGGGTTAAAAGTCCCAACTGAGAAGGCCCACGGGTGTAAAAGCTGGTGTTGAATCAATAGTTTAACCAGAAACCTGAAATATCTGTTTTCACGGGTGCCTGCGTCTTTCCTGGTGGTAAAAGCAAATTCAAGGTGAAAACCAGAAATTTCATCAAGAAAGAGCCCCAATCTTCCCCATGTGGCACACAACAGGTGCTCAATAAAGGTCACGTGGATAGGTGGCAGGTGCCAACTTGGGCTTCACGGGGACTGACTTCAGAAGGGAACTGACGACCAGCTCTGCCCTCCTCCCCTACCCAGTCCCCTTGGAAAAGCCAGTAACTGATTAAAACAGTGGTTGTCAGCCAGGGACAATGTGCCTCTCAGAGGGCACCTGCCAAAGTCTGGAGACATTCTTGGTTGTTACAACTTGGTCGGGGGAGGACAATCCTATTCCTGATCTCTAAAGGGTAGAGGCCAGGATGCTGGGTAAAATGCCAACACCCAAGACAACCGTCCCCTTCGTCCCAGCAAGGAACTGTCTGGCCCAGGCATCCTAGAGCCCGGGTTGACATTCCCCAGATTCAAGTGTTACACATGCACAGCACACGTGCCACACAAACTGCCAGAAAACTGGGTTGCCCTGTGAGCTTCTGAGTCTCTAGTGCCCAAGAAGATTTTCAGGATCGGAGGAGAGGACAGAGAAGAGGCTCATGATGCCAGTGTTTTTTTTTTTAAAGCTCCCACATTAGACACTGCTGCAGAGGTGCAGGGCAGGGTTAGGGCAGGGGTGTCTCCCAGGATCCTCCCGAAATACTGCCACCAGAACCAACAGCTGGTTATTGTCTGGCCCCACAATTCATCCTGTCCAGAAAGCAGAGTGGGCACCTGGCTGCCCCCAAAAGTCTCAAGCAGAAGCTGGAGGAGAAAGGGGGTGATTTCTAACAGGCGCAGAAGAACTTAAAAAGAGGTCAAAGAATGCCAAGAAAAATGCAAACATATGCCAGGAGGAATCCTTTCCTCAAAAGTCAGCACATCTGACTCCTTAGCGATCATCTCCAGTGGGCTGTCAGTTGAGCTGGCTGTGTCTGATTCTAACACCCCCTGGCTCATTTACAAAACGGGTGTATTTTTTCAAGGGGTGTGTTCTGGGAACAGTGAATTCCCATCAGACAGCAGCCCTCACCCCTCGAGGCTCAGAAAAGATGAGGGCCCCTGGAGAGTCTGGGCAGTGTCTGGTCAAAGACAAGATGATCCTCAGAGCCCACCCAGTTCCCAGTCTCCGGGGGGCAAAGGAGATGCTGCTGATCTCCAGCCCGCAAGGTGAAGGTGGACCCCTCCTCTGGGGCCCCTGTTCCATAATCAAGATGGTGTGTGCATTCCACGAGTACCTACGTCTAAGCATCGACTGGGGGCCTGGGCAAAGCTTTTCACTGTCACTTCCCTGCATCTCTAAATCGAGGGTATGAACCCCAGTTGTGAAATCTGGTGCTACTGAAGTCCATACCAGGGCTCAGCACTAGTCGAGCCAGACTTTGGAGTGGAGAGGTCTCATCTTGAAAGATGGTAGAGTTTGTTTGTTTGTTTGTTTTTTCAGCCATCACGGTCTCCTTTTTCAGATGAGAGAGCTGAGGCCCAGAGGACTTCAGGGACTGCCAAGGGCCATCTCTTCTTCTCTAGACACTGCCTTTCAGCCCGCCTCCAAATCCAACTCTGACCTACTTGAACCCCCGACTCAGACCATGGGAAATGCACAGTGGCCACTGTCCATTTCTTTCCTTCCTTTCATCCTTTCTTCTCTCTTTTTGTATAAAGAAACTCCAGGTCTTAAAGGCTTCCTCATCAGACCATTTCCGGGAAACCTGATTAGCACTTGCAACAAACTGTTATATTATACCTGCGCTTTACAGACGCTTCTCTCCCTGCCCTGGGCTATCTTCCAGGAAGCAGGGGCCATGTGTAAAAAATACACGGAACGTGGTAACTAATGGGCCACCTCGGGGCCAGCTGGAGCAGGCCCGGGTTCCAGGCGTGCTAACCTCAAGGGTCCCTCTCAGATGCCGATGCACAGCAGTTACAACAGGCAACGGACTTAACGGCCCCTCCGTGTCAGCCAAGATGCCGTCAGGGCTAGTTAGCCCAAGAAGGCACAGAAATAAAAATGAATTTCTTAAAAAGTCCTGAACACAAAGGAAGAAGAGTGGAATGTCTGACTGTGCCCAGCCCTCGTAATGGATAAGTTCTGGCTGCCACTGCCAACCCCTGGTGGGGCAGGGGGAGCTCCCTAAGGCAGCTTTATAGGAGGGGGAGAAATAAGGCATCACAGAGGGACGAGGCTCTCCAAACGTGTGCGAACATATTTTAATAATATCCTCGTGCATTTCATTAGCCTCTCGAGTTCACAAAGGGCCTTTGGAAGCAATCTGGTTTAGTGCAACTCAATTCCGCAAACGCTGGCTCTGGGCAGNGGGCAGCAGTGGTGGGGGGAGCCTTAAAAGTTACGGAACCGTAGCTGTATCTCGCAGAACTCAGAGAAAGCCAGCCCAGGAAGTGGTGAGATCTCTTCTGCAACTGGGCACAGTGATGCCTCGTGCTTTCTTAGCACAAACCGGAAGCTTTTTCTAGAGGGTTCAAGCTCAGGGTGACTTGCTGGTGAGGAAGCCAAGCCCACTTACCATGGAGGGGACCCGTGTCACAGACTCATGGCAGTCTCAGCCCCTCCCTTAAAAAAGAGGCAGGTCTCACTATCACGTCTAAGGAAGGAGGGGGAAGGTCTTGCTGCAGTTTAACTTCAGCAGCTTGGAGGAAAAGCAAGACAGTCTTGAGCATTCCTTGAGGGCAGGGCTGGGGTGGGGGGTAGTAAGAATGTTGTTAGGGCCTGGGAATGACCTTGAGCCTCATTCACGTGTCAGGCCACAGGGGGTCACCAGCATTTCCCCTCCTTTCAGCCATTCTTTGAGTCATTCAAACAACAGACATTCCCTGAGCTGTAGTGAGCCCTGAGTGCCAGGAACTGGCTGAGGCTAGGACCGGCTGTCTCTACCCTCCTGAAGTCTTGCAGCTGATCTGGCCTGTCCAGCCACAAGAATCACACAGGTTGATTGTCTTGGAAATGGGGCAGCATTTTATACAATCCAGGTTAAACCACTGGCCGGCAAAAATAGCCAGTTAATTCAGTGGATGAAAAAAACAGATCCACAATATCAACCTCTGGTTGATCTGTCTGGGACAATAGCACAGGAACATTTAATGAGCACCTACACTGTGATCACACTGTTTTGATGGTGTCAGCGGGGATGAGTTATTGGTCTCCATCCTGGTTCCAAGGTGAGTTTTGCCTAGAGGCCTAATGCAGGGTGTCAGTGTGGTGGTGGTGACTGCACCTCCAAAGATGAGTGGGACACAGTCATGTGACCTCGGTGAGTACCTTCATCTCTCTGACCTCAGTTTCCTTCTCTTTAAAATGGGAATGCCAATAGTGTCTTTGCCTGGGGTAATCCAAAGAGGTGAAGGAGGCAGTGGCTTTGAAGTTGGTAAGAAGAGGGTTGAATATATATTAGCGTGCATGCATGCTCAGTCACTTCAGTCGTGTCTGACTCTTTGCGACCCCATGGACTGTAGCCCACCAGGCTCCTCTGTCCATGGGATTCTCCAGGCAAGAATACTAGAGTGGGTAGCCATTTCCTCCTCCAGGGGAACCTTCCCAATCCATGGATTGAACCCAGGTCTCCTACACTGCAGGCAGATTCTTTACTGTCTGAGCCACAAGCAATCTATATATTAGCAGTTAGGCTAGTTAATCCTCATAGAATCTTGGGAGGGGAGGAACTGGTATGATATTTTCTCTTTTACAGATGAGGGCATTGACAACTGGAAAGTCTTCCCACGATGACAGGGCCCCTGGCTGAGTAGGAAGCAGGCAGGGACAGAGGTGCTCTGGAAGAAGCAAACACCCGACTACCCACACTCATGGAAGTTCATGTGCGTCTGGGGCTGCCAGGTCAATGTGAATGTCAGACAAACCATGAACAGCTTGCTGTATAAGTGTATCTTGTGCAGTATTTGGGACATACTTACACTAAACATTTCTGTGTTGCTTATCTGAAATTTGAATTTAACTGGATGGCTTGTGTTTTTATTTGCTAAATCTGGCAACCCTATGTTTGTCAGGCACAGCCCTATGTGATGCTAGGAATTCAGTGATGAGGAAGGGCAGAGCCCACTGTCAGACGAGGCAGGGGATGAGGTGATGTGGGCAGGGTGGGAGAACTTGCCCTCTTGGAAGCGGGAGGTGGCCCACCTTTGTCGGACCAGCTGAGTCCGTGGGAAGGAGACTGAAAGCTGGAAAAGAATTTCCTTCCTTTGTGCCCCTCTTCAGCGCCAGGCACTGTGCTGGGTCTAGTAGACACAGGGCAGCTACCCAAGCAAACTCCCGGGGCTTCGCAGGTGGCTTGGGGGTAAAGACTCCACCTTGCAGTGCAAGGGCCTCTGGTTCAATCCCTGGTCTGGGAAGATCCCACATGCCATGGAGCAGCTGAGCCCGAGCACCACAATTATTGAGCCTGTGCTCTAAAGCCTGGGAGCCAAAACTATTGAGCCTACTTACCCTTAAGACTGTGCTCCATAACAGGAGAAGCCACCGCAATGAGATGCCTGCACACCGCAACTAACAGTAGCCCCTACTCGCTGCAACTAGAGAAAAGCTCACACAGCTACAAAGACCCAGCCCGGCCATAAATTAAAAAATAGATAAACAAACTCCCCACCCTCATGTGACCTTGTGGGGGTGGGGTGGGCAAGAGAGACTATAGACAGGCCTGCAAACCCATAGCTAAACTAAGTTACGTCAGACATGGTAACAATGAGGTAGAGGTTGGGTTAGTAATCAGGGTAGCCCACTCAGAGGAGGTGGAGTTTCATTCAACTCATCTTTATGGAGCATCTTTCTAGGGGCCTCCTGAGGCTCAGATTATTGCAGGTGAGACAGACAACAGATTTGTAAACATATAAGTCCAGGCAATGGTTTCAGAGGGACAAGAGCTGGAAAGGAAGAAAGGGACTCAGCCTGGATGCAGCTGGATCCCAGGGGGCCAGCAGAGTGAGACAGCAGGGAAGGAGCCCCAGGCTGGGGGCAGCAAGTGCCCAGGCCAAAGTTCTTGGTGGAAGGGGAACTAAAGGAAATCTGGGACTTAGAACACATTTCCCAACCCAGTTACAGGTGGTGGGATTGTGAAATAGGTGTGTGTTCCCAGACAGCCGCTGGGCACAGGTGTTTCAGGGCCTCCAAACAGCACATGCTGCTGTCTGCCCTGAGCAGGGGCTGGATCCTCCACAAGGAGGTTTTCAGATAGAAACCGTGTGGTCCAGGCCAGTAAGGAGGCCTCGCTCCCACTGCAGGGCTGGGCTTCGTCCACATAGCTTCACGGGTGTGCAACCCAGCCAGGTGCCAGTGTCTCATGCTCAGAAGGGCCCCGTGCTTGGTCTGCTGTTCTATTGTCACCATCTTGAAATTCTTCATAACTGATCATTTTTGAACAAAGGGCCCGGCAAATCCTGCAGACGTCCCGCTTAGGTGCCAGGCCCAGGTTGGCAGCCAGTCAGGGACCAAGGAAGCCAGCGTGGGTTTTAGCTGAGGGTGGCTGGCCGTGTCCTGACTGTAGCTGCTGGAGCCTGCTTTGACAGCGGACAGAGGGGACAAGGCAGATCCCAGCCTCTGCGGTCCAGCTCTGCCCTCTCACGCCTGCCACCCCCAGGCCTTTGGGACAGAGCTGCTTTTCAGAAGCAGTCACCAATGGCCTGAAGTGGTTTAACCACTTCTACTCCCAACTCACCACCTTTGGAAACCCCTTCTGGGCTGAGTCACTTTTCCCCCCAGCTTCCTACTCTTTAGTCCTGCTGGTGGTTTAAAGGGCCTGTTGATGTTCCCGAGTTAGCATTTTGGGACTTTGTATTTTTATGATTTTTTTGGTCTTGTTTTGCTTTTAAACACTAATAAGAGCATTTATTGGAAACTGCCTGTGTGCCAGGACCTCTTCTGGCCACTTCATATTTGTCCATTTAATCACTCAACAAATATGCATCATATTCCTACAGGGAGCCAGGGCTCAGTCCTCTGGATCCCCCCAGTAGTCCTGTGAAGCATAAGCTAATGGCATCCCCATTGGGCGGGTGGGGACACTGAGGCTCGTGGACCCAGGAGGGAGGTGGAGCTGAATGTGAATTCAGGGACTTTGGCCCCAGAGCCTGTGGACTTAACTCAGCAGGTAGTGTTTCTGCTCCCCTGGCCCATCCTCATTACCTCTGCCTGGGTCTGCCCTGCCTTTCCCACTGGCCTGGGTCACCATGGCTCCCTGGGCTTCATACAGGCTTCCTTTGCCTGCTGCCGAAATCCCACTTGGATGAACTTTGCAGCCGACATCTCACTGAAGCCATGTTTCATCTGCCGTTAAGCAGGGCAGGAACAGGATTTCATAGGATAGGGGTCTGGGGAGTATTTCAAGGTCTCAGCACAGTGACCAGCAACACTGGACATGTGTTTGCATGTTCACTGTCTGGCAACTGTTCACTGGCAATGCCACATAGGCAGGACATTCTGGCTTATTCCCCATGTGACTCCGGTGAGTCCATTGGTCAGGGTCTGGCATGCAGTGGGCAGCTGGCAAACCTCTGCAGAGTAAATGAGCAGTATCTGCACCTGTGGGGCTTCCCAGGTGGCACTAGGTAAAGAATCCACCTGCCAATGCAGGAGACTAGACTCGGGTTTAATCCCTGAGTCAGGGAGATCCCCTGGAGGAAGGCATGGCAACCCACTCCAGTATTCTTGCCTGGAGAATCCTATGGACAGAGGAGCCTGGAGGGCCACAGTCCATAGGGAGACAAAGAGTCAGACATGACTGAATTAACTTAGCTCGCATGCAGGCACCTGCATATGTAAACAGATAAGGCACACTTGAGGCCCCCTTCCTGACAGGCTGTCTCCTCAGCCTGCTCACCTGCTCCACTCCCAGTCTCCTTTTGCCCACCTACTGACAAGCTTCTAACTTAGTATCCGGAAGCCAGAAACCTGGTCTGCACTTACCAAGAAAGAGTGCTTGCCTGGTACCAGAGCCAGGTGTGGTAACCATAAAGATGTGAAGGGACTTCCTTGGTGCGCCAGTGGTTAAAGGACTGCCTTCCAGTGAGGGGACACAGGTTTGATCCCTGGTTGGGAAACTTACTGAGTCTGCATGCTCTGGAGCCTGTGCACTACAGCTAGAGACAAGCCCCATGTCTCAACGAAGATCCTGCATGCCACAATTAAGACTAAATACAGTCAAATAAAAAAAGATTAAAAAAAAAGATGTGAGGAGAATGTGTGTGTATCTATGTGGTCTCTGTGTTGTGTGTGTTTGTATTTGTTGCACACATGTGGGGTGTATCCCTGTGCATACTCGTGCTGGGACGGGTATGTGTGTGTTGTATGTTTTGTTGGTTGTGGTTTGTGTGCTTAGCTGCTGATACAGGAGTTCAGCTCCTGGACAGATGTCACATCATTGAGCTCTCAAGCAACAAGCCAAAGGAGCCCTGCTAAATTGGTCACAGATACAACTAGAGGAGTCACTTCTTTCTCTCCGTCTAGTTTCTCGTTTCCCACAGGGAACTAGTTTCCATAGAGAAGGCAGGGCTTTGAGATCAAGGCAAGGAGATGAGGTATGAGCTTGAAGGAAAGGACAGAAGGAAACATTTGAGTTAAATTGTGTCTTCTGATAGGTGGATAAACTGAGGCCCAGGCAGGGACATGACTTGGCTAAGGGCAAGCTGCTGGAGCGAGGCCAGGTTGAGCCAGCATCCTGCTCCCAACTCCCAGCCCTGCAGAACCTTTGGTTACCTTAAATAACTTAGTATATAGACTTCTCTGCTGCAGGCTGTGCCTGAGAGGGGTTTGGAAGATTCCAGATGTTCAACTCACGTCTGAAACACTTCCAGAAAGAACTGTTTGTCATTCAAGTTGATTTCATGGACCAGAAATACCAGAGCAGAAATGTTCTGTGTCTCTATTCTCAAGAGCGATACATTTTACTGTTGTCAGGAGTGATTAATAATGTAAACCTGTGATGCTTGGTGGCATAAAAGGCCTTTGTGCCAGGTTGGGTGGTGGCATTCTGCTACTGGGTTTAGGGGGTGGGGGCTGGTGAAGAAGGAAGCAGGTATGAGGGTATCGGCCAGGCTAGCTGCAGAGGGTGCCGGGAAGACTGTGTCTGCCTGGCTGGGCTGGGCTGATGATGGGCACCCTACCTGGCACACAGAGACCATGCCACAAGGTGCCCGTGGCAAGCCAGGCTCTGCCTGGGCAAAGTTTACCCTCTGGGGGCTCAATCACTCAGTGATTCATTCCCCAAGGACTGGACTCAGCATGTCCCAAACTGGGGTCACATTAGGTATAGGCCACCGCTGCTAACTGCAAGGCCTTGATCTGGAACATTACTTAATGAATCCAGGCTTGTTTCCTCACCTTTAAAACAGAGACCATCAAGGAACTTAAAGCACTATTGGGGGGATTAAATACGAAAACTCCCAGGCTTGGCTGGGAAGAGGCTCTTAAAAAAGTTAATTATTATTTTTTTAATGTGGGCCATTTTTTTTGTCTTTATTGAGAATTTCTTACAATATTGCTTCTGTTTTATGGTTTAGGGGGTGGGGGCGTTGGCCATGAGGCATGTGGGATCTTAGCTCCCCAACCAGGGATCATACCCATAGCCCTTGCACTGGAACGCAAAGTCTTAAGCCCTGGACTGCCAGGGAAGTCCCGCAAAGTTAATTGTTGCTA
This sequence comes from Neotragus pygmaeus, assembly GCA_006410875.1. Taxonomy (NCBI): domain Eukaryota; kingdom Metazoa; phylum Chordata; class Mammalia; order Artiodactyla; family Bovidae; genus Neotragus; species Neotragus pygmaeus. The sequence goes on along the minus strand of SJYV01004222.1, from coordinate 971,425 downwards.
TTACTTCATGCTCTGTGCTGCAGGAACTCCCTGTTCCATACTAAACCCCAGGGAACCCTAGAATACCCTCCTTCCCTTTGGAGAAGTTAGCCCAAATTGTAATTTTTAAACGAATTTGTGAGTTGCTTTGTTCAGTCTCTCTCGCTGGACTGTCCCTGCACGTCCCCCATGTTTGGTCCCAGGAAGGGATGCTCAGAGGTCCCCAAGACCTCCAGGACACGAGACAGGAACCGTTGGAATCCAGAGGAATGGGGCATCATGATACCCCAACAGGCCCCCACCACCCAAGGATGTGGCACCCAGAAAACGCTCTAAGTCCACTGTTTGCAGACCCTGCGCTGGAGCTGGAGACAAAACCTCTTCCCCTCTGCACAGGGAGCCCTGTGCTCAGACACATGGCTTAGGAACACAATGCTGGCTTCAGAGGTGATGAAACTGGCACAGTACTTTTGAAAGAGGTGTGGGTTACACATGTCTTGTTCTTTGCTGTATCCACAGCAAGAACTGGCTGGTATAATGCCTCAGTACATACCTACTGAATGAAGGTATGCAAGACAATTTTGCAATATGCATCAAGCTTTAAAGGATGAATGTCCTCATCCTCTGGTTCCATTTCTACAACATATTTTAAGGAAATAATCAGAGAACTTGATCCTATTATTTTTATTTGGAAAAACAAAGTTCAATGAAATTAAGAAAAAAATACAAGGGATTGGTTGAATCAGGAGGGTCAAATACAACGCAACTGTTTAAAACATGATTTCAAAGATTATTTGACAATATAGAAAGAAGTCCTTCATAAAGTAAATTTTAAAATGGGCTTCAGAACTGATCCCAGTTTTGTACAAATACAATTATATTATTAGAAAAAAAGACTAAGTGATACAAGCCAAAATGTTAACAGCAGCTAGTTTTATGTAATGGATTAAGTGAAATTAACATTTCTCTTATATGGTTTGCTGTATTTTTTACAATTAACGTTATTTTTTAATAAACATTTAAAGGTTACTTGAAAGTGCCTCTGAAGCAACATGCACGTCTTCTCCCTTGCGGCTCCTTTAACTCCAGTTAAGACGCGGAAGAGGCGGGAGTGCCAGACACCGCTGACGTCAGAAGCAGCCCGAAATGACACAGAGGATGAGCCAATCCCAAGTTTGCATTCTGGGAGTCCCTATTCGATTGGACACAAGTGCGGGCGGCCTTGCCCAATGGCGGAAGAGGGGCAGGAGCCGGGTGGCAGCGTGGGTTTTAAATCCACGTGGTGGCACAAGGGAAGGGCGGCGGCGACTGCGCCTTAGGGAAGGGAGCGCTGTACCCTGGAGGATGTGCATGGGTGCCACCCTTCATCCCTCCTGCGTCTTGGGCCTGGCGCTCAGCTTCACCGCAGCTGTTTGTATCAGCAGGTACCTTATAGAATCTTGTGAGTATCCAGTGGCATTCGTTCACTGGACTGATGTTTGCTACTATCTACCATGTTGCCAGGCAGGGCCCACGAGAAACACCCAAAGCATCCACGCTTCTGTGTAACTTCCAGCAAATGGTTTATCGCTACCTCCATGCTACACTTCTCCATAGCTCTTACTCTGCTCCTCTAAGAAGATGTGCGCTTCGGGGGACAGTGAGTGATAAGAGGAGATACCCTGTGCCCTGTGAAGGGTCCGCCCCACGTTCATGTTCAATCTGTACTTGTGGAATAATTACTTCAAAGACCAGTTTTTAGCACAGTGCTTGCCACGTAGTGGTTTGACAAATGGTAGCTATTTGTAGAATAAAGAACAATTGATTTTAGCATTGATTAAATGACTATTAAATGCATTCTGGGCACTAGCTGTGTATTATTTCATTAAATGGTTACAAAATGACATGTCTTATGTAACTTAATAGTCATAAAAAAAAGTAGGTTAAGTACTATTATTATTCCCATTCTACAGGTATGGAAAACCAAGGCAGTGGGAGGCCAGGTATTTTTTAAGATCCTATAGCTAGGTGGTGATAGGGTTAGAGTCAAGAGGCCCTGATCTTAACCACTGTGCCATCCCAATATTTATCCAGTACTTGTCTTTCTTTCCTAAGAAAATTCTCATAAATCATCCCTGTGCTCCTGGGCATCCAGAGAAAAAGGAGGAAGTAGGAATCAGGTGTGTGAGGCATAGCCAGGTGAGCTGGCATCCTGCCATGTGCAGAATAGCCCAGCTTTGCTGTGGAGCAGAGGTCAGAGAAGAAGGCAATGGCACTCCACTCCAGTACTCTTGCCTGGAAAATCCCATGGACAGAGGAGCCTGGTAGGCTGTAGTCCATGGGGTTGCAAAGAGTCAGACACAACTGAGCGACTTCACTTTTCACTTTTCTGCATTGGAGAAGGAAATGGCAACCCACTCCAGTGTTCTTGCCTGGAATCCCGGGGATGGCAGAGCCTGGTGGGCTGCCATCTGTGGAGTCGCACAGAGTCGGACACAACTGAAGCGATTTAGCAGCAGCAGCAGCAGCAGAGGTCAGAAAGGGGTGAACAGAGAGGCTGTCTTTGGGGCGTGTCAGGCCCTGTGCTGGGCTGGGCCATGGGTACGTTGCTGAACGTGACAGACCCTCATGGGGCTGGCAGTCTAAGCCAGCAGCCACTGAATGGTGACCTGTGGGCAGTCTGCAGAAGTGCTTTAGGTTTTGGCTGCCTGATGTTTGTTATGATTTTTCTAAAATTTTCTAAATTGCCACGGTGTCCACCCCTCTATATTGTATCACACGTGTCTGCCTTTATTAACATGTCCCTACCAGCATCTGAGTCTCTAGCCCCTTGTTTAACCAAGAAGGCAGGCCCCAGGTGAGGCCCGGCACCTGAAGACCAGCCTCCTTGGGCTGGCACTCAGGTGGGAATTTCCACCTTGATCCCTGAAGTTCTGCACCTCCCAAAGCTGAAAGACCCTCCACTGGCTCCTGAGGTTGTGCAGCTCTCAGCTGGAATTTCTGAAAACTCTGGCAGTGAACGCCAGTGCTGGCTTAGTTAACCCTAGATTTGAATCCCAGCTTCACTGCCAACCAGCTGAGTGATGCTCGGCCATAACAACCTGCTTCTGTTTCCTCTTCTGCAAAATGAGGATAACAATAGTCCCTGATCACAGAGTTATTGTGAAGAGTCAGGTGATGCAGGGAAGATGCTTGGCACTTAGTCGGTATTCATCAAACAGGCTGCTGATCTTCTCTTTAGGAAGCACTGGCACCGGCAGGAAGTTCTTCCTTACATCAGGCCGAGTCTCAGTTGCTCTTTAACTTCCTTAACTTCATGCTCCTAACACCAAATGTGTGCTTCTCTTTCCATGGAACAGCCCTTCAGAAATCAAGGACCCAGATACGCATCACAGCTTCCCATTCAAGATGAGCTACATAATTTGTGGAGCCCAGTGCAAACTAAAAGTGTAGGGCCCCTGGTTCAAAGCTTAGTAAGAGTGTCAAGGGGATGATTGCAGAGTTCAAAAAATCCTTCTAACTGTACTCCTTCACACCCCATGGAGTGGGCCCTGCTCCCGTGGGTGGTCCCCAGTCCTGAAATGTCCTGCAGATCTGCATGTTGCAATAGGAGGTCTGCCTCCTATTGCAGGACAGAGTAAGGAGAGTTTCCAGCTGCACCCAGGGGAAGGCACCCACAGTCATGGTCTATACTTCCTTGGGAGTTCTGGTTCACAGATCCTACCCAGCTACCTGCCCTACATCTATCTGCTGGCTCTCCACTCTTGACTTTTTGTCTGTTATGATAGAACGTATATCTAGAGCAAAGTGCACAGATCCAAAATCTATAGCTGAATGACCTTTTATGTTGTGTACACCTATGTAACCACTGCTTCCCCAGTGGCCCAGGGGTAAAAAATCTGTAGGAGACGGGAGTTCAACCCCTGATCTGAGATGATCCCCTGGAGGAGGGCACAGCAAACCAGGCGTGGCAACCCACTCTGGTATTCTTGCCTGGGAAATTCCGTGGACAGAAGAGCTTGTGGGCTCCAGTCCAAGTGGTTGCAAAGAGTTGGTCTCGACTTAGAGACGGAGCATGAACATTCATGTAACCACCACCCGCCAGTCCAGAAAGTTCCCTTCAGTCCCATCCCGGTTACCACCCATCCCGCTCTATTGCAAAGGTAGTGGTCATTCTACCTTCTTCCCCTGAGGATATGTTTCACTTGTTTTCAGACATCATATAAACAGGATCATACAGTACGCACTCTTTTCTGTCTGACCTTTTCACTCACCATTAAGTCTGGGAGCCTCATCCTCATTGGCGTCATCGTGGTTTGTTCCTTTTCATTGCTCTGTAGCAGTTGTAACACACCACGGTTCTCATGTTGATTCTCCTGTTCATTTTGGTTGTTTTCAGCTGTTGGCATTACAGGCAGGGCTGCTGTGGGGAGCTGGAACTGTCTCGGTGTGCTCACTGCATACGTGCACTCATTCACCTGGGGTCATTGCCATGAGTGGGGATGTGGGTCAGAGGTGGGCCTGTGTTTATTGCCAAATAGTCTCCTGAGCTGGTTGTACCAATGTGTGCTCCCAGAAGCAGTCACATGAGTCTTGCCATGATTTCACAGCCTCGCTGACACTCTACATTGCCGCTGTTTTAATTGCACTCTCCTAGTGACGTCATGCTTGACTTCTGGAACTGACCTAAGGAAGTGGAGTGCCAGAACTCACAGTTGCTGTTCCCTTCTGACCACTGACATTGAACCCTGGACGTTCACACACCTGCCCCAGAGCTCCCCTCCCCCTTGGGATCACTTGCAGATTTCACAAGCATGAACTTCATCTGAGTGACTGTTGAGACTCTGAACAGGACAGATCTCAGAGCCGGGAAAGCCCTGGCTTCTTCCTGGACACTCCTCTCCCCAACTGGGTCTTAAGTCCTTGATCTCTCCCAACATGATCTTCATTTCCACATCTTGAACAGGAAGGTATCCGATTTTTTAAAGTCACACAAACTATTGAAGAACATCTTTGCGGGAGTGGAGGGGTTCCGATCAGATGTTAAGTGTACACAGTGATTGTAGGTTGCAGCCAAAGGTGTGAAGGATTGTGTGCGTGCTCAGTTGTGTCCTACTCTTTGCCACCCACTGGACTGTAGCCCGCCAGGCTCCACAGTCCTTGGGATTTCCCAGGCAAGAACACTGGAGCAGGTTGCCATTTCCTCCTCCAGGGGATCTTTCTGACCCAGCGTATGAATGATTAAAATATGTGAAAGAGTGCATCTCAGAAACACAACAATTACTCCTTATCCTTATAGCATACTCACTGTGGGAGGCCCTGTGCTGGGGGCTTTATACCTGTACCATATCAATGTGAGCTTTCCAACAGCCCAGGGAGGTTGATTTGATTTTTTACTTAATTTTTATTTTTTTAATTAAAAACTTTTTTATTGGAGTATAGCTGCTTTGCAGTGTTGTGTTAGTTTCTGCTGTACAGCAAAGTGAATCAATTACACATAAAAATAAATCAACTCTTTTTTTAAGATTCTTTCCCTGTATAGGCCATGACAGACTATTGAGTAGAGTTCCCTGTGTTACTTGCTGCTGCTGCTGCTAAGCTGCTTCAGTCGTGTCCAACTCTGTGTGACCCCATAGATGGCAGCCCATCAAGCTCCCCTGTCCCTGGGATTCTCCAGGCAAGAACACTGGAGTGGGTTGCCATTTCCTTCTCCAGTGCATGTAAGTGAAAAGTGAAAGTGAAGTCGCTCAGTTGTGTCCGACTCTTAGCGACCCCATGGACTGCAGCCTACCAGGCTCCTCCATCCATGGGATTTTCCAGGCAAGAGCACTGGAGTCGGGTGCCATTGCCTTCTCCGCCTGTGCTACCTAATAGGCCCTTATTAGTTACCTATTTTATATATAGCAGTGAGTATGTGTTAATCTCAATCCTGGGGAGGTTGATTTTATCACCCCATATTATGGATAAGAACACGGAGGCTTGGAAATTGTAGCTTGCCTGAAGTTCACACAGCTGGTGAAGGATGGATTTGAACCTGAGTCCATCTGTCTCCAAGGCCTCAGCTGTTAACTCTCCTCCTGGACTGCTCCAGAGAAGACCTTCCTAAATGCTGGCTGGGTTCTAATAGACCCAGTCAACAGGAGACATTGGAAACTGGCATTATCTATTGGATATGTCTTGCTTGATCTACAGAATGCTTTACATTTTTTAAGTTAGTTACTTATTTAATAATGAGGATACTTCACCTTAACAAACCTGCGTTTCTGACTGTTCCTGATAAATCAAAAGATCAGACCATCCCGGGTAAGAGCTGAGCAGGTGCTGTGTCCTAGGGGCGAAGACGCCTAGCTTGCCTCGTGTTCCCCACTCCCCACATTCCCAGGGCTCCTCAGGTCTCCTGGTGGAAGATGGCAGAGAGCTCTCTATTCCAAGTGGACCTTTGCTGGCTCCCGGGAATCACTTTTTTTCCTAGGCCTTTGGGGCAGGGCCCCTCACAGGTCTGTCCTAGAATGTGGCCGTGGGGGATTCCAGGATGGTCATCTGATTAGGGATGCCAGCCATGCACCTTGTTGGAAATCATGTCACTTAACCATCCACTCTTTGCAGATATGAGGAAGTTAAGGATCTCGAGATGGGACAATTAGCGTGGGTTATCCAGGTAGGCCCAGAATAATCACAGGTGTCACAAGAGGCAGAGGGAGAGGTGACACTCAGAGAGAAGGCATGTGACCTCAGAGGCCCAGATTGGAGTGATTCAGACACGAGCTGTGGCATGGCATGGCAACCAGAAGCTGGAAGGGCAGGAGCCCACTTGCCCAAGGCTCTGGAGGCAGCCCGGCCTCCGGGACACTTTGTTTTCCTTCCTGTGATACTTACTGATTTCAGACTTCTGGAATCCAGGGCAGTGAGAGGAAGAATTTCTCTTACTAGAAGCCACCAAATTTGTGATAATTTGTTCGGGCAGCCCGGGGAAATGAATGTGAAATGTTTGGAACGCTGTTTTTCCAATGCTGGACCACACGGCTCTGTATTTCATCAGCCACTGTGGGGAGGAGTGAGGACATGCAAAAGAGTCCTTGCTTCTGGGGACTGAAAGCAACCAAAATGTATTTTCTCGTGGCTTTAGAGGCCAGAAGATCAAGATCAGGGCATCAGCAGCAGAGTGCTTCTGGGGCTCAGGGGCCTTTATCCTGGCTTCTGGTGACTGCCGACACCTCTCAGCGTCCTTGGTTTATAGAAGCCACGCCAATCTCTGCTGTCTTCAGGTGGCCTTTTTTTTTTTTTTTTTTTAAAGGATTAAAAAAATGTTATCTGAGTATTTATTTGCTGGCCAGGGATCGAACCTGTGCCCACTGCAGTGGATGTGGGGAGCCTTAACCGCTGGACCACAAGGGAAGTCCCAAAGTTGCCTTATAAGGACACCAGTCATCTGATTTAGGACTTACCCTAACCTGGGTTGGGAAGATCCCCTGGAGGAGGGCATGGCAACCCTCTCCAATATTCTTGCCTGGAGAATCCCATGGGCAGAGAAGCCTGGTGGGCTACAGTACATGGGGTCACAAAGAGTCGGACACAACTGAGCTCATAATCTTTCCTAATCCAGGGACTTCATTTTAGCGAACAAGATCTGAAAAGACCATATTTCCAAATTTGGTCACATTCTGAGATTGCAGGTGGACATGAATTTGGGGCCACCATTCAACCCGGTACCGCCCCGTTCTCTTAAGAGATCTAGCCCTTGGTTTCTGAAATGGAACACAGGTTGCTGTGGCTATGCACTGTCATGCAGGGCTCCCTTTCCTGGAGAAGGTGTTCTTGGATCCATGGCATGTAGCTCACTCCCTGGGAAAGCCTCTGAGTTTGTTTTGTAGACCACCCTCACGGCCACAGCAGACACCAGAATCCAATGTTCCTCCATTCGTTTGTTCATCCGTGTTCGGGTCTCTGCTGATTTGGTTCTGAATGGAGCAGATGCAGTCTCTGACCTCATGCAACCCACGGTCCAGCGATCAGAAAGGACTCCTGAGTTTCCCCAACTCTGCTCATGCCTCCGAGAGCAGATGTTGTCAGGGAAACACAAAAACACAAATGTCCGTTCTGGACCAGATTTCAAATCTTACACCCTTTCCTCCTCACTCAAAGCCCGACAACACAATCAGATTCCAAATGCATTTCCTGTGGACAAGAAGATCACCTTTCTCCCACCCCAGGTTGCATCTTGGAGACAGATGAAGCCACCTGTCCGACAGGGGCCTCCAGGAGCACCAGGTGAGGAGTCAGTTGGGAGAGGCCGCTGCAGTGTTTAGACGCTTCTTGCATTTCTACAAAGTCTGCATCCAGAGCTGGGCACTCAAGCTGCCTGTGACCTGTCCCGTCACCTGCCCTGCCTGGTTACCTCCCACTGCTTCTTGCTGAGTATCCACAGCTACATGACCTTGGACATGACCCCCAAAGCCCCACCCCAACCCGAGGTCTTGGCTCTTGTGCTGCCTCTGATGAGCATGGCCTTCTCATGGCCAGCTCCTTCTTGTCATTCGGGGGTTCAGCTCAAACATCATTTCTTCTTGGAAGCCTTCCCCTGGCCTCTGGTTATGTGCCCCCATCACCCTGTTTCTTTCCCTTGGGCCACCAGCAAGAACCCCTGAGTGCTGATGTGTGTATTTGTTTGCTGTTCATATCTTTGCTTCACACCATAAGCCAACTGTAAGGGACTTGTCAGCCTTGCTTGCTGCATGATCCCAACTTCCTGCCCAACATGGAGAAGGCCCAGCAGAGCTGCCAAATGACTGTATGTCAGCTGAACTCAAGAGGAGGCAAACTGGCCTCGGAGGGGATGTCTGAGCCTGCTGCCTTTTCTTGTGGGGATGGATCATCCTGTTTGGAATGCCATTTGCTGTGGCCACTTTGGTGAGGTCCCAGGGTTCAAAGTGACTGGGGATTCTTGTGTAGGGGGATGGGAAACACCTGTCTGAGGTCAGCAGGGAACCAGCCTTGCCCATTAGTCCTGGAAAGCTTCTAAGTCTAGAATCCAGGCAGCAGACAAACTGCTTCTTGGGTTGACAGTTGGGAGCTTTTTTCCCTTTTGGTTCTGCATAGGCATATGGCCCAGGCTTCCTTTTCCTGGAGGGTCTGGTTCCTTTTGGGGAAGGTCTTAGTTGGTCAGTGTAGAATCTGTACTGTGTCTGCCCACAGGGCCAGTGAGTGCTCCTTGGTTCATGGCCAAGGACAGTCTGTTGCTCCGGCCTGTGGGTCCTGACATCCTTTGGTCACATGGACTTGGGAGGGAGGGAGAGAGAAGGGCAGATGGCATCGTGGAAAGAATGTGGGGTCTGCAGTTGGACGAGCTGGCTTATAGTCGCCACAATATCAACTGTGAATTCAGTCTGTGTTCCTGCTACATGCTGAGCACTGTTCTCAGGTCTCTACCTGAGTTATTGCACAAATAACTGTGACCAGCACCAGCTGCCCGGGAGAGTCTGGGCCCTGGGGCAGCGGGGGAGGGAAGGCCCATCTAAGGGGCAGCTCCCTTGGCTTCAGCCAGGGTGGGCATGGGGGTGTACTGGTTCAGGATGTGTCTCCTTGGTTGGCCAACAGCACGTCTAATGGCATTGTGCTGGCCGCCAATGCCTGGATACTCTGGAGATGATGCAAGCAGTTTCTAGATTTGGGGCCTCGCTCTGTGCCGACACCCCATGCCACCTTATGAGGTGGGAGCATCTTCCCTTTTGCTGAGCAGAGAAGCCAACTTCTCAGGAGCTCAGGGAGGTCAGAGAGTGCACGTAAAAGCTGTCCTAGGGTCAGGATTGGAATTCTGACCCGTCCAGCCCGTTAGCTGCTACACTGTCCTGCCATCAGGACAAAAGAGAGAATGAGGCACTTGTCTGTCCTGGGAGACTGGGGTGTCGTGTCTTTTAAGATGACGAGTGATCCTGACAGCAGCAGTGGCAGCGACAATGTCCCGTGGCTTCTTTCTCGCAAATCTTTTATTTTTGGCCTGAGACAGCTAATGCGTGGCCAACGTATCCAAGGAAACCAGGATGCTTGGAGCAAGCTGTACCAAATCTCCATGCTAAAACCATCAGACGGCTAATTCGGGCCTCTCCAGTTATTTATTTATTTTTAGACCCCTGTGTATCATGTTACACACCCTCCTGACCGGCAGACACACACACTCAGGGCACGTGACAGCGTGCCTGTTCTTTTGGGGTTGAGGAGGGCAGGTGTGCTCTCTTTTCCTGGTTTGTGAGCTTCCCAGGGGAGGCACGAGCTGACTCAGGTCTCCCTCTGTGGCCTCTTCTCACTCCAAAGGGGCAGATCCAGAATTTCAACCCCCAGGGGACTTCCCAGGTGGTGCTGGTGGTGAAGAACTTGCCTGCCAATGCATGAGACATTAAAGACGTGAGTTTGATCCCAGGGTCAGGAAGATCCCCTGGAGGAAGGCATGGAAACCCACTCCAGTATTCTTGCCTGGAGAATCCCATGGACAGAGGAGCCTGGCGGGCTAGAGTCCATAGGGTCGCACAGAGTCAGACACGACTGAAGTGACTTAGCAGTCACACACACACACACAGACAGAGATCTACCTCTAGACTGGGACCTGTCACTGTTGACATTTGGGGCCAGAAAACTGTTTGTCCTGGGAGCTTCACCTCCCCCATTCCAGATGCACAAGTCTGGGGTCACTCTGATACCTCTCTCTCGTCCCTTATCCCCACATCCAGTCTATGGGAAATCCTGGGTTTCTACCTCTATTCTAAAAAGTAGCTTTACTGGGTTGTTGTTGACAAACAATACACTCCAAGTATTTGAAATGTGCAGCTTGACCCATTTTGACCCAGGGACCCCCCTGGTAACACCATCATCGCAGTCACGAGACCAGACACCTCTGTCCCTCTGAGAAGTTCCTGGTCATCTCTCTTACCCCCTTCCTGCTCTGCTTCTACCACCATAGATTACTTTGCATTTTTCTAGAGTTTTATATAAATGGAATCATACAGTATGTGCTTTTTTGGGTCTGGCTTTTTTCACTCAACAGAATTAGCCCGAGATTCAGGCATGTCGCTGTGTGGAGTGATAGTTCACTGCCTTTTCTTTCTGGGTACGTATTCCATCATGTGGACAGACTGAACTCCATTCACCTGCTGATCAATCTACATCTTTTCTTACAATGCGATTGTTTACTGACGTATAACATATATACGGGGCTTTTCAGGTGGCTCAGTGGGTAAAGAACCTGCCTGCAATGCAGGAGACCCTGAGATATGGGTTCAGTTTCTGGGTTGGGAAGATCCCCTGGAGGAGGGCACGGCAACCCACTCTAGTATTCTTGCCTGGAGAATCCCATGGACAGAGGAGCCTGGTGGGCTGTGGTCCACAGGTCACAGAGTCAGACACCACTGAAGTGACTGAGCACAGCACAGCAGAAAATACACACCGAGAAAGTGTACACATCCTACTTGACCAGATGAGTGAATTTTCACAGTGAACATGCCTGTGCAGCTAACACCCAGATGGATAAGCAGAACAGGAGCAGCAGCCTGGAAGACCGCTTCCCCCCATCCAGGGGGTCCCAGCCTGTTCATGATACATAGATAAGCTGGTGGCCCTGGAGCTTCACGCGAATGGATCCTACAAGATGTTCTTTTCTGTGTCTCTGGCTTTCTCAGTCTACATGATGATCAAAGCCTCTGTCCTTGTCTGGTATCAGCAGTTTGCTCCTCCTGTTGCTGAGTAGCCCTCCAGCGTGTGAATACACCGCAGTGTGTGTCCCCTCTCTTGTGAAGCATGCGGGGCTGTTTCCAGCAATCAGCCATTATGAACGATGCATCTGCATCCAGCTTTGCTCATGTGAATCCTTTTCCTCCCTCCTTCCCTTCCTGCCCCCTTCCTCCTTCCTCCCTTCCTCCTCTCTTTCCCTGCCTCTTTTTTCTCTCTTCCTCTCTGTATTTTAGGCCACAACCCCCTTTAGGGGTAGGACTATATCTTACTTACCTTTGTAAGTTGGTGCCAAGAATCACAGACCCTGAGTCATGTTACACAGGGGTCGGGCTATCCCCACCCTGGGAGGGCATTGCACGTGAAACACCAGCATTCATGGTTGTGGCTGGGAGCCCTGGAGGCAAGTTCCAGGTATGTTCTGGCTAGGGAGAACTGACATGCAGACACACAGCGGTGCTTCACTTTAGGAACATCGATGAAATGTTGAACATCTGGGGTTACAAAAGAGGAACTTGGGGTTAGGTCCTTGTCTTTACCTGTCTGACCTTTTAGGGCTGTTCTCAGAGTGTTCCTGGGTTTACTGTGCAGGCCTTTCCAGCAGAAGAGTATACATCCAGCTCTCTGCTGTTGGGGTTTGCTGTAGGGGTGCCAGATAAAAGAAAGGACATTCAGCATATTTGCATTTCAGTTCAACAGTGAATAATTTATTAGTGTACATATGCCTGCAATATGACAGAAGACAAACTCATAGCACAAAAATCTTCATTGTTTAACTGAAATCCAAACTTGACTGGGCATCCCATGTTTTGTTTGCTAAAATCAGACAACCCTGTCTAGCCAAGCTGAGTGGGGTGAATGAATTACCCGGTTTGTTTTAGTCCTCTTTTACCGCATAACATTTTGCCATAAACAGCAGCAGAGAGCAATTCACATTCACACTACCATGTATAAAATAGATGCATAGCAAGGATGCAGTATACAGAACAGGGAACAAGAGCCATCATCTTGCAAGAAGGTTTAATGGAGTATAATCTGTAAAAAATACTGAAACACAGTGTTGTACACCTGAAACTAATTAATAGACTATTGTAAATCAGCTATCCTTTAAAAAAACAATCCTCATTCATCATCTCACAGTTTCTCTGGGTCAGGAGTCGGGTATGGTTTAGCAGGGCTCTGCGTCAGGATCTTACCTGGCTGAGATCAAGGGATTGACTGGGGCTGTGGTCTCACCTGAAACCAGTGGTTGAGACTGGGAAAGAATCAGCTTCGGGGCTCCTTCAGGATATTGGTGGAACCGATTCCTTTGTGACTGTGGTACCCAGAGCTGTTTGCTTCTTCAAAGACAGTGAGGGAACCAAGCATTTGGAGGGAGTCTGGTATTATAGCAAGACTGTGCTCGGAGCACAGGGTAAGCAAGACAGCAGAACGCCCTCAGCTTTGCCACGTGCCATCACAGGGCTGACACCCCAGCCACTGACTGTCCCAATGGGAAGGGTTGAGTAAGTAGCAACCCCTCCATACTCCAGAGCAAATGCAGCAATCACAGAGAAGACTTTCATTTCTATCTGTAGGTCCAGAGAGGTGCCCACACGATTTATCTTGAAGTACAGAAAGCAAGTTGTACATTTTTCCAAATGAAAAAGAGCTAAATCGGGTTTTACATTTCCACCCGCCCCCAATTATAAAAGCAATACATGCTCATGGCAGAAAATAGAGAAAACAGAAAATTATAAGGAGAAAGAAAGTGGAAAGAGTCCAGAATCTTACTGCCCAGAAACACTACTTCGAACGTTTTGCTGCGTTTTCTTCCAATCTCATTTCTATGCATATTTGCACACACAGATATATATATATATATTTATTTAATATATACNAAAGAAAGTGGAAAGAGTCCAGAATCTTACTGCCCAGAAACACTACTTCGAACGTTTTGCTGCGTTTTCTTCCAATCTCATTTCTATGCATATTTGCACACACAGATATATATATATATATTTATTTAATATATACTTAAATATATATTGAAACAAAAATAGACTCACATTATGAGTGCTCTTGAGTGGCTTGCTTTTTTCTACGTAGCTGTCACAGCTTTCCATGCTAATGAACATAGATTTATCATCATCTTTCATGGCAGCAGAGCATCCAGGCTTGGGTGCGTTATATGTGATTTGAGCAGTCCCCAGTGGATGGACATTTAAGTTGCTTCTTTTTTTTTTCAATTATTATTGCTATGTACCTGATGCTGCAGAAAACATTGTCTTGTGTGCAGTTATCTGATTCTTATCTCAGGATAACTCCCCACCCATAAAATTGCTGCCTCAAAGGGTATTCAGAAGTTCAGTTCGGTTCAGTTCAGTTGTTCCGTCGTGTCTGACTCTTTGTGACTCCATGGACTGTACTATGCCAGGCTTCCCTGTCCATCACCAACTACTGGAGTATACTCAAACTTATGTCCATTGAGTCGGTGATGCCATCCAGCCATCTCATCCTCTTTCATCCTGTTCTCCTCCAGCCTTCAATCTTTCCCAGCATTAGGGTCTTTTCAAATGAGTCAGTTCTTTGCATCATGTGGCCAAAGTATTGGAGTTTTGGCTTTAGCATCAGTCCTTCCAATGAATATTCAGGACTGATTTTCTTTAGTATGGACTGGTTGGATCTCCNCTGTAATAGCTGAGTCGAGTAGTTGCCATGGAGACCACATGGCCTGCAAAACCTACAATATTTACTATTCGACCATTTTTCAGAAAAACTTTGCTACATTAAAAAAAAAAATCAAAAACAGGGTGAAAGTCTCTCCAGGACTTACCGTCATGTGAGAAAAATACCTAAACGGAAATATATGCATTCATGCATGCTAAGTCACTTCGGTCATATCCTACTCTTTGTGACCCTATGGACTGTAGCCTGCCAGGCTTCTCTGTCCATAGGATTCTCCAGGCAAGAATGCTGGAGTGGATTACCATGCCCTCCTCTAGGGGATCTTCCCTACCCAAGGATGGAACCCACATGTCTTATATCTCCTGCATTGGCAGGCAGGTTCTTTTCCACTAGTGCTGCCTGGGAAGCCTTGAACTGAGATGCACCACAGCATAAACAGAATGATTTTAATTCTGTAAAGAAGAGTGAAAGAACAATGAAACAACAAAAATTATAGAAACATGCATGCATATGTGGGCTTCCCTGGTGGCTCAGATGGGAAAGAATCCACCTGCAATGTGGGAGACCTGGGTTCAATCCCTGGGTTGGGAAGATTCCCTGGAGGAGGGCATAGCAAACCACTCCAGTATTCTCGCCTGGAGAATCCCCATGGACGGAGCAGCCTGGCAGGCTACAGTCCTTGGGGTCACAGAGAGTCGGACACAGCTGAGCACAGCACAGGGCAGGGCATGCGTGAGTATTTTATAGGTGCACAAAAGTCTGAAAGGAGATATCCCTGTCTACTGACAGTGTTACCTCTGGAATTTAAGAGGTTGTGTACTTCACTGAGTGTTAACTAGGTGCTAAGCACTATGCTGAAGGCATAGCATCTCTCACTTAACCTTACAACAAGACTAGAGGTAGGGGTTATCCTGAAGCCCTTTTTACAGATGAGGAAGCGAAGGCACAGAGAGGTGAAGTTGCTTGCCCAAGGTCACACAGCTCTCGAATAGCATGCTTAGTCGCTCAGTCGTGTCCAACTCTGTGACCCCATGGACTGTAGTCCACCAGGGTCCTCTGTACATGGGACTTCCCAGGCAGCAGAAATACTGGAATGGGTTGCCATTTCCTCCTCCAGGGGATCTTCCTGACCCAGGGATTAAACCCTTGTCTCCTACATTGGAGGCGGTTTCTTTACTGCTGGCCATCAGGGACTTGAGTAGCAGAGCTGGGATTCAAGTGTGGGGGAGGATAAACACTTCTTACTTTACATAAGTATATATCGCTGGGCAAGCAGGGAAAAGATAAAAATGTGACTTAATTCACACAATTCCTATCAGGTACCCTTTGCATCTCAGCCTCTTTCCTAGCTCCCAGGGTGTTCTTCTGAGTGGGGCTCATGGATGCCCACTGGGGAGGTCTCTGGGAAGGATCCCAGGCCTGCTCGCGAGATGGGGGGGAAGACTGGGAAGCAGCTGGGCTAGGGACAGATTCTCAGTGCCTGAGTAGCAAGGGAACCCCGGTTAGCTTGGGGCCTACCAAGCTGAAGATACAGCTCACAGGCAAGCTGAACACTCACCTGTTCTGCCCAGATTTCCCACGGCATTGTGTTTCATGAGTGTTATCAAACGGTGATATTTCAGAGAGCAAGCCGTGGGGTTGTTGTTAATACTGATTTAACAGTGCTAAAATGATTACGCATGGTGGGCTTTTAAACAATGAGGTTCATAAAAGGTGTTAATAACCTCTTAAGTGCCTGAATAATCTTCCTGCCTATCATAAACCGCTCCCAATTAAGCCTCTTCATTTCCCTTTACCCAAGGAATGAGTGGGTTTCCCTGGTGGCTCAGACAGTGAAAAACCTACCTGCAATGCAGGAGACCCAGGTTCAATATCTGGGTTGGGAAGATCCCCTGGAAAAGGGAATGACAGCCCACTCCAGTATTCATTCTTGCCTGGAGAATTCCATGGACAGAGTAGACTAGTGGGCTATAGTTCATGGGGTCACAAAATGTTGAACACGAATACACGACAAACACTTTTCCTTTACACACTTTCAAGGAATGAGCCACAAGTTGGCTGGATGGCCTCTCCTGCTTTTGTCTGTTGGGCTCACGATCTCTGCTCTGTGAGGTCCCTCTGGGCGGATTTGCAGAGCCCAGAACTGCTCAGGGTCTGGCTGGCTCTGCTGAGGGGGTGTACCCTCCCTGGGGCAAGGCTCTGGGTGGCCCAGACAGCCTGTTCCCCTCAAGCTTTGAGCCGAGGTCCTCTGGGTGGGGCCTGCAGCATGGCCTGTGAATGCCCTCGGCACAGAGCCACATCACACTCCCCCTCCCTAGGCCAGGCCTGTTTGCTTCTAATGCGTTTGGATTTCCAGATGGGATCATTTTAGCAACATTGTACTTTTAGATTGTTTAAAGGGAAAGATAAAAAAGTCAGTGCTTTCCTTCCTGCCCTTTCTCTCAAGATCTGCAAAGATGACATTGGACCACCAGCCTCACCAGGAGCCCACAAGTTTGTAGCCAGAAGGAGAAAGTCCTGGGAGATGGGGAGGAGTACACCCCGTCTCCCCATTTCCTGGGAAAGAAAATAAACTTGTACACATTAGAAACAAGTCGTGTGCCAGTGTTCTGCACACCTTGCTCATTTGCTCTTCCCGGTCATAGTTTTTGTCGTTTCTTAGTGCTCCTGCTGCTAAGTCGCTTCCGTTGTGTCCAACTCTATAGATGGCAGCCCACCAGGCACCTCTGTCCCTGGGATTCTCCAGGCAAGAATGCTGGAGGGCGTTGCCGTTTCCTTCTCCAATGCATGAAAGTAAAAAGTGAAAGAGAAGTCACTCATTTGTGTGCGACTCTTCTCGACCCCATGGACTGCAGCCTGCCAGGCTCCTCCGTCCATGGCATTTTCCAGGCAAGAGTACTGCGGGCATGCCAAATGGCTTCCGTTGTGTCCTACTCCTTGCAGCCCCACAGACTGTAGCCCACCAGGCTCCTCTGTCCGTGGGATTCTCCAGGCAATACTGGAGTGTCCATGCCCTCCTCCAGGGGATCTTTCCCACCCAGGGATCGAACCCATGTCTCAAGTCTCCTGAATTGGCAGGGGTGTTCTTGACCACTAGCGCCACCTACGAAATCCCATCTCTGGGTAGCTCTTTACGTAACTTCTTCTTTAAAACAACTTAGTTAAAAACATTGTTTATATAGTATTAAAAATCATTTGTATTTGTGGAAAATTTTAAATACTTGTAAAAGTAGCCTGAATAACATTGTATAAGATACCCATAATATATAATGCATAAAACATAAACCATATTTAACATAGCACATTATGTAGAATGAATACAGTTAAATACCAGGAAAATGAAATGGCTATGCACTCCAGTATTCTTGCCTGGAGAATCACATGAACAGAGGAGCCTGGTAGGCTATAGTCCGTGGGATCACAAAGAGTCTGACATAACTGAAGGGACTTGGCAAAGTTATATAATACAATTATTAATTATATAATCAATAACATAACAATGTTTTTTATATAATTTATAATGTACTAAATTAGTATACATTATAATACATAATTTTATACATGATAATAAATATATTAGCATACTATAAATATTATATTACTATAAATACCGGAGTGGGTTGTCTATCTTTTCTCCAGTGGATCTTTCCTACCCAGGAATCAAACCGGAGTCTCCTGCATTGCAGGCGGTTTCTTTACCAACTGAGCTATCAGGGAAGCCTAGATAGTATATTAACTTTTTAATACATTTTATCTAAAATTATATATAAAACATATTTAGAATTATACTTAATATACTATTCTACCCATTAGCTTAGCATCAAAAAACTTCAGCTCATGGCCAATCTTTATGTACCTTTACTCAGAGTTTACCCTCGTGCCCAGTTATTTTGAAGCGAATCCCAGACATCATGTCATTTCATCCATAAATATTTCAGTATCTGTCTCTAAAACACTGGACTTGCTTTCAAAATCGAGTTTATCTTAAAAGCGAACTTTAGTATCAAGACCTTAAGAGGAAATTCGGGGTCACTCTTTGTAAAGATGGAAAAAGACACAAAGAAAACAAAGTGTCATCAACATCTAGGGGGTGCTAGCCTGCTCTCTTGGTCCCGGAGGGAGCCTAGTAAGGGCTGGGTGGGGGTGGTGTTCAAGACAAGCCACAAGCCAGCACCCTACGGAGTGTTTCCTTGATGGATCTCACTAGAAAAGACGAGAGACAATGGAAAGGGAAGAACCCTCTCTGTGTAGTCTTTTACTTAATGCTGGGTCCAGGGACCCCTGACATCCTCACTGGGGAAGAGCTACTCTTGACCCCCTTCTACTGATGAAGAAACTGAGGCCTGGGAGTTTGTCCCACATCCAAGGTCACGCGCTCATGAAAAGGTACCCAAGGATCGGAACACAGGTGAGCCTCAGGCGTGGCCCAGGCCCTTCACATTTCAGCAGCAGCATCTCCCTGACAGTCGTCAGACTCTGGTGGTCCTTGGCCTACAGCAGTGCCCGCTGGGCATCGCTCAGGGTAGGAGTGAGATGCTGCTGCTGAGACATGAAGGGCCCGGGCCACACCTGAGGCTCACCTGGGTTCCGACCCTTGGGTACCTTTTCCTGAGCATGTGACCGACCTTGGACATAAGACAAACTCCCAGGCCTCAGTTTCTTCATTTGTAGAAGGGGGTCAAGAGTAGCTCATCCCCCACGCGGTTGTCATGAGGCTCACATCAGCTTTTTCAGGCTAAGTGTTTAGAGCAGTGATGGGCAGGGTGAAAGCTCAATAAACAGGAACTGTTATTATTATTCTTGTTACTGATTTTGTTATGTTTAGCAGGTAAGTTTGCCACCCCCATCAATTCCTAAGTGGAGCCCAACCAGGGTGAGGGTATCCCTGATGGTGGAATCTCACCCCTTGCCCCCCAGGCATCTGGCTCCTGAGTGCCTGGAACCTCATGCGACATCTGGGGCTCTCCTGAACCCTCGAGCCCAGCCTGCAAGCCCGTGAGTCACTGCTGTCTACTGGGGAAAACCAAGCAGCCCAGAAAACATCCAGACTCCCATGGGTGTCCCCAGCTGCCTGCTCCTGGCATGAGCCGCGCCGCCCCCCACCCCCGTCCCTGCCAGACAGTTGGGCAGACTGCCAGGCCCGCGATTCACACCCGGGATGGCAGCAGACAGCCCCCACCGGGCCGGGCTGCGGGCATGTGTGTTGCTTTCTCTCCTCTCTCCTCGGCTGGGTTGTTTTGCTCTGGGTTGCAAATTCATTTTTAGATCCCAGCTTCCTCCCTCCCCCAGCCCCGCTTCTATTCTTAGAAAGCAAACTGGGATGTGCTTGGGCTTCGCAGTGAAGTCAGACAGAAGTTTGCCCACGTGCTCCGGCCGCCTGAGATATGGAGCTAATTAAAAAGGGGGCTTTGAGTGGCAGGTTCACTGGCCGGAAACGCAGCTGGCTGGCGCTGACTCTGTGGGCAGGGGTGGCGGGCCTGGTCACCCCGGCGGGGGTGATGCTCCTGGGATGGGACTGCCCTGCCCAGACAGGTTAGGTTGGCTGTGTGTGTTGGTTAAATATGAAATCTTCCCGTGTGTTGGGCTGCTGAGAGGTTTTTAATTACATAAATAAATTTTAAAGAGTTTAGGAGGTGCCTTCAGCAACTGAAGCTGGCTGAAACGCACTGTGTCTGTGAAGGAAGCTGACCTTCCTTAAGGCCATTCTGGCTGCAGAAATAAGGGAAGGGAGATGGGGGCAGAGGAAGTTAGAGAGGGAGAAACCTGCTGGATGAAGAGGGACTTGGGGGGCTACTGGGGGCAGAGAGAGTACCCGAAAGGCCAGGCAGCCCAGTGAGAGGATAAGGGTCTGGACTGAGGAGTCAGACTCTGAGAGTTCAGAATCCCAGTTCTGCCACATTCCAGCTGTGTGACCTTGGGCAAGTCACTTTACCTCTCTGTGCCTCCATTTTCCTGTCTGTAACATTGGAACCCCGATCATAATAGTACTCCTCTCTAAGTTAAGACAAAGTGTTTCAGCAATAACTGGCTCAAAGTGGTGATCATTAATTAATTGATCCATCTTTAAAATTCAGGGAAAAGAGAGAAAAGAGAAGCAGGGGCTCCCACACTTATAGTTATTCTGTCTTGGCCCAGCACATGCTCATGGCATTGAACAGAGGGTGAGGCAGGTCCTACCAGGACTTATTCTTCTTGGATTAAGCAGGTGAGACCAAGAAGAAACCAAGAAGAAGGTGAGACCAAGAAGAGGGGCTCTCTCTAGGACTGTTCATCCATTGATTCAGGGAGAAACAATAGGCTCTGAGAGCTCAGATGCCTCCTTCTCCAGGAAGCCTTCCCTGACTGCCAGATCCTTTCAGCTGCCCTCCTGTATCCTTCTACTGTTCTTGGCTCCCTTCTTCACACACATCACGCTGTATGGTGAAGTCTCTTGTCTAAAGTTGTAAACTTTACTTATAACATCTTCATAGATAGTTTTCAAACATTCTTATTAGAAAAGATAAAAGAAATCCAGAAGCAAAGGGAGTAAAAAGAAGCAGTCTTACCCCCACCTAATCCTATGTCTCTCCTTCCAGTTTTGTACGTGTCTTTCCTGACCTTCACGAGAGTGATTGTGAGTGTGTATATGTGTATCCTTTTGTTTTGTCTATAAATGTGATTGTACTATGCATATGAAGCAAAACAAGTGAATTTCAAAACAATGCCTTGGCATCTTTCCACAGCAGTGCTTGCCTGACTTATTCCTTTATTTTCCACTTTTATAAATATTCCCCTTGAATCGGTGACATAGACACATAGTAAAAAAACAACTGTGCAAGATGATGGAAAGTGAAATGATACATCTCCACCCAGCCCTCATTTTGCCTCCCGAGAAACAAGCCTGTTACTAATTTCCTGTGCATCCTCACAGTCTGTGCATGTATAAGCCGTTACTATAACCACATTCCCCTTTTCTTTGCACTCTTCTCTACCCCTTGCCTATTTTCACTTAAATCTGTGCCTCAAATGAGCATTCTATCAGTGCATCATGCAGCTGCCTCATTCTTTCTGATAGGTGCTTAGTATCCCATTATATGGTGGTGGTGGTTTAGTCGCCAAGTCGTGTTTGACTTTTGTGATCCCTTGGACTGTAGCCCACCAGGCTCCTCTGTCCATGGGATTTCCCAGGCAAGAATACCGGAATGGGTTGCCATTTCCTTCTTCAGACAATCTTCCCGACCCAGGGATCAGTTCAGTTCAGTTCAGTCGCTCAGTCGTGTCCAACTCTTTGCGTCCCCATGAACCGCAGCACGCCAGGCCTCCCTGTCCATCACCAACTCCTGGATCGAACCTGGGTCTACTGAATTGCAAGTGGATTCTTTCCCAACTGAGCCCCCAGGGAAGCCAGATTCCATTATAACGATGAGCATGAGTTATTTAGCGCCCTAGTGATGGGTGTGGAGGTTTCAGTGCACACCCCTAAATTCTCTGCCATTCCTCCCACTGAGAGATGAGGTCTATGCTCCCTCCCTCCAAGGCGGGTGGGTTTGTAACTGCTTCAACCAGTAGCGTATGGCAGGAGTGATTCTATCTGACAACATGGTGGGTTAAAAGTGTCTAGAGTGTTTCCGCCTGGTTTGCCCAGGCTCTGAGGCTGCCATGCTTGGAGGAAGCCCAAGTCACATAGAATGGTCCAGTGATGGTGTCTGGGTCCCTGCTGAGCACAACCTACAAATCACTCTGGCCTTCGTGCCAGGCTTCCCAAGCGGCTCAGTGGTAAAGAATCCACCTGCCAATGCAGAAGCTGCAGGAGACATGGGTTTGATCCCTGGGTTGGAAAGATCCCCTGGAGAAGGAGGTGACAAACTACTCCAGCATTCTTGCCTGGAGAAGCCCATGAACAGAGGAGGCTGGCGGGCTACAGTCCATGAAGTCGCAAAGGGTCAGACACGATTGAGTGACTGAGCATGCACACACAGGTCCCAGACAGGTACGTAAAGAGGCATCCAGAAAACTCTGGCTGTCTGAGTCTTCTCAGCTGACTCCCAGGACATAGTGGAGCAGAGACAATTAATCTCCACTGTGCCCTGTCCAAGTTTCTGACCCATAAACTGAAGCAAAGTAAAGTTGGTTGAAGTCTCTGGATTTTGGAGAATTTGTTATTCAGCAATAAACAATCGGAATAATGTGCTTTTATGTGTCCCTGCCTTCCAAATAGTAGGCCTCCTCTGGGATTTCTCAGAACAAGGATTATCTCATTGATTTTTAAAAACAGAGGCAAAATAGACATAATATAATATTAACCATTTTAATCCTACAAGTCAGCAGCATTTCATACATTCCCAGTGTTGTACAACCACTGCCTCTAATACATTCCCAGACATTCTCATCACTCCCAAATGAAGACACTCGTTCCCCATTTCTCCCTCTCCCCGCCCCAGCCCTTGGCTACCACTAATCTACTTTCTGTCACTATGGATTTGCCAGTTTGGGGCATTTCACATCAATGGAAGGCTTCCTGGTGGCTCAGACGGTAAAAAGTCCACCTGCAGTGTGGGACACCTGGGTTCAATTCCAGGGTTGGGAAGATCCCCTGGAGGAGGGCATGGCAACCTACTCCAGTATCCTTGCCTGGAGAATCCCCACAGACAGAGGAGCCTGGTGGGCTACAGTCCACTGGGTCACAAAGAGTTGAACATGACTGAGTGACTGAACACAAGGACATATCCATGGAATCACATGACATGGTCTTCAGTGGCTGGGTTTTTGACTTGGCATGATGTGCTTAAGGACCTCCCATATGTAGCCTGGGTTGGTACTTCATAGCTTTTCTGTGGCTGAAGAATATTCCATTGTGTATATTCACCACGTTTTGCTTCTCTGTTCTGATGGACATTTAGGCTGTTTCCACCGTTTGGCTATCATGAAAAATGCAGTTATAAATGTCGGTGTACACATCCGTGTTTGAGTCCCTGTTTCAATTCTTTTGGATACATACTTAGGAGTGGAGTTCCTGGATCCTGTGGCAATCCTATGTCTAACTTTTTAAGGAATCGCCATGCTGGTTTTCATACCAGTTGAACTATTTTCCATTCCCACCAGTGCTGCGTATGAGTTCTGATTTCTCCACATGGTCACTAACACATATTCTTGTCCATTTTTCTGATTTTAGCCATCCTAGTAGGATTAAAGTGGTATTTCACTGTGTCTTTGATTTGCATTAACCTAATGACTAATGACATGGAGCATCTTTTCACGTGCTCACTGGCTGTTTGCATCCCGACCTTGGAGAGGGTTCTAATTTTGCCTTCACACCGACTCCAACAGAGACTGGTATGGACTCAGACTCCACTCCTCTCAGCTGAATGAAGGGTGTGTTCATGCTCAGTCACAGTCATGTCCCACTCTTTGTGACCCCATGGACTGTAGCCCTCCAGGCTCCTCTGTCTATGAGATTTTCCAGGCAAGGGATACTGGAGTGGGTTTCCATTTCCTCCTCCAGGGGATCGTCCCTCCCCAGGGATCAGCCCAAGGATTGAACCTACATCTTGTACATCTCCTGCACTGCCAGGCAGATTCTTTATCACTGAGCCACCATGGAAGCCCAAATGATGGGAGTGTAAACTGGAGCTCTTCTCAGTACTCTGTCCACCCCAGGCTCCTGTGGCTCCACATCTTCCTGTGGCTCCAGGCGTTCAAGTGCAGTGGTTGGATCCCTTCACGTTCCAGGGAGGATGAGTCTTGTTACAGAGCCATCTGCCCTTCATCCCAGACTCTGCTAGAGGACCTTAAACAAAGGGCCCATCTTGCTTGCCAACCCCCAGGCCACAGCTTGGGGCTTTGCCAACACTGCTGGATCCCACCAGGGTCAGAGTCAGCTGTGGACTGGTCTGGAACTATGAAATGAGAGGAAAAATTCCTCTTGAACATGTTGATTCAAAGTAGCATTTGCAATACTACATGCAAACACAAAACACAAAGAGTTGTGTTGAGTAAAAAAAGAAAAAAAAAAAAAAACCCTAGACAAGAAAAAGGAGGGCAGATTGGAACCGGAGGCCCAAGGTGGACTCTACAGAGATTGTTGGGTCCTTGGGAGAGAATTGCAGCCTGAGTTGCAATGCAAGTGAGCCAGAGAGTGATCCACTCTCTGCTGCGAGACCCGTGTCTGTGGGAGCCCTGAGCTGCTGTGTCTGGATGGAGACGGGAGTGCGGAAGCGGGAGAGGAGGAGCAGCAGAGAGGAGTGATGGTGCTGATGCCTAGGTTTTCTGCGAGGAGGTGGGCTCAGGCAGGGCGAGGAGGCCCCAGGAGACAGATGGCTACGGCTTCCTCATCTATTTTTTAAGTACTTTCCAGCTGAGATCTAACAAACCTAGAGTAAACTTAATTACTCTTATTTGTACAGCTTGATGAATTTGTACATGTGTGTCCACTGTGTAAGCAGCTCCCAGAACCCATCTGGCAGCAACCTCTCTCTAGATAACGACTGCTCTGATGGGATCACCATTGGTTAATTTTGCCTGTTCTTGAACTTCATGTATGTGGAACCACATGCATTCTGGGCACTTTTTTTGTGTCTAGTTTTTTTGTTTTTCACTCAACACAACTCTTTAGAGATGTGTTTTGTGTTTGAATGCAGTATTGCCCCTTCTCCCTCTCTTCCGAGCTTCCTTCCTTCTTTCTTTTTGTTGTCTACAACAGTGCTCCTCAATGAGGGGTGGTTTGGCCTCCAGGGGACATTGGACAATGTCTGGAGACAGTTTTGATCGTCTCAACTGAATAGAAGACACTATTGGCAACTAGTGGGTAGAGGGAAAATCTACAAGATTTGAACGTATTTGAACGTGTTGATTCGAAGTAACATTGTTATATTTCTAATTTCAAGGGATTGGGAGGGGATGTGTGGAGGCCATGTGTGGAGCATCTGCCTTATTTAAACAATGTCAACAACAGTGACTGTTTAAGGGCTTGCGTTGCATGAGGTGCTGAGACCATTTTCCCTGCATCATTCATCTCATCATCCTCACAGGGATTTCTAGAACCACTCCCTCTGCCCCACTGGAGAGGTAGAAACTAAATCACAAAGGTTTCAGGTGATCAGCCCACGGCATTGTAGCTGCTGACCTGTGTCCAGCTTGCCTTGGACCCCGGCCCTGAGCTTCTAACTGCCACTGGATACAGATCAGCAAGCACTGAGACTCCAGCTCTTGGCCCATCATCCGTCAGCTGGAGCTGATGACTGACAGCATCAGCATGATGAAGATGGGGTAGGGGGTGATCACTTGCTTGTCAGCTTGCGGGTGTGCACTTGAGCAGTTCACAGGCAACAAGAAAGAGGTTGCCTTCATTCATCGCGTCTATGTTAATGATATGACTGACAGACTGAAGGAGGAAATGATACATCTTTCCTCCTGGTTCTCCATGAAGCATCCAGTGGTCTGTTTTATCTTGGCAACAAGCAGGAGTTCCAAGCTCACACAGAGAGAAAGGTGTGCTGTGGATGGACCGGGCGTCCAGAATGACCAGGGACAACCAGTGCTTTGCTGTGCACATTTGGGAACTCAGGCTGTCTCTGGCTTCAGTCTGCATCTACAGATCCTGCTGACCATCCCCTCCCCGCTCCCAGCCATGACGTCTTTCCTGAGTGCTAGACTGATGCTGCCCAATAGAACCTTCTGACAGTGAAACCCTTCTTTCTTCTCTGACACTCTTGCTACCAGCCAGAGGGCCTATTGAGGGCTTGTAGTAGTGCATCTGGGGGTTTCCCTGGTGGCTCAGATGGAAAAGAATCCACCTGCAAGGCGGAAACTTGGGTTCAATCCCTAGTTTGGGAAGATCCTCTGGAGAAGGAAATGGCTACCCACTCCAGCGTTCTTGCCTGGAGAATCCTATGGACAGAGGAGACTAACCGGCTATAGCCCATAAGGTATCAAAGAGTCAGACATGACTGAATAGCTAAAACACACACACACACACACACACACACACACACACACAGTAGTGCAGCTGAGAACCCAAGATTTAGTTTCATGCAATGCTGAGTCATTTATATGTAAGCGTGAATAGCCATGTGTGCCTAGTGATGACCACATTGCAGAGGGAGGTTCTTGGCCTTTCATTTCGTCTACCTGGGTTTAGGTGGGAGGGATACACGTGAACGAGATTTATTAGGAAAGCGCTCCCAGGAGGGACTGTGATGAGCGTGGACAGAAGAACAGGCAGGAGGAGAAGCCGAGAAAGGTGTGAATGTGCGGCCTCAGGGGCAGACCAGCCCCCTGATGCTCAGGAGGCTGCAGTGTAGACGTGCCTCTGGGTTTGTCCTGTTCGGAGGTGCAGAGCTGGGCTCTGGTCCCTGGCACCAGGTTGAATGTTGGGGTCCTTTCTCTCCTACCTGCTTCTTGGAAGAGAGGATGTTTCCAGCACTGGATTCTCATCGGTTCTCAGACTTCCTAGCTTCATGTCTTGGGGGGTTTCCTCATCTGTGAGCCCTACACTACAGGACCATTGGATAAACGAGAAAACATGTGTCTTTACAGTGCAATGGCCAAGGTTGTTCTCATGGTTATTTTCACAAGCATCTCTCTGTTGCTCTTGAAGAAGAACACAAAGTTGGCGCTGGCCAGTTTTTCAAGCCCCGTCAGTTCCTCCAAATTAACTCTGGGAAAGGCATCTTTCTTTCCTGCCAGAAAAAGAAAACTTAAAAATGATGCATTGCAGTAATTCATAATTTGTGGTAATTCAGAATTTTCACCTTCTGTTTCCCCAAACCAGCTCTGCTACATAGACGTTTGCTGCCCCAGAGATACTGTCCACACAAAGAAGGGGTGCTGGGCTGCCCACTGGCATAAAACCGTGGTGCCTGTGCAGGACGAAGTGACAACAGGATCTGACACTGAACCTGGGTGGGCTCTCACTTGACCTCCTCCACCTGGTTCATCTGTGTTTCGCACACTTTTCACTGAGTGTCTGTCACTATGCTAGACCCCAGGGTGACTGCTACAAACAAGGCCAACATGATCCTGTCTGTACAGATGGATGTCTGGTCAGAGATCTGGGCATGAGTTCAAGCATCGCATCCCCATGTATAAAGCACAGGTGTGCGAAGGGTGTGGAGAGGCCGCAGAGCTATGTGTGTGCAGAAGACAGGGACTCGGTTTGCTCGGGAAGGCTGCTGGACTGCTCGGGGGAAGTAACATTTCAGCTGAAGTCTGAAGGATGAGTGGAATTTAACAAGAGTGAAGCCAAGTGGGGGGAGGCTGAACCAGCCTGTGCACAGGTGGTGGGTGGAGCACGGGAAGTTCCAGAACAGATATGGGGTTGGGGTGGGGAGAGATGCTGCAGGGGTTTGTTAGAGATGTGTGCAATATGGTTGAGACTTAGCAAGTAAAACTAGAAGATGCACAACACCTTTGGATTTCAGATAAATGCCAAATACATTTAAAAAATATAAGTATATCCCAAATGTTGTATGGGACATGAGATAGTGCAGGCTAAGTTGCTTCAGTTATGTCTTATTCTTTGCGACCCTATGATTCTTCAGGCAAGAATACTGGAGTGGGTTGCCATGCCGTTCTCCAGGGGATCTTACTGACCGGGGATCAAATCTGTGTCTCTTACTTCTCCTGTATTGGCAGGTGAGTTCTCTACCACTGGCATCACCTGGGAAACCCCATTGTGTAGGACAAGCTTATACTAAAAAATATTCGTTATTTATCTGAAATTCTAATTAAACAGGACATGTGGTAGTTTATCTAGTAATCCTGTGTGTAGAGCCTTGCAGACTACACAAGGAATTTATTCTCAGACCCAGGGGGTAGAAGCTGGGAGCAGCACTGCCCAGGCCACGTGTTGGGAAGATCAGGTGGCCGCCGTGGGCACACAACTGGAGTGGACCAGCGCAGTGGGAAGCCAGACGGAAACTCTCCCTGGCTGGCCAAGGCTCGTCGTGTCGAGGAGCTTCTCTAGGCCAACTTTGCTCCAAGGACCAGAAAACCCTGGAGAAGAAACCTCTCTGGCTGTCTGGGTGGGAGGGAAGTGGTGCCCGGGTGGCAGGATGCAGGGGGCCAGAGCAGCCAGGCCAGGACCCTTGCCTCAGGCCCCAAGAGCATCCCTCTCTCCTTGCCCTGCCCCTCCCCCAGGGTGCTGCTGGACCCAGACAAACACCTTACACCCAGTCTGTTTTCATGATTAAAAAATGAGTCATCTACCGCAGGCAAGAGTTTGCAGAGGGCCTCTCCCCAGGCTGGGAGAGTAGGGTGGGGTGTCTCTCCCTGAGGCTCCTGAAGTGAAAGTCAGCCTCCGGTTGCCATGATCTGCTCAGTCAAGTGAGAGAACCTTAAAGATTTTCCAGCCAGAGAGTCCTGTGCTCAGACCTGACTCTCGAGACTCACTTTCCTTATTTATAAAATGAGGATAACATTATTGCCTCCTCCATGAAACTGTGTGGGGATTAAAGCATTGATGAAAGTCTCCGGGTACAGTAGGTCCTCAGTCACTGCCCTCTGCCCCTTTCCCTCCCTCATCAGAGAGCTGGGAAGGTGGGGGTATGCAGCAGGGGATCAGCCATCACTTTCCAGTGGAAGCCAGACAGTGACTATGTAGGCTTCCTGGGCCGCTTGGTCTCAGCTGGTCAGCGGGCCTTCTCCGATGGCTGCATCTGATCGCACAGACGCAGAGATGGGCAGGCAGAGGAAGCAGAGGACTCCCATTCTGGGACATGTTTTGTGAGATGATAAGCGTCCATGTTCCACTGAGTTTGTTTCAGGCCCAGGCCCCAGAAGCAGGTCCTGAGGTAGGGCTTGGGCTGCTCTCTGAGGGAAAGGGGAGAGTGCTGTAGGATGGTGGGGAAGTTGCTGAGCATGGGTGTGGTCCCAGCTTGAGTCCAGCCTCAGCTGGATCCCCCAGGGAACCTGGAGTGCATCGCCTGACAGGGCTGGCTCCCCTGAGGCAAGGGAGTGGTGTCAGGGATTTTGGTTGCGGATTTCTGGCCCCTTTGAAAGGTAACACTTCAGAAATGGGGGTTAACCGGGAACCATTAAGAGCCAGCATTTATACACAGAAGCAGGAGGTGGATGCCGCTAGTCAGTGATGGGGGTCAGGGCAGAGGAATCGCCACCACACTGAAACTCCCATCATCATTATTGTTGCAGCCAGCATCACCACCTTCACCATCATCACAGCATCATCACCACCACCACTCTCACCAGCATCATCACCTCTACCGCCATCGTCACCACCACCATCACCATCTCCATTGCCATCATCACTACCATCATCACCTCTGCCACCACCATCACCACCACCACCACCATCACCACCATCACCACCACCACAACCACCATGACCATCATCACNGAGCAAAGATGCTTGGGGACTTGCTGCCATCAGGTGGGTCACGCGGGATGGGAAGCGGAGGGGACTCCTCTTCTTTCCCCAAGGATCCCAGTGCAGCCCCTCAAAGCCTGGCTGAGGTGGGGAGAATGCACCCTGCCACCTCAATTTCTCCTCATTAAAGTCAGGCTTTTCTAGAAAGCCCACCCCTTGGAGACAGGGGAGTTGATGCCCTGGACCAGCTCTGAGTGCATGTGCAACAGTAACTCACACTTTTGTCATTCTCTTTATTTCCATTGGTCCACGCTCCCAACCTATCCCTCCTCTAGCCATTCAGTGTTGACGTGTGTCCTTTGCTGCGCTGTGTGTGTGTTTTATTTCGTGGAGATGACAGAAGCCTTATAGGCTCTTTTCTTTCTCACCACCCCATTTTAAAGCCCATCCGTGTTGTTGTGTGTGCCTCCAGGCTGCTGCTTCTAAATATTTCCTATCCGTTCGTGGGTTTCATCCCTCAAGAAGGATGTCAGCTGGTCAGCAGGGTCCCCACACCGACCCAGTGATGATGAAAAACCTATTCTCTGATGTTGGTGAGCATTTCTTTGGTGTTTCCATCCAGANGCTGCTTCTAAATATTTCCTATCCGTTCGTGGGTTTCATTCCTCAAGAAGGATGTCAGCTGGTCAGCAGGGTCCCCACACCGACCCAGTGATGATGAAAAACCTATTCTCTGATGTTGGTGAGCATTTCTTTGGTGTTTCCATCCAGAGTTGCTGAAATGCCAGCAAGTGTATCAGACACCCTGTGCCCTGGGCCTCCCTGCGCGCCCCCCCCCAGCCCTGGGCTGCCTAGTAAATTCTCCTCAGACCTTGCTTTCATCTGCAGAGCTCTCATAACTAATGAATTTAAATATCTCTTCCTGTGCTTACCAGCTTTTGAATCTCCTTTTCTGTAAATTGCCTGTTCACATCTTTTGTCTGTTTTCCCACTGGAATTTTTTTCTTTATTTTTGTTGATTTGCTGGAACTCCTTGTATTGTTCCTGGTTTGTTCACCTTTGGAGACTGAATACTCACAGGGCGGGACTCTTGTCTTGTCTGTTCTGCTCACCGCTGCGTTCTCGGCACCAGGCAGGCAGGCTGGGAGCACAGCTGATGCTTTGTGAAGGCTTGGTGACGAGAGGAACAAATGACTCCACAAAGGTGTGGACGCGTGGCGGGCCAGCGCATAGCAGATGTAAATGCTTCCTGCCTGTCCTCCAGCCCCCAGGTGTCCCTCATGTGTAATGTCCCTCCTCTCTCCCCGGGCTGCTGTGAGATGCAGCTGAGTTGACAGGGATAGCAGATTGGAAAGGGCATACTGCTGAGCACATGCATGGCACTGTTCTGGGGCTCCAAGTGCTTTCTTAGAGGCAGCAAAGCCCCTCTCCTGGGGTATCTGTGGGTACCATCTGTGGATCCATGACTCTTGAGTGTAACGCCACAAATGCCGGCCTCACCCCTGCTAGTTCCCTTGCAGCTGACATAAGCTTGAAGAAAGTGACCGAGTGCAGGAGATCAGAAGCATAAAATGCAAAACAGAAGCCAAGGTTTAATTTGATTGTAACAGGAAAGAGAAACCTCAACATTTTCGCAAAGATGAGAACAAAACCTAGGAGAAAGAGTTCACACTGAGGCATAACTCCGCTGACAAGCTAGCTTCATGCACAGCTTCCCAAAGAGAACTTCACAGCCCTAAGTCACATCACTGAGCCCTGCCCACTGTCAGACGGTTCTCTCAGAAATGGTGCTTGCCTGTATCCCATGGACAGAGGAGCCTGGCAGGCTACATTTCATGGCATCGTAAAGAGTCAGACAAGACTGAGCAAGCACTCACTGTTTTTCAAGCCCCGGATCAGAAAGATTCCCTGGAGAAGGGAATGGCAACCCACTCCAGTATTCTTGCCTGGAAAATTTCACGGACAGAGGAACCTGGAGGGCTACAATCCATGGGGTCACAAAAGAGTCGGACACGACTGAGCACGGAGGAGAGGAAAACCGTCTCTGGGTTTCTGGCCTGAGAGAAGTGAAACCAACAATGGGGGGATGGCCTCAAAGGGCCTGGAGGGCCTGACAATGTTCATTTCTGCCCAGCTCCAGCGGGGAAGCCCAGAGGCGGCCCTTCCCAGCTGAGCTATCTGGGGCTTGGCCCAGGCAAGAGAAAGGCTCCTGGAGGAGATACTGACATTAAATCACAGCAAGGAAACAATGAGGGTAGAAGCATGTCCTGGTAAGAGCAGGGCTGCAGTGAGGAGGGGAGGGAGCGTGGGCTGCTGCTGAGGGTCGGGAGACGTCTGCTGTGTGACTGTCCTGGGCTCAGAGGTACCCAGCTCCACCAGTGAAAGCCAAGTCCAGAAAGGGGCAGCCAGTATCCACTCAGGTGCCCCTACCCCTCCCCGGATCCACCCAACTGCCCATCCAACCACACTCTGGGGAGAGGGGGGTGAGGATGTTTGATGCAGGAACAGGGGACGCTGGCATGGAATCTAGTCACTACCTCAAAGCAGGTGAGCCCAGGGGACACTGAGGTCTGGAGATGGGACCCAATCTCTCCTGGCCTCCTGGCTCCCTTTCCCAAACACTGAGTCCCTCCGTTCATTCATTCAACCTTCGTTCATTCACTGGGCACCTGCTGCCGCCTGGGCACTGTGCTGGGCCTCAGGGGCCTGGAGTGAGGTTGATACCCTGCCCTGACCTCATGGACTTACTGTCTAGCAGATGAGACAGAGAAACAGGCCAAGCACCTGCAATCGTTGTAAGTTGAGCTAAGTGCTTTGCAGGAAACAAGCAAGCAAGCGCATTGGCAGAGCCAGGGGAGTCATCGTTAGAGAAGGTGCTTGGGAAAGGCTTCTCCAAGGAGGTGAGGATGAATTTCTCTGAGAACATCTGGAGGCAGAGTGCTGTATCCATGTGAACAGTGCATACAAAGGCCCTGGGGTGGGAAGGTGCTTGGGACACACAGGAGCAGAGAGAGGGCCTTGCAGGCAATGAGTGCTCAGCCAGGGTCAGAGCGTAGACCCCATAATGGTGCCTGCAGCCATCATTGTCCAAGGAGCCCTCTCCTCTTCTCCGCCCTCCACATGGAGACATTTTCTCCTTGGGAGCACTGCTTAAAAGTTTCCCAAAACATCATTAACATTCAGCAAAGGAAACCGCCAGGCAGTCTGTGCAGGAAAATCCTGGACAGCTTGCTAGTTATCAACTGGAGATAATTAAATCATGCATTTATAGCAGACCCCTCAGGACCAGGCATGCTTCTCTCTTCCCTCCTGTTTTGTGGCCTGTGATGTGGAGAGGGAAGTGGGTTTGCCCCCAGGAGAGAGAAGGAAAAGTGAAATATTCCTCAGCAGAGAAAAACAAAAGAATCCTAATGAGGAAGGAGCCACCTGGAGCCTTGAATTGATCTTTTCTATCAGCAGAAAAGTGCTGTCAGTCATCAGGGATGTGGTGTGTCACATTCCCACTTTGAGAAACTTTGCCCTCGACAGCTCCTATGAGAATAATGTGGCTCCCACGGCCCAGGGGGCACTTGCATAGGATTGGATGATCAGAATTTGGTAGACGGGAGCTGAGAGCTTTGTTTATAGTCTTTTCATCTCCCCAAAGGATCCATGAGGGAAGATTGAGTGAATTTTATAGATGAGGAAGCTGAGGCTCTGAGAGGTAAAGGAACTTTCCCAAGCCACAGACTGAAGTCTAAAGCCAAAATGCAAATCCTGATTACGCCAGCTTCGGGTCCAGGCCCTGGCCTTCTCTGCAATTCTCCCCAGTGCTCCTCAAATGAAGGCATGAGCCCTGGGCTCTGGGTTGAGCTTGAGGCTGAGCCCAACATGTGCCAGCCAACATGATAAGTTACTCATCTGTCCCTGCCAGCTTCCTTTGTGAGAGCCTAGGAGCAATTTTTCTGAGGAGTAAGACTGGGGAGCCTCCTAGGGCATAACTTGTGTGGGTGGGAGTTCAGGAATGGCTTGATCAGGCTTCCAGGGACTGCCTCCCCACTCTCACTGGACTCCTTTTCTAATTCCTGCACTGTGTGTCCTGTTTTTTAATTTTCACTATCTCATCAGGAGTGTTGATGGTGTGAGGGAATACAAACAGAACCCTGAATCCTGTTGTATTTGAAATAGACCTAAGTTCCAATCCTGCCTGCTACCTTTTGGGCCTTGTGACCTTGGGCAAGTTACTCACCCCTCCTAGACTCAGTTTCCTGACCTATAAGTAAGGATACCATGTATCCCAGAGATGCTGTGAGAATGCAACGATTGATTTTGTAGGACTGTTGGCACAGGGCCTGGTAGGTGGTGAATCCAATAGAGGGAAGTTGTTATGACCTGGTCAGAGGCAGAGATCATTATTACTGTGGCCGTTCCCCACACAGTTGGGAACTGAGGTCTTTCCCACTGTGGACAACTTGCCACACCTACAGCTACAGAGTTTGCAGAGCTCAGTGCAAAATGAAACAGTGGGGAGTCTTGCTCAAGAATTATTTAGAACTTCAAGACAGTAGCAGCTGAGCAGTAAACCAAGTGTGTCAAGTGTGTGGGTCCCTATCTTGGGGCCTTGTGTGACCGCATGATGGGTGTCCCAGAAGCCAGCTCCCTGCTCCACAGAAAGGAACAGGGGCTGTTAACCCTGGTCAGTTGTATGTCTTCTGTGGTGAAGCATGTGTCCAAATACTGTGCCCATTTTCTCCCAAATTGGTTGACTTTTTCTTATTGGCTCAATTTCTTTATATGCATTCTGGATAGCAGTCCTTTGATGAAAAGGATTTCTTTTTGTAATACAGCCTCAAAACAGATGAGCAAAAGGAACAGCCAACGGGAAATTGTGACAACAGGATTTTAGGACTTTTCAACTCAGGAATAGTAGGAGCAGCGTGAGGTGTAGAAAAGAAAGCGGATCTGTGCACCTCTGTTGATACGGAGCAGAGACACTAGGGGTTGGAGAGAGCGGCTTGAAGCCTCCCGTCAGCACTTCCCGGCTGTGAGCTTCTGGACCAGACTTTTAGACCCTCTGGATCTCAGTTCCCCGCTCTGTTGAGTGGAAACAGAATCTGTGTCCTCGAGAGCTCGTTGTGGAGGTGAACGGCTGAGGCAGGCCCAGTTTATCATATTCACCCCAGAGGGCAGCCGCAGGAGTGTTGGGAGTGAGCACTGACTTGGGGGTCCATAGCCAGTTCTCCGGAGAAGGCAATGGCACCCCACTCCAGTACTCTTGCCTGGAAACTCCCAGGGATGGAGGAGCCTGGTAGGCTGCAGTCCATGGGGTCGCTAAGTCAGACACAATTGAGCGACTTCACTTTCACTTTTCACTTTTATGCATTGGAGAAGGAAATGGCAACCCACTCCAGTGTTCTTGCCTGGAGAATCCCAGGGATGACGGAGCCCAGTGGGCTGCCGTCTGTGGGGTCGCACAGAGTCGGACACGACTGAAGCGACTTAGCAGCAGCAGCAGCAGCCGCCAGTTCTCTGGGCACAGCCTACCGAGGGTGTAACCTCTCTGGGCTTATTTCCTGGGAGCTCAAGCCTCAGCTCCCTTCCTCTTCTGAGCTGGGTGACACATGGGAGGGGTCCAGGCAGATGGGGGAGGTACAGGGGGCTCTAAGATTCTCCTGCAGGCTCTTCCCCTACCCCAGACAAGGGCAGTAGGAGTCCCTGGGGAGCTAGCAGAGGGCAGTCCCTGGGGAGCTAGCTCTGAGGTTCCTTGATGGCTCAGCAGGTAAAGAATTCATTTGCAATGCAGAAGACACAGGAGATGCTAGTTCAATCCCTAGGTTAGGAAGACCCCCCGGAGGAGGAAATGGCAACCCACTCCAGTATTCTTGTCTAAAAAAATCCCAAAGGACAGAGGAGCCTAACGGGCTATATAGTCCAAATGGTCACAAAAAGTCGGATACGACTAAGCAATTAAACATACACAACACAGTAGGTGAGGCTCCACGTCTTTAAGCCTCTCATCCACATACAAGAGGTGCAGGAGAAAAGGAGATGCAAAACCAGGCCTGGCGGAGTGAGCCCAGTGCCATGTAAACACGAGTCAGTGGGTCCCAGGGACAGGATGGCTGAGGCCGCTTGTGGTATCGCTCTGCTCCCGCCCCTTATAGCCCCACTAGGTCCTGACCTGAGAAGGAGGAAGCAAGAGAAGCAGGAAGCTGGGGAGAGAGGGAGGGAGGAGGACATCTTCTGACCTCGGGCCTTTCAAGCTGGCACTTCAGCTGTGAAGAAAGGGGACCAGGGGAGCGCAGCGGGGCCTCTGGACACACGTGGTTCCGGTTCAGTTTCTATCCCTCTTGAGTGAGTGACAGTTGCTCAGTTTTGCTCGACTGTTGCCCGACTGTTTTCCGACCCCATGGACGATAACCTGCCAGGCTGCTCTGTCCCTGGGGATTCTCCAGGCAAGAATACTGGAGTGGGTTGCCATTTCCTTCTCCAGGGTTGCCATTTCCCAACCCAGGATTGAACTCACGTCTCCTGCATTACAGGTGGATTCTTTATCACTGATCCACCAGGGAAGCTCATCCCTCTTGAAGGTAGGGCCTTAAGCAAGACAACCTGCAGGGACTTTGTTTGCTCACCTGTAAATTGGGAATAGTGATTATACCCACCTTGGCCCCAGAGCCTGGCCCTTGGAATGAGCATCCACACCCTTCAATGCCCTGGAGTCTGATGCTTTTGCTCAAGGAGGGGGGCTTCCAGGGTGGGGGCCCCTTGTGATCACACCCTGGATCAATGCTCTGCTGTCGTTGCCATCTCGATATGGGGAATCACTTTATCCTTGAACTTGTGTTTTGTAAGTGATGTTCGTGGGGCAGTGGAGAGTGTGGGTGAGCAGAGGGGACACACACGGTACATGAGTCCCTGAGGTCTGGTCCACACAGAGCAGAATTCTGCGGGCCTAGGACTCAGGGGGACTCAGCGAGACTCAGCACGTTCAAGAGGAGCAAGCTCCGTCCACAGCAAGGCTCTCTCTCTGAGCCAGAAGCTACTCCTGACACAGAGAGAAGGCAACGTGGTTCTGAGAGCCACCAACAACCCATCACAGCCTTTCTCCTGCTGCTTCCCTGCGCCAGCCAGACCCACAGGCTGGAAACTGCGCTACAGAGAGAACGGGAGAGAGCAGGCAACTCCAGCTCCTTTCTCATCAGCGAGCCAGGGACAAGGTGTCTGCAGAAAGCACACATACCGAGAAGTAAAACAAAAGCAGTCGCGTTGGTTGTGTGAGGTGTTTCTCCCACTGTGTGCGGTGTTTCTCCTGTTCTGTTAAGAGCAAAACACGTGTGCTGTACAAACTACAAAATACCAACTGTGTCCTGTCGATGATGCCGCCTGTAAGTTAAACACTCATATTTGTATTTAAAACTGACATTGTGTAATACAAAGGTAAATGATAAAATTCGTACTGACATTCTTGCCTGGAGAATTCCATGGACAGAGGGGCCTGGTGGGCTAGAGTCCGTGGGTTGCAAAGAATTGGACACAACTGAGCAGCTAACACATGCTGACGATTTAACATTTTTTTCTTTACTTTGGATGACTTTGAATGGCAGCTAGAAAACACTACGACCAGTCAAGAGACAGCAGAGGGAAGGGAAAAGGATGATAGCTTAGTAATTTTAGTGGCGCTTCCCCCTGCTTTTTTGCGCAAGGGGTCCCACGTTTTTCTTTTCCACATGCTTAGTTGTTCAGTCATATTTGACTCTTTGTGACCCCATGGACTGTAGGCTGCCAGGATCCTCTGTCCATGGGATTCTCCAGGCAAAAATACTGGAGTGGGTAGCCGTTTCCTTCTCCAGGGGATCTTCTCAACCCAAGGATGAAACATGGGTTTCCTGCATGGCAGGTGGATTATTTACCGGCTCCCACAAATCCTGTAGCCGCTCTGCTCCAGATGAGAAGCAGGGCCCTGCTTTTATAGTCCCCGATCTGCTTGTTGTCAGAAACTAGACAACAGGATGTGGTGATGACAAGATCCAGTGTGGCTGCTCTTCCCAATGCCCTGCTATGGTTTAGCCCACATCACTTCATTTAATCCTCCCAACAACCCTAGGAAGCAGGTACTGCTATTATCCCCAATTTGCAGATGAAGAAACTGAGGCTCAAGAAATGGGGAGCTGTGTGCAAGCTGGAACGTGGCCAAGCTGATACTGGGTTGCAGATCTCTGTCTTTAACCCCTCGAACTCCCTACCACCCCGTGCTCTCATTTTGCAGACTTGTACTCAAAATCATGTCTCTTGGGCTCTTTAGTGTCTCAAGATCCAGTTCCTTTCAAATATTGAATCTAAACATCCTTGGTATCATCTCGCCAACTGTTTCTTTCCCCTCTCAGACAAGTTTCCACATAAAATCTCGGAGAGAGACAGGATAGGGAGGAGAAACTGAAAAAAGGCAATGGATTTTTAATGTTTTATTGATTGTTCACTGTTCAGAGTTTCCCCGTTCAAGGCTGGTTGGAATCCCATTTGCCTTGGCTCTGCAAATCAGAGCGTCAGCAGCCACCTCCCTGAGACCCGGAGTGTCAGTTTAGGTGTTAATTATGTTTTCCTATCTGCCTATAAACTCCTGTTTGGGGGAGCCCAGGCATTCTTAAAATAAATGGCAATATAAAATTGAAAACAGCTAGCGCTCCCGAATCAATTTTCACATCTTCTGACTTTGCAGCATAATTCACATCTCCTTCCTGCGCCTGCGTGGCCATGGGGACAGCTTCACACTTACCGTATAATTTCATGAGGAGCAAATCAGTTCATAATCGGCAGTGTCTTCGTGTCTCCCTGCCCCTTGGAGCCCTGAAGTAAAAGCAAGAAGTGCCAAGTCTCCCCACTTGATTAAACCATGTGGGCAAAGAGAGTGCAGAAAAGATGTATAATTTATTTTGTAAACTGGAGAGACAACTGCAAAGAATTCAACCTATAATTGTGAGGATAATCGCTCCCATTACTCGAGCCGTGCTTGTCGGCTGCACGGGGAGGAAAGCGGGAGCTGAGCTCGCACGTGTCAGAAGTGTGACAGCAAGCAGAGCCGTGGCGGAGAAGCCCGCCTTAGCTGCCGTGTTACTCAGAATAGGGTTTTCTTTAAATATACACGTATTTAAATGGTGGTTTCATATACATACAGCAAAGTGCTCAAGTCTTACCAAACACGCTGCTCAACACATTCTTGCACCTATTACATAGCCACTCTGAAGTTTTGCACACATGCATGCCTGTCTCACCTCCACCGTGACCATGATATAGAGCACCTTCAAACCTATTCTTGCTTCTTACTAAGGTAAAGGCTTGTTCATCTACATTTATCCCTGTAGCTAACTTTGTCTTGTTTTTCCTGTCTTTGTATTAACGGAACCACACAGTGCATCACGATCTTTGCTGCCATCCTTTTCACTCATCATGATTTGTCTGCATTTTTGCCCACGTTTTCACACATGATAGGAGTTTGCCCTTTTTCATGGCTGTGTAGTAGTCCACTGTATGAGTCACCTATTCTGTTGTGGGTGGGCATTTGAGTTGTTCCCAGTTTTTTGACTGTTATAAACCAAATGTGCCACCATCAACATTAGAAGGAGTTTGTCTTGCTTGTGTTAAAAACTGGACCCATAAGTCCACACACACTTGAGTCTTGACCTGCACATCTTTTTTTTAGTTATTTTCTCCTTCTCCGTTTTGGCTGAATCAGGAGCCAAGAGGGCAAGCACCCTCAGCACTGGACAGAGAACCTGCTTCTTTCAGGAAGAAAATCCATCATTTCTAAACCACCAGCTCCTTATTTTGCAGCAACTCTGAAGTCTGCGAGTTCCCAGGAGACTGCCTTTCCCTTGCTGGTTCTGGCTGCACGTTGCCTTTATTCTGAGTTAACTACTAGACCTAATTAAACAGCACCATCTCCTCCGAGTGGCTGGTTCTCTTCCCGTCTGAATACAAATTAAACTCCCATGCTGTTAACATTCAGGTCAGTTGATCAGAATCAACCTCTTTCAAAACTCTAAGGCCAAAGTGATTCCAATGTCAGTCACTGGGAGGGGCCGGAGTGCAATGCTTTCCAGACAACTCCACTCGGGAACAGGCTGAGGAGGAGGGCTTATTCACAACTGAGGGGGCCGAGGCTGGGCTTACCCAGGAGGGGATGGGAATCCATGGCCATTGGAGACCACGGTGTGGCCTAATTTATTGGCTACTGCACTCACTCCCTGCTACGTGGAGATTTGAAAACCTCTTTATTTTGTTTTCCTATTAATAGTTCATTGAGCAAATATTGATCCTGCTATGTGCTGGGCCCAGAAGATGACTGGGTGCACAGGATACACACGTGTGGGGGGCAACAAAAAGGAATCAGCCCTGAGATGTGGAGTCTGTGATTCCAACAGCACAATGTGCTGAGAAACAGCAAGGCTGTGAAAAGTACTGGGGCTCTGATATAGGCTCTGGAGGAGCAGAGCCTGACTCCACATCCCAGCCTCCTTCCGGAGATGATTCAGTGGGTCCGAGGATCCTTCCAGGCCTGACCGGAGGCAAGCTTCTGATTTAGGACGTCTGGGATGGGTCCTGAGAATTTGTGTTTTCTGACAAATTCCAAGGTGATGCTGATACTTCTGGCTCAAACCCTGGTCCCCAGAGGCCTGAACAGCACAGGGTTTTCCAGGGACCACTGGCCAGGAGGTGTGGGCACTGGGGTGGGACACATGTGCCCGGATGTCTGGACTTGCATTCTGCATGTGCAGCAGAGGCTCAGAGTGGTGAACTGAGGTGAAGGCTCTTGGGCAGCAGCTCTGCAGTTCACATTTGAATTTATACAGCTGTAGTTGTGGGCTTTTCTGGTTTGTGCCTCTGGCTGCCTCTCTATCCCCCAGGTTCTGTCCCAGTGGGGACACCCTTGGAGCTCAGGGTGGGTCTTAAGAGAGTCTTAACTTCATGTGTTCATGCTCCACCTG
Source organism: Neotragus pygmaeus (assembly GCA_006410875.1). Taxonomy (NCBI): domain Eukaryota; kingdom Metazoa; phylum Chordata; class Mammalia; order Artiodactyla; family Bovidae; genus Neotragus; species Neotragus pygmaeus. Next base: position 930,820 of record SJYV01004222.1, on the reverse strand, counting down.
GCCAGTTGGTGACAAAGAACTGTTCAAATCTGCTTTAGGGCTTTGCCGCCTTCTCTGATGGAGAGACAGACTCAGGCATCGAGTTTGAAGGGCCAAGAGCAGCAGACAGAACAGGACAAGTTTCTTGGCCTTCCACCGTGGGCCAGTGGCCATGGCACTGGGTCAGGTGGGTGAATGATGTCATTCTAAAAGTCCCATCTGCTCTGACTTCAGTGTGGTCCATTCACTTGTCTGTTGGTGACCAGTTTCTCAGACCAGGGAGGCAAGGTGAACTGCAGTCTTTTACTCTCGAGGAAGTTGCCTGCTTGTTGGGTTTTTATCTATGGTGGACAGGACAATGAGCTGTCCAAAGAGTTTTCCCTCCAGAAAAAGAAAAAAGGGGAACACTCAAAGCTGCTGGGCCTTGCCAAAGAGAAGCAGAGGCTGACCCTACTTAAAAGTGGTAAACACAGATTTTCTTCAGTACTGTTGCAATAGGGGAAGGGGGTATAAAATGGAGTGATCTCAATTCCAAATACATCCCAGAGTGCTGTGTGCATCTGTGCAGTGAACTGGTCTTGTCATCCCCATTTTACAGAGGAAGAACCCGGGACCAGAAAGGGGGGATAATGTGGCAGGTGGGTAGGGTCCTTGGGTAAGACAGTCCTGGGTTTACCTCCTTGCCCTAGCAACCAGCAGCTCTGAGACCTTGAGCAAGCTATGTAAATTATCTTCATGCCATTTTTCCTTCCCAGGATAGTGGGAGCAGTGTGGATCAGTGGTGGCACCAGGGATGTGGCTCAAATGGACAAAGGCCAAATTCTGGCTATACTGTTCAGCTGTTGTGTGACCTTGGGCAAGTTTCTAAAGCTCTCTGTACCTAGCTTGCTTATCTATACATTAAGAACAATCATGTTTGTTCAGATTAGAAGCATTATCATATTTTAAAATACCAGACTAGTTCTGGCACATATTAATACCATATTCATGTTGTCTCCTACTGCTTTTTGAAAAATCAGGATTCTAATACAGTTTACTTATTTGTGGTGAGGATTAGATGAGACAGATAGCCAGACATCTCTCTATGTCTCTCCCTTTGACTCCATCTATGATGGTTGAGTGTTGAGGGGAAGCTGCTCTTCACTTTGACCTAGAAAAGTTGTTTTCCTGTTTTTAAAGTAAGCTGCCATTGTGATTAGTTTCTGGAACACAGCTGTCACGGTTTTGGACTTGATTTTGCTTCCTGTCTGGAGGAGATCGCTCCCTATTTATTTTGCAGGCCTGTGGCCATCTCGTCTGGCTCTCCCTCCCCACCCTGTGCTCTGTGAAATGGTTCTGGCTTTGTCCCTGGGTGTGGGAGCCCCCAGCTGTTTGCTGGGTCTTGTTCAAATCCTGTGAATAAATAAATAGAACTGAAATAGAGAGCTGATGGGGTTAGGAAATAAACCTATGAGAGAGAGAGAGAGAGAGAGAGAGTGTGTGTGTGTGTGTGTGTGTGTGTGTTGAGTTGAGGGTTTGAGGGCCTGATTTGGGTGAGGGGGCTTGGGAAATAGATGAGAAACAAAAGCAAATGTAGCTGTTTTTGTAATTTTATTTTGGAGTGGAAAAGTCTGAAAAGTTGTTTTTGTGTGTGAGTATGCTGCACCATGTGGCATGTGGGGTCATAGCTCCCTGACCAGGGACTGAACCTGTGCCCCCTGTATTGGAAGCATGGAGTCTTAACAATTGGACCTCCAAGGAAGCCCCTGAAAAGCTTTTGGATATGAAAATAAGGTATGCTCATCTTTAAACAAACAAAAAACAAAACAGACATTTAAAAAGCCATAAAGAAGAAAATGAAATCCAGGAATCTTATTAATTGGAAACAACCGCTAGCATAATTTTAGCTTCTGTTTTGAACTAGCTTAAGCAAAAAAGGGAATTTACTCCTATAAAGTGGCTTATCTAACTAGATTAAGCTTCAGGAGTGGTTGCATCAAGGGCCTTAAACAATGCGACTATGACTCAGCCTCTCTCACCATCTCTGCTTTTCTCTTTGTTGGTCTCAGTCACAGTCCAGCTTTCCCCTCCTGGTGACAAGAACTTTAGGATTTCCTCTGATTCACATAATGGTTTAAGGGAAAAGAGAATACGTCTATTCTAGGGATTCTGGTGGAAGTCCCAGAGAAGCCTCTCATTGGCCTCTTTTGAGTGATGGGCACATCCCTGAGCCAGTCACTGTGGCTGGAGGGAGCCGGTGTTCTGACTGGCCAGATCTGCGTCAGGCACCACCCTTAGACTCACAAGTGGTATTAGGTCTGCTCCCCAGAGGAAAAATGGGGCACTGTTCCCAGAGAAGGGACAGTGCTAGACAGACAAAAAGACACATGCTCACTGCCCTTTGAGTTTGTGGCTGGACTGGGAGACTATGGTTGAGTGGAGGGTGCCCACATGTCCGGCCAGTGGAAAGTATCAGGGCAGACACACCCCCGGATACTGGGGCGGAGACCACCGACTCATCCTGAACTCCCGGCTTAAAACGTGATTTATATTTAGCACGAGGAAAGCTGTCAAGCTCTTAAATATGTATGCGTTTGGGAGAGCCGGGAGGGAGAGAAAGTGCAGATTCTGCATGTGCCAGCGAGGAATTAATTAGAAATAAGCCGTGTACGAGAAGCTGTCTGAATTCTGTGCTGCTTTTGATCCGGCTGCCAACAGATGACTTTGGGAATTCTCCGCCAAGGAGTGAGCCCTGGGCCTCTCGGGAGGCGGGTGCTCTGGCCCAGAACACCCGTGAAAGGTGGGGAAAGCTGGCGGCCACTTTCCTAGTTCTTGCCCCATTGTCGGCTCTCAGCTTGAGGGTGACTCCTTCCCGTGGCAGAGGTGCCGCGTGGATCAAGATGCCACAGTTGTGCCTGTCCCTGGGAGGTAGGATTATTTATGGACCTGGGTGGTGGGCAGGTAGACAGGGCCTGGGTGCTCGTGGGTGGACCACTGGCTAGTGTTACTTCCCCAGAGCTGAGTCACTGACCCTCTGCCGGCCCTGAACACTCACATTTCCCTTTGCACTGACCATTATTGATGTACAGTCTCACCAACAAGATGCCAGATGGGTCAGAGGCTGGGCCTCTCCTGGGTCTGACCACACCTAGCTCTGGCTGGACACACAGTAGCCACTTTACAAATACCAGTTAGCACTGCAGCCTGTGGGCAGGAAGGGACCTGGAGCCAGGATAATCTTTTTTTCTTTCTTTTTTAAAGATTTATTTATTTATTTTTGGCTGCCCTGGGTCTTGCTCTGTTGTAGAGCACCGGCTCTAGGCACTTGGGCTTCAGCAACCGCCGCACATCAGCGTGGTGGTTGTGGCACATGGGCTTAGCTGTCCCTCCGCATGAGGAATCTTCCTGGACTGGGGATCAAACCTGTGTCCCCTGCACTGGCAGGTGGACTCTTTATCACTGAACCACTAGGGAAGTCCCCAGAATGATCTTCTAAAAGCTCACCATGTCACACCCCTACCCAGAACACTCTGGGAGCGCCTCACATCACCAGGGATAAGGGCCACTGACCCCCCTGTGCTATGTGGGTCCCTCAGCTCCATCTGGGTCCAGCCCCCACTGCCTTCCTCATATGCAGGTCCTTCTCTATCCCCGTGTTTGCCGACCTCCAATGGGCTGGCTTATTCCTATCTCACAGCCCACGCCCAGCAGTTTCCTCTTTTCTGGAATCTCCTGGCCCTGATCTTCTTGGGTTGGATTTTTCCTGTGATGTAGATCATGTATCAAGAACCCAGTCTGTGGTATCTTGTTGTGGCAGCCCGCTGACTAATGTGGTGCTTAATGTATATTTTTTGGATAAAAGTTTGAATCTTTGGACTAAATTAATGAGTGTTTGAAAGCTTTCAAGGTTATCACTTCAAGGGGGTCTTCATTTTAAAACATGTTTTTTTTTTTTCCTGAATTTATTATAGATCAAAATGCAACTGTAAGAAACAACCCAGAGAAATCCTTTGTGCATTTTTGCAGCATTTTTGCCCAATGATAGGCATCACAACCAAGATGAACCCATCATGCTTTCTTTTTAAGAATATTTATTTTTATTTATTTAACTTATTTAGCTGCATGGGGTCTTAGTTGCAGCACGTGAAATTTTTTAGCTGTGGCATGTGGGATCTAGTTCCCCGACCAGGGATTGAACCTGGGCCCCCTGCATTGAGAGCTCAGAGTCTTAGCCACTGGACCAGCAGGGAAGTCCCAAACTCATAGTGCTTCCTGGTTTCCACACTCTCCTTGTGTGTGTTGATGTCATCCTGACCCCTTTGCACAATCCTAAATGCACCAGTTCAGCCCAGACACCAAGTCCCCTCAACACCACAAAGTACCCTGAGTTGTCCTGTTATTCCCTCCTTCATACCATTTTTTATTTATTTTTATTAAAAAAAATTTTTTTTCATACCATTTTTTAAAGCAAATTTTTCCAGTTGATTTTATGCAAAACCCCAAGTGGGTCAGGAGCAAGTGGGCTCTGGGGCTGTAGCAGTTATTGCAGCCCCTGCAGGCCTTGCCCAGCTTTTTGGTCAGACACCCCACCCCCTCAAACAGGCTGGGGATCAGGAGATATGACACAGAGCAGCTGGGATCTGGAGAATTTACTGTGGAAGTGGCTGGACTCCATGTCCAGGGCTCACTTCTGGGTGTGAGTGGAGGTCAGGGGGCGGTCCTAGGACCTGTAGTTAGAGATTGAGCATGAGCCAGGGGTCTAGGGCCCAACTCTGACAGCCCAGGGTATGAGTTTGAGGTCCTGGGTGGTTCCCTTGGAGCCCAGGAGGTGAGCAGAGTCAGGGGTGGGGGTGATTCTGTGTCCAGCCCCAAGAATTCAGGATGAGAGCAGAGGTCCCAGTCCAGCGCTGGCAGCCACAAGCACTGGCCTCATTTGGCAGGTTCCCTCACCACCACACCCTCCACTCCCCTAACCCCACCCCGATCTGTCCCACCCGCTTTGGAGCCCACATCTCCTTCCACCCGGGTGGTTCTGCAAGTCCTTCAAGTCCCCGGGCTCTTGTGGACAAGCTCCTCTGCTGAGTTTAGCGCCAGTGTCTGCTGCTGCTCCTTGGAGCTTCCACTTCTCCATCACGTGGCCCCCCATCTCTATGCAGAGCTCAGAGGGGCTTTGGCCTTGTGAGGGGGCTCCGGGGCTCAGACTGGAAGCCAAAATCAAGGCCCAGGTGCTACTCATAGGCAGAGCTCCATCCCTGATCTCTTTCCCCAGAGCACGGAGGGGGCACAGTGTACGCTCACCTTCTCTGGGCCAGGCACTTGCTCCCACGTTTCGTCAGTGAGCTCGCAGAATGCCAGGCACAGGGGACGAAGTGACCTGCACACACCCAAGGTGGTTCATAGTGGTCAGGCCGGGACTGAACCTGTAGCCCCTTCTTCCTCTCCCTCCCCATCTTCTGGGAAGACAGCCAGGAGGTATCCTCCCTAGAAGGGCCTCCACCGGTAGGTTCTCTTCGGTCATTTCCAGGGACCTGTCCACCCCTCCACGCTCACCACAGCTTCAGTCACGTGGCTCCACCCTTGCGCAAGTTTCAAGAAACCTACTCAAGATTCTGATTTCGTCTGTTTTTTAAAGTTTTTTTCTCTGTGAAGATTGGAATTCGGGGATATTTATCTCGCCGGGTATGTGAAAGCTTAAATAAAATAAGCTTTATCTGTTGGAAGCTGTCAACTGATAAAAAAAAAAAAAAGAATTAAGCATATTCCTCTTTAATGAACTCTCCAGACAGAGGCAGCTTTCTCCCCTTGGCTTAGTTCTTCTCTGTAGAAACAGCCCTGTGCCCAGTCTGAGAACCGCCGTGGGACTACACTCCCCGACCCCCCCAACCCAAACTGTCTAGACATCCTGTAAACAGAGCGATTGCCGGGCGGCTGCAGCTCAGAGGTGGGAGATGTTTGTCACTTGCGGATGGCTGAATGAAGACTCATGGCCACAGAACGTTCTCCTTGGGACAAAAGAATGCCAGCTTCTGGGTCAGGGGCTCTATGCAGGAAAGTATCATCCCCTCCAGGGAACATATTCTCTTCCCAGGACGGCTTCTCAAGGGTGCCAGACCTTGGACACTGATGCAGAGGGAACCTGCCCAGCCGGAGCCTTCCTGGGAAATGCGTATTCCCCAAAGTCATGCCCCAGGTTCCCCAAGATCATGCCCTGTGGAAGAGACCCTCTCCACCCAGTCAGGAAATCTGATCGGTTCTATTTCCCATGCCTGCCACTCCCGTGGCCCCCACCCCAGCAGCCTCTGAAGCCTGGACTGGGGCTGTGACCCCCTCCCTAGTCTCTCTCCTTCTGTTCCCACCCCATATACTCTAACTTGTAGGTCCGAGCATGACCAGCCTCTGGTCAAAACCCTGCAATGTTCCTACTTTATTCACAGTAAAACCCTAAACTCTTAATATGGTCTCAGGGACGTACTTGAACTGTTCTCATGAAACCTGCGCCACCTGTCCAAACTCACCTCCTTCCACACCGCCTTTGCTCGTGACATCCAGCCCCATCGGCTTCCTTGCAGTGGTGGGAATGTGCCAGGCACTCTGGCCTCGGGACCTTTGCTCTGGTTGTTCCCTCTGCTTGGCACGCTCTTTGTGCAGACGCTGGCCACTTCAAGTCTTTGCTCAAATGTCACCTTCTGGACCAGTTTTCCCCTGACCATTCTACTTTGTAATCAAGGGTTCACTCTGGTGCTGTACATTCTATGTACACATGCTAAGTTGCTTCAGTCGTGTTTGACTCTGTAAGATGCTATGGTCTGTAGCCTGCCAGGCTCCTCTGTCCGTGGGACTCTCCAAGCAAGAATCCTCGAGTGGGTTGCCATGCCCTCTTGCAGGGGATCCTCCTGACCCAGGGATTGAACATCTTACATCTCCAACATTGGTAGGTAGTTTCTTTACCACTAGCGCCACCTGGGTTTGGACAAATGTATGATGCTATATTGGAGAAGGAAATGGCAACCCACTCCAGTATGCTTGCCTAGAGAATCCTGTGGGCAGAGGAGCCTGGTGGGCTGCTGTCCATAGGGTTGCACAGAGTTGGACACAACTGAAGCAACTTAGCATGCATGCATGCATTGGAGAGGGAAATGGCAACCCACTTCAGTAATCTNACTGAACAGAACTGACACCACCCATGGACTTCTCTGGTGGCTCAGTGGTAAAGAATCTGCTGGCCAGTGCAGGAGACACAGGTTCTATCTCTGATCCAGGAATAGCCCCTGGAGAAGGAAATGGTAACCTATTCCAGTATTCTTTCCTGGAAAACCCCATGGACAGAGGGACCTAGCGGTCTACAGTCCACGAGGTCACAAGAGAGTCAGACATAACTTTGTGACTGAATGGCAAGAACAAATTAAAAGAAAAGTGCACACCCCTAACCCTCCAAGCGTGCATGCATGCTAAGTCTCATCCCAGTCTTTGTGACTCTGTGGACTGTAGCTTGCCAGGCTCCTCTCTCTTTGGGACTCTCTGGCCAAGAATACTGAAGTTGGTTGTCGTTCCCTCCTCCAGGGGATCTTCCTGACCCTGGGGTCAAACCCATGTCTCTCGTGTCTCCTGCACTGGCAGGAGGTTTTTTACCACTAGCACCACCTGGAAAGCCCAACCCATTGAGCCTGTTTGTAGAAATGGATCTTAGAGAAATAAAAACCCAGGACTTAGCAATTGCAGGTCCTCTTCTCAGAGCCAGCCTCCTCTGACTGCCTGCTCCAGACATCAGAGGCTGCCTCCGTCTGACAGGTTGGTGCCCGCACAATTACAGCTGTTAAATCTCTTGGCTTTCACACCTGCACACACAGATGCTGATGGCAGAGTGGTTTGTGCTTCAAAAAAAAAAAAACCCCCAAAACCAGAAAAAACCTAAATGTCACTTGCAGGGTAATGTGAGGAACAGTTGCTGCCATGGAAAGTCGCAAGTCAGAGCCACACGGGTAAATCCTGAGGATACCAGCACGGGTTTCTGAAAACCAGTTTTGAGTGGCTATTGTACAATGACAATCTGGGGAGTCTTTGAGGGCTGTTTGTCGGGGATCAGAGAAGAGGTGTGGATGGGGAGGTGTGGATGGGAAGGAGTGAGATGGGCAGTGGGGGCAGGGAGGGATGGGATGAGTCAGCTTTTTCTCGATGTATCTTGGTTGCCTGGCTTGTTCCAACAAGTGTGTGATGCGTTTACAACTGTAAAACAATAGGAAACCTGGGTGTCCCGCATTGATCCAAGCTGGGCCCTTGTGAAGACTGAGTCTGGCAAAGAGAGGGCCCTGTTCTCTACTGCCTGCTGCCGAAGCATCAGGCACCATTGCCACGGCTGCTGCTTCTTCCAACCCCAGGACTATATTTTGCTTTTCTATGCAGATTCTTCTATGGGTGGAGCCTGCCGGGTGGGAGATGGGTTCTCTGCCTGTACTGACACTAGCTCCCTTAATCCTTATCNGAGAGGGCCCTGTTCTCTACTGCCTGCTGCCGAAGCATCAGGCACCATTGCCACGGCTGCTGCTTCTTCCAACCCCAGGACTATATTTTGCTTTTCTATGCAGATTCTTCTATGGGTGGAGCCTGCCGGGTGGGAGATGGGTTCTCTGCCTGTACTGACACTAGCTCCCTTAATCCTTATCTGCTCGGGGATCCTGCCAAGACGTGGGATCAGAACCAGGAAAACACACGAGGCGAACACAGCCGAACGTCAGCTGCGGCGAAATCTATGGGCAGTTTCATTAAGGGTGAGGGTCTCCTCGGCTCTGCTTTCCATTTGGGTCCATGGAGACACTCCTGGTTTTTNCGGGGATCCTGCCAAGACGTGGGATCAGAACCAGGAAAACACACGAGGCGAACACAGCCGAACGTCAGCTGCGGCGAAATCTATGGGCAGTTTCATTAAGGGTGAGGGTCTTCTCGGCTCTGCTTTCCATTTGGGTCCATGGAGACACTCCTGGTTTTTGTTCCATTGTTCAACACCCAAAGAATTCCAAAAACAAGAATGCCTTCTCTGGCCAGCAGCCGCCTGGCTCTGTATGTAGGAATCAATAAGGCATGTTTCCTCTTGCTTCCCACTCCTGAGGGTTTTACCAAGCTAGGCAATGTGTTTCTGATGCTATCTGTGTGGGAGGCTGCACTTTGGACCACAGTCAGGGGGAATTCCTCGTGAAGATAAATCAGTGCAGAGATGGTGGAGACTAAGCTTTGGCAGGGCTCCTGGGTCAAACGGGCCATACACATTCCCAAGAACAGACCTCCAGGGTTAGCGAGCCCAAACAAGAAAAGTCAAATCCAAGAGGCTCCTGGTGTGGACGCTTTGTTGCTAGAAAAACCTGTGGGTGCCCAGGAACTGAGTGATCTTAATTCTGGAGACTCATCTTCACTGGGAAGACTAGGAATCAAAGGACCATGTATGAGGAAGGCAGCGTGGCTTGGCTGCCACAGAAAGCTCAGCTCAAATGGACTCTATTTATAAAGGGAAAATTTGGGGACCTGCTTTACCTGGAAAGTCAAAGCTGCTGTGGCTTTAGCAGCTCCAGCAATACAGCTAGGCTAGGGTTCCCCAGCCTGTGTCTGCTGTGCTGACTTCATTCTCAGACCAGCCTGCATTTGGCCAAAGATGAGAGTCAGCCCCTCTTGTCGCTGTTTCCTTCCAGGTTTAAAATAGTAGGAAAGAGAAAGTTCACTTTTGCAAGTGCTAAACAAAGGTGCCCTAGCCCATGATGGTCTAGGGGCGAGGAGTCCTGGTTTTCACCCAGGCTACTCAGGCTCAATTCCTGGGCAGGGAACTAAGATTTCTCTTTAGGACCATGCACTGCTGTCTTTTTGTAGAATTCCCTGATGGATTGATTAGTTGGTAAAGAATCTGCTTACAATGTGGGAGACCCGGTTTGATTCCTGAGTCAGGAAGATCCCCTGGAGAAAGGAATGATAACCCACTCCAGTATTCTTGCCTGGAGAATCCCATGGACACAGGAGCCTGACAAGTTACAGTCCATAGGGTTGCAGAGAGTTGGACATGACTGACTGACTAACACTTTCACTTTCACAAACAAGGGCCTGGGGTCATGAGCCCACCTTGGAAGCAGTGCCTGTGGCTGGACTGAGAACAGCTCACCTGGCCAGGCTTGTCCCTGAACAGAGCACGTGCCTTGCTCATCAAGGGTGATTGGACTCAGCAAATATGGATGCAAAGAGCCCAGTAAACTTGAATTCCAGATAAAGAATGAAAAAATTTTAGTATGAAATTTTTAGAATGATCAGCATATAGAAAAAATACATTAAGCTGTATGTGTAATACAATATATTATAATATGTATTTACATGTGTGCATTGAGAGTATACGTACTTATAGATACATTTCTAACCGTATTAACATTATTCATTGTGTATCTGAACATCAAACTTAACTGGAGATGCTGTATTCTGTCTGGCAAGCCTGTGCACATGGGAAGTTCAAGGCTCTGAGAGGGCAGCAGAATGGGGGAGTGGATGTTGTCTGGGCAGCTGAGAGTGCCCACTGCAGATCACAGAGAAGGCTCAGCTCGAGCTTGGATTTGGTGAGACGGATGAGAGGAACAGAGCTTGGGCACCAGAGAAAGCCCAGGCCTCGAGGCCCCAGCTTGTGCAAAATGACATCTTTAAGCTGGAGCATCATCCCTCACCCACAGGATGCTCAGCTGTGAGCAGAATAACTGAGGAGTGGGCAGCTCGATCCCCCTTTTCCATTTGTGAGTGGGGGAATTTGGCTCCTTCTAATGGGGACTGGGAAAGTTGAATGCTTATATTTGATCCCCCCATAAGTCTGCTGTGTGTGTGATGCAGTCCCACGTTTATTTCATGTTATTCTCCTCTGTAGACTGTGTGTCCCTGGGAATAGGCAGTGGTGACTGGAAGGGGTTTGAGGTAGAGTCCCGCCCTCAAGCTGCTCATGGCCTTGCTGTGGGAAATACAGAAAGGGCAATGTGGACAGGAAAGGGCAGGAAGGAGGCTGGGGTAAGACCCACCAGGGGATCCTGCTCCAACATCAGGTCACTTTGTGACGCAGGGCAAGCCCCCAGCCCCTTGGCTACCACGCTTGTAAAACAGGTCATGGTGATGCTTCGTGCCTGTGATTCCCAAAGGTGATGAATGGCCACTTTCTGGATATGCCTCTCTTTCCAAGGACATCAGTCTTATGTACGGGGCCTGCCCCGCTCTGAAATGTCTCATCTTCACTTGGTACACCTGAAAGGACTCTGCTGCTGCTGCTGCTAAGTCGCTTCAGTCGTGTCCGATTCTGTGCGACCCCGTGGGCTGCAGCCTACCAGGCTCCTCCATCCATGGGATTTTCCAGGCAAGAGTACTGGAGAAAGGACTCTAGCTCCATACATGATCACGTCCTGAGATTCCAGGTGGATGTGGATTTTGGAGGGACATTTCAACTCAGCGTGGCAGTTATCTCGTTCAATGCTTCATCCAGCCCGACAATTACCCGGTGAGGTCAGAACTGTCACAACCGTCTCTCAGATGAGGAAACTGAGGCCGATCAGCTGCCGAGTGACACGTGCAGGACTTGTACCCAGACACGAAGCCACGCCACGCTAGAGAAGGCTGGGAGTGTGCGGGTCCTGAAGTCTGCAGCGCCTCTTCAGCTCTGTAAGCCACACAGTCGGCCCCAAAGAGGAAATTTGTAAAAGAGAAAGAAAGAAAACTCAAATTGTCTCTGTGTGTTTACAACCAGAGGGCCTCTCCTGGGAGGAGAGTATGAAATTTTAATATTTCAGGCAGGCAGGCAGCAGAACTTCTTGTCTAGACATGAAGAAATGTGGAGACGCAGTATTATTTCCAACACGCCAGCCAATGCAGAGCAGCTCCTGCCTGTCCCCCTGGACGAGGGGGTGTCATTTACTGTGCATTTGTGAACAAACAACACTGAAGCCCCAGCTGCCTGGGGATGGCCTAGGCCGTGGTACCATGTCCCTGCATTGTAGCGGGACTGAGAGATGCTGGCGGGTGGGCTGTCTTTTCCCAGACAATTGAGCTGCTTACAAATCAATAAAAACAAGGTTGATTGGGACGAGGGCCTCACCCCTACTTGAAGCTTGCACCACTGTCAGAATGACAGTGGCTGTGTAACTGGGATCATTAAACCTGCAATTAGCCTTGAGAAACGTCGGGCTGATGTGGGGGGCAGGCAGTGGGGGATCGGTCAGCTTGGTGTTTCACTTTGCTTTGCCACATTTCTCTGTTATTTGCCACCAGGACACATAAGCAGAGCAGGCTCCTGCTGGTCACTCTGGTGAGATGCTGAAGCTGGGGCTGGGGTACCTGACCTGACCTTCTCTAAGCTGTGTGACCTTCAGCCAGTTCCTTGCCCTCTCTGTGCCTCACATTCCTCACTTATGGTCTCTTCCACCCCAATAGTCCCTATAGGAGCCAGACTGGAGATCTGCAGGGGCAAGGCCGGGAGACAGCTGAGGATGACGACATTCTTTGGGGCTCTGGGCCACTTCCTTCAGTGACCCTTTAAAGAGAGCAAGCTGTGTGGCCAGCATCAGGGGCTTCTCCCACCTGCAGATGGGAAACTGAGGCTCAGAGCCGGGCAGTGGCAGAGCCAAGGCGAGGACTGCGCCTTCAGTTCTCTCCCCGCTGCATCTTCATTTGACGAACACATCCTTAGCATTGACCATGACCCAGGCCAGCTGCAGCCAGACCACAGCAGAGCCCCACACAGTCAACAGGATGGCAGAAGTGGGCAGGGAAGCTGGGACCCCACCTCACTGAACCTCTCCATGAACCGTTGTTACTAGGATGCAGAGTATCGACTGAGATGCCACAGGGGCCCCAGTGCCCTGCCTGCTCCAGCCACCCTGCGCTCCACTTCTAACCCAGGAGTAGTGGGTGGAGGAGGGGAGTGGGGTGAGGTGTCAGTAGCCCCTGGGTCCTTGTTACAGAGTAGCCACCACCCTTCTGAAGTGGCTCTGTGCTTCTTCCTTCTCCCTTGGGCCCTCCCGTGGGGTGGTGTCTGATAGAAAAACACACGTGCTCTACCTTGTCCAAACAGCAGTCACAGAAGTTGCTCCAGAGTGGAGGGTTGTTGGGGTGGGGGGACTATGTGAGGCATCACATCCTCTGGTTCTTATTCTATTTTACATAGCTTGTGACTCAAACCGTGTGCTCCCTTTCTCCCAACTTAACTATGCAGTTCCTCAGAAATGCTGAGGCTGGTGGGTGCCCCATTCACTTGTTGAGTATTTACTGTATANTCCCTCACCCACAGGATGCTCAGCTGTGAGCAGAATAACTGAGGAGTGGGCAGCTCGATCCCCCTTTTCCATTTGTGAGTGGGGGAGTTTGGCTCCTTCTAATGGGGACTGGGAAAGTTGAATGCTTATATTTGATCCCCCCATAAGTCTGCTGTGTGTGTGATGCAGTCCCACGTTTATTTCATGTTATTCTCCTCTGTAGACTGTGTGTCCCTGGGAATAGGCAGTGGTGACTGGAAGGGGTTTGAGGTAGAGTCCCGCCCTCAAGCTGCTCATGGCCTTGCTGTGGGAAATACAGAAAGGGCAATGTGGACAGGAAAGGGCAGGAAGGAGGCTGGGGTAAGACCCACCAGGGGATCCTGCTCCAACATCAGGTCACTTTGTGACGCAGGGCAAGCCCCCAGCCCCTTGGCTACCACGCTTGTAAAACAGGTCATGGTGATGCTTCGTGCCTGTGATTCCCAAAGGTGATGAATGGCCACTTTCTGGATATGCCTCTCTTTCCAAGGACATCAGTCTTATGTACGGGGCCTGCCCCACTCTGAAATGTCTCATCTTCACTTGGTACACCTGAAAGGACTCTGCTGCTGCTGCTGCTAAGTCGCTTCAGTCGTGTCCGATTCTGTGCGACCCTGTGGGCTGCAGCCTACCAGGCTCCTCCATCCATGGGATTTTCCAGGCAAGAGTACTGGAGAAAGGACTCTAGCTCCATACATGATCACGTCCTGAGATTCCAGGTGGATGTGGATTTTGGAGGGACATTTCAACTCAGCGTGGCAGTTATCTCGTTCAATGCTTCATCCAGCCCGACAATTACCCGGTGAGGTCAGAACTGTCACAACCGTCTCTCAGATGAGGAAACTGAGGCCGATCAGCTGCCGAGTGACACGTGCAGGACTTGTACCCAGACACGAAGCCACGCCACGCTAGAGAAGGCTGGGAGTGTGCGGGTCCTGAAGTCTGCAGCGCCTCTTCAGCTCTGTAAGCCACACAGTCGGCCCCAAAGAGGAAATTTGTAAAAGAGAAAGAAAGAAAACTCAAATTGTCTCTGTGTGTTTACAACCAGAGGGCCTCTCCTGGGAGGAGAGTATGAAATTTTAATATTTCAGGCAGGCAGGCAGCAGAACTTCTTGTCTAGACATGAAGAAATGTGGAGACGCAGTATTATTTCCAACACGCCAGCCAATGCAGAGCAGCTCCTGCCTGTCCCCCTGGACGAGGGGGTGTCATTTACTGTGCATTTGTGAACAAACAACACTGAAGCCCCAGCTGCCTGGGGATGGCCTAGGCCGTGGTACCATGTCCCTGCATTGTAGCGGGACTGAGAGATGCTGGCGGGTGGGCTGTCTTTTCCCAGACAATTGAGCTGCTTACAAATCAATAAAAACAAGGTTGATTGGGACGAGGGCCTCACCCCTACTTGAAGCTTGCACCACTGTCAGAATGACAGTGGCTGTGTAACTGGGATCATTAAACCTGCAATTAGCCTTGAGAAACGTCGGGCTGATGTGGGGGGCAGGCAGTGGGGGATCGGTCAGCTTGGTGTTTCACTTTGCTTTGCCACATTTCTCTGTTATTTGCCACCAGGACACATAAGCAGAGCAGGCTCCTGCTGGTCACTCTGGTGAGATGCTGAAGCTGGGGCTGGGGTACCTGACCTGACCTTCTCTAAGCTGTGTGACCTTCAGCCAGTTCCTTGCCCTCTCTGTGCCTCACATTCCTCACTTATGGTCTCTTCCACCCCAATAGTCCCTATAGGAGCCAGACTGGAGATCTGCAGGGGCAAGGCCGGGAGACAGCTGAGGATGACGACATTCTTTGGGGCTCTGGGCCACTTTCTTCAGTGACCCTTTAAAGAGAGCAAGCTGTGTGGCCAGCATCAGGGGCTTCTCCCACCTGCAGATGGGAAACTGAGGCTCAGAGCCGGGCAGTGGCAGAGCCAAGGCGAGGACTGCGCCTTCAGTTCTCTCCCCGCTGCATCTTCATTTGACGAACACATCCTTAGCATTGACCATGACCCAGGCCAGCTGCAGCCAGACCACAGCAGAGCCCCACACAGTCAACAGGATGGCAGAAGTGGGCAGGGAAGCTGGGACCCCACCTCACTGAACCTCTCCATGAACCGTTGTTACTAGGATGCAGAGTATCGACTGAGATGCCACAGGGGCCCCAGTGCCCTGCCTGCTCCAGCCACCCTGCGCTCCACTTCTAACCCAGGAGTAGTGGGTGGAGGAGGGGAGTGGGGTGAGGTGTCAGTAGCCCCTGGGTCCTTGTTACAGAGTAGCCACCACCCTTCTGAAGTGGCTCTGTGCTTCTTCCTTCTCCCTTGGGCCCTCCCGTGGGGTGGTGTCTGATAGAAAAACACACGTGCTCCACCTTGTCCAAACAGCAGTCACAGAAGTTGCTCCAGAGTGGAGGGTTGTTGGGGTGGGGGTACTATGTGAGGCATCACATCCTCTGGTTCTTATTCTATTTTACATAGCTTGTGACTCAAACCGTGTGCTCCCTTTCTCCCAACTTAACTATGCAGTTCCTCAGAAATGCTGAGGCTGGTGGGTGCCCCATTCACTTGTTGAGTATTTACTGTATACCAGGCTCTGTGCTGAGGACTCTCCTCTGAGCCTCAGCAGAATCATTTGAAGGAACAGTGCTACTGTCCAATTTTACAAATGGTGAGAGTGAGGCAAGTGTGGTGGGCAGAATAATGGACTCCCAGTGTTCACAGCTGAATCCCCAGAGCCTATGAGCATGTTGTATTTCAGGGCAAAGGGAGACCAGGTTGCAGGTGAAGTTAATGTTGCTCATCAGCTGACCTTGAGGTGCAGAGATGATCCTGGATTATTGGGTGGCTCCATGGAATCGCAGGGGGAACAGGTGGGCAGCATCAGTCATGTGACATAAGGAAGATTCGGCTGGTCATTGCTGATTTGACGATGGAAGAGGGGACCAGAGTGAAGCCAGGGGGCTAGCTCTGGAAGGCAGAGACAGCAAAGATAAGGTTTATCCTCTGGAACTCCCAGAAGGACTCACTCTGCCAACACCTGGATTTTAGCCCAGTGGTGCCCATTTGGACTTCTAGCCTCCAGAACTCTAGGATAATAAATTCGTGTTGTTTCCAGCTACTAAGTGTGTGGTAATTTGTCATTGAAGCCATAGGAAGCTGATTGCCCCTAAGTTCTTCATCTCAGTTCACAGTGGCTTCCCTGGTGGCTCAGATGGTAAAGAGTCCGTGCCTACAATGCAGGAGACCTTGGTTTGATCCCTGGGTTGGGAAGATACCCTGGAGGAGGGCATGGCATCCCACTCCAGTATTCTTGCCTGGAGAATCCCATGGACAGAGAAGTCCTGTGGGTTACAGTCCATGGTGTCGCAAAGAGTTTTGGACATGACTGAGCAACTAACACTTCTATAGTAAATGTTGAGGCTGGATTTAAACCCAGACTTCTGAGACTGGTTCAGGGAGGGACAAGTGAACAAGGCTGGTAAGCCCAAAGAAAACCTGGGAGTTTCATTGAGACGAACAGGCAATGAACTCTCTCCTTCCACTGGGACTGCCGAGGACAATAGGTTGACTGGAGGTGCCGGGAGTTGATTAATCATCACTGGGTAAACATCTGTCTGAATTACATAACTAGGTGAGACGAGAAATAAGACGGTGACATTATCTGAGCCCCTGGATACCACCATGCCTGAAGCTAACACGTCCTTATATTCCAGGAACCAATAAATGTCCCTTTTTACTCAAGCTGGTTTGAGCTGGACTTGCCATCTGTCATAGTGGACAAATTCTCAGGATTTGGCTTGGCTTTTGAAAATCTGAGAGATCTGAACTTATCTTGGTTTCCCTGGTGCAAACTACCCCTCCACTTCCTTTAGGTTTTCCAGGAGACAAAAAAATTCAGATGTCATGGAGGCTTCAAATCATATAATCCTGTGATGGCACAACTTGAAGAAGCCTCCTGGTCCTTAGTTTTATACTTTTTACACTACAAAGTGGAGGAGACTTTCCCATGGTGACGCTGCTTCCAGGAGATAGCGAGGCCAGAATCTGGGTCTGCTCACCCTTGCTCCTCCCCTTTGCCTTCTGCAGTCCCACAAGAAAGGGCTTTGTGTCCATATTTTCTGATGGTTTTCCTGCTGACAAGACTCAGGACAGAACTAAGCTTGTCTGGCTTGGAGTTTGCCACGTGCATAATAAGGCTCACATTTGCTTGTGGTTGAGTCTTTAGAAATCAGCTTTCTGACTGAGCCACTTTCCAGCCCAGGACTCGCCTGGAAGTCATTTGGGGGGACAGGGGCCTGCCCATCTGGTCAGCTGTGGTTGTGCAGTTAATACTTCCCAGATGAGGGTTTCTTCTTGGTCCCTAGACTCTTCGCCTGCTCAAGGCTTCCAGAAGGGAGGAACATGCCAAGGGTGGGTCTCCTAGCCATCCTGGTTTCTCTGCTGGTTACCTATTCCCCTTTGAGGAATCAGATGGCTCCAGCTCATGTACAGCTTGGAGCCCAGAGGCCCAGACCCCAGATAGGTGCTAAAAGGGCCAGACTTGCCCAAAGCGAGCACCAGCTCCCACCCATCAACAAAGGCTGGCTGAAAACACACCCCCTGCCCCTCCTTTGGGTTCGCTCTTTTGTTTTTTCCTGCTTCACCACAAAAAATATGTTTGCATCTCCTCTTACATTCTTTGCAGTGATCCATCCTCCTCTTCCTGCAAGCTGGTTTGAGCAGCATGACCTGGATATTTACTGACCGCTTACTAAGTGCCTGAAAGTTACGGTCAGTATTAGTGTCAGTATTAGCTGAGTCCTGAGAGGTGGGTATGATTCTCATCCCATTTTAGATCCCAGGGAAAGCACCCAGGGAAAGCACCCAGGTGCATGGAGTGACTGTCTTAGGAGAGCACAGCTGGAAAGAGGGAAAAAGTGAAGGCAAAAGTGGTGTCAGCCTTATTTTGTCTGCTTTATGGGTGAGAAAGCTGAGCCCAGAATGGTACAGTGACTTGCTCAAAGGCACACAGCAAATGAGTGGCTGAGAAGGACTCGGAGCCCCTGTGTCCTGACTTCTAGTTTTCTCTCTCCCCTGGGACCCCACAGTCCCCTGGGCACCAGACAAGTTAAAGCAAATAAATGGCCTCCACGGTGGCCTCCATGGGTCTCTTCTGAAACCTGCCTCGGCCACGGTGGTTAGAAAGCCTCCCTGGCCAGTGACCACCCTGCCCCTCAATGGGTGGTCCTATCAAGCCCATGATTCACAGTGACACTCTCCACTTGGGCACCTGCCCCATCAGACCCCCAAGAACTGCAGAGGCTCCTGGGGTGGCCCAGGAGCATCTAGCCTGATGTTTGGCCTGAAGCTTTAAAAATAGATTCCACTAAGGTGGATTTTCTCCTTCCAAGAGGAAAACTTGCTTTCTCAAGTCTGACTTTGAACATAAGCAGAGGACTCATATTTAATAACAATTTATTGCATCCATCATGCAATAAATTGGTGCTCCAGGCATGGCACCAGGTTCTGGGGTGACTTTCCAGGACCTGCCCTTGTGGGGCTCTCTTCCGTGGGAGAAGCAGGTCGACACTGTGGCCATTCCCTAGGAGGAAGTTTCGAAAATGGANTATGATTTTTCCAGTGGTTATGTATGGATGTGAGAGTTGGATTATAAAGAAAGCTGAGCATTGAAGAATTGATGCTTTGAACTGTGGTGTTGGAGAAGACTCTTGAGAGTCCCTTGAACTGCAAGGAGATCCAACCAATCCATCCTAAAGGAGATCAGTCCTGGATGTTCTTTGGAAGGACTGATGTTGAAGCTGAAACTCCAATATTTTGGCCACCTGATACAAAGAGCTGACTCATTTGAAAAGACCTTGATGCTGGGAAATATTGAGGACAGGAGGAGAAGGGGATGACAGAGGATGAGATGGTTGGATGGCATCACCAACTCGATGGACATGGGTTGGGGTAGACTCTGGGAGTTGGTGATGGACATCGAGGCCTGGCGTTCTGTGGTTCATGGGGTCGCAAAGAGTCAGACACGACTAAGCGACTGAACTGAACTGAACGTAGTGTTTATTTTCTTATTAAAGTGAGAGTACAATGCATATGACATAGTTTGATAAAAGGAATCAAAAATAGGCAATTGGCAATATGTAGTTACTGCAACGGAGAAGGCCATGGCAACCCACTCGAGTATTCTTGTCTGGAAAATCCCATGGACAGAGAAGCCTCTTGGGCTGCCATGTATAGGGTCGCATAGAGTTGCACAGGACTGAAGTGACTTAGCTGCAGCAGCAGCGGCAGCAGTTATTTCAAATGGTAATATGATGTGCTTGAACAGAACTTATACATAAAGCATGTTAATCTTCATAATTCTCATTTATTGAAAGACATGTTAATTGCCTATAACATAACAGTCAGTAGTTATTAATGAGAGCTGTTTTGACACTTTAGAATATACATATATATTAATGAGTCAAGAAGTTTATTTATTTAGTGTCCTGAGGGTAGTGTTCACTTACATTTCTTATTAAAAATGCCCCTCTGAAATATGCATAAGCAATGTATATAAACTATAATAAGACATTGACTTATCTGTAGTAAATTTATGCAAATTCAATAAATTTAAAAAGTGTTACTGGTTTCTTAAGCATTAGATTATAACAATGTCTTGAGTAGTTCATAACAGTCATATAGACTTTGTTTATTTTTATTATTTATTTATTTTTAAATTTTTACTTTATTCTACTTTGCAATACAGTATTGGTTTTGCAATACATCAACATGAATCCACTACAGGTGTATATGAGCTCCCGATCCTGAATCCCCCTCCCACCTACCACCCCACATCATCTCTCTGGATCATCCCTGTGCACCAGCCCCAAGCATCCTCCATCGAGCATAGACCGGTGCCTCATTTCTTACATGATAGTATACATGCTTCAATGCCATTCTCCCAAATCATCCCACCCTCTCCCTCTCCCTCAGAGGCCTAAAGTCCGTTCTATATGTCTGTGTCTCTTTTGTTGTCTCACATACAGGGTCATCATTACTATCTTTCTAAATTCCATATATGTGTGTCAGTATACTATATTGGTGTTTTACTTTCTGACTTACTTCACTCTCTATATTAGGCTCCAGTTTCATCCATCTCAGTAGAACTGATTCAAATGTATTCTTTTTAATGGCTGAGTAATACTACATTGTGTATATGTACCACAGCTTGCTTATCCAGTCATCTGCTGATGGACATCTAGGTTGTTTCCATGTCCTGGCCATTACAAACAGTGCTGCAATGAACATTGGGGTCCATGTGTCTCTTTCAATTCTGATTTCCTCGGTGTGTATGCCTAGCAGTGGGATTGCTGGGTTATAAGGCAGATCTATTTGCAATTTTTTAAGGAATCTCCACACTGTTTGCCATAGTGACTGTACTAGTTTGCATTCCCACCAACAGTGTAAGAGGGTTCCCTTTTCTCCACATCCTCTCCAGCATTTATAGCTTGTAGACTTTTGGATTGCAGCCATTCTGACTGGTGTGAAATGGTACCTTATTGTGGTCTTGATTTGCATTTTTCTGATAATGAATGATGTTGAGCATCTTTTCATGTGTTTGTTAGCCATCCGTATGTCTTCTTTGGAGAAATGCCTATTTAGTTCTTTGAACCATTATTTGATTGGGTCGTTTATTTTTCTGGAGTTGAGCTGCATAAGTTGCTTGTATATTTTTGAGATTAGTTGTTTGCCAGTTGCTTCATTTGCTATTGTTTTCTCCCATTCAGAAGGCTGTCTTTGCACCTTACTTATAGTTTCCTTTGTTGTGCAGAAGCTTTTAATTTTAATTAGATCCCATTTGCTTATTTTTGCTTTTATTTCCAGTATTCTGGGAGGTGGATCATAGACGATCCTGCTGTGATTTCTGTCGGAGAGTGTTTTGCCAATGTTCTCCTCTAGCAGTTTTATAGTTTCTGGTCTTATNGGGTGGGGGATCTTGAATGAAAGGACCAGGGAAGACCTTTCTAGGGAGGTGACATTGGGATAAAACCTGAACAATGATTGGGAAAGAGCCAGGAAAATATCAGACAGTTCCAGGCAGAGAGAACAGCAAGTGCAAAGGCCCTGAGGTAGGAATTTTGTCTTACTGGGGAATCCAAACATTCAGTGAATCGGGGGTGGGAGATGAGCTCAAAGAGCTAGACCTTCGTTTTTTCTTTTTCTTGAGATTTTGTTGTTGTTGACCGTTTTTAAAGCCCTTATTGAATTTGTTACAATATTGCTTCTGTTTCATGTTTTGGTTTTTGTGGCCACATGGTATATGGGATCTTAGGTCCCTGACCAGGGATTACGCAGATACCCCCTGCACTGGAAGGTGAAGTCGGAACCCCTGGACCACCAGAGAAGTCCTCAAGATAGACCTTAAATGGAGAAAGTAACCTGTCAGTAATGTGCTCCACAACCCTGATCTCTGGGGTGCAGAGAGGAAAGGGACTGGGCTTTATGGCCTGTTCATCACATGTCACATACAGTGCTCTGTGCCACCGTCACAGCAGCTGGTGGGGCAGGAGGTCTCATTACCCCATTTAGCAAATAAGGAGCCTGAGGATCTAAGAGGTGGAATGGCCCTTGGAAGCCATTACTGGCCAGGCCGGTTGCTCACGGGGCTTGAGTGCTGAAGGAGGCTCTTTGATGAAAATGAAAATACAAAGTCCAGGGGAGCTTGCTCGCCCAGCTCTTATCTTTCGCCTGGATCACAATGTGGTTCCACTTTTCCTATTTCCAGCCAAATGTTTTGGAAACTCTGGGAGGCGCCAGCCCATACAGCCTCCTGACTGCTGGGACTGCTTGTGCAAAGCTGGAGGCGAGGTGGGGGGGGCGCTGGTGCTGCCAACCTTTCCTGGCTCAGGCATGGGGAACGAGGGTGCGTCTCTCTTCTCAAGGGAGAGGGCACCTGGAGATCTGGACAGTACCTCTCTGGTGCAGGCTATGAACTGAAAGCATGCTCTGTTTTGGGAGTCTATACAGATCACTCACAACTGGTCTGATGGGGGATGGCGCCCAGGAGGCCCTGAGCCCTGGCGCCTGGCCTGGGATGCCTCTGTTCACAGTTCTGCATCCAGCATCTCCCAGGCAGGCACTCCTCTGTACCTGGCCCAGGTGTGACAGGACCCTGTGCTGACCTGTGCTGGGGGTGGGGGAGCCAGGATGGGTACGTGAATATTTCATTCACAAATATTTCTTGATACTTGCTTTGTGCCAGAGTCTATCGGCAGAAGGATGTGGTCACAGGCAGGACTGATGGAGTCTTTTCTCCTGAAGCTCATGTTCCACTGGGAGAGCCAGAAGCCATACAAAGAAGCAAATTAAACTACATTGCCTAGAGTGATGGGCCCCTCCTTCCTCTGCTGGTTGCCTACCCTCTCCCATCACTGTCAGTTCAGTTCAGGGGTCACGAAGAGTCTGACACGACTGAGTAACTGAACTGAGAGTGATGAGAGCTGGTAGGCAACCAGCAGAGGAAGCAGAGTCACTGAAGACCACTCTGAGGAGGTGGCCTTTGTGGTGAGACCTGAATCAAGAGCAAAGATCCCCACCCCCCACAGAAAAGGACAGAATGGCAGAGGGCCTCATGCACCAAGTGGGTCCTATCTGCCAGCTCTGCCCCCACTGAGGCTCACTGCACAGATCAGTAAACCGAGACACAGAGAACTACAGAAACTCACCAAAGTTATAGAGCTGAGATGCTCACCCCAAGCCCCCTGGCTCCAGGGCCCACACACAGAACCACCAGGCTGCACTGCCTCCTGGAACTTCCTAGGGACATGGGGTCTTGCCTGGGGTTCCCACCATAGCCTGTGCCTCCAAATCAAGGTCCCACGTGCTTCAGAAAACCAAAGTGGGGGCGGGGAGTGCTGGGCAATACCAGCCCGACGAATGGAAAGCTGCCCCACTCACTCTCGTGCCATATGTCCCCCCCATTTCTAAATGGTGTCAGTGGGAGCTTCATGCAGGTTAGGAGGAAAGGCTGCCTGACTCCAGCCACAAAATTAAAAGATGCTTGTTTCGTGGAAGAAAAGCTATGAAAAAAAAACTAGATAGCATATTAAAAAGCAAAGACATTGCTTTGCTGACAAGGGTCCATTATACAAAGCTATGGTTTTTCTAGTAGTCATGTATGGATGTAAGAGTTGTACCATAAAGAAGGCTGAACGCTGAAGAACTGATGCTTTCCAACTGTGATGCTGGAGAAGACTCTTGAGAGTCCCTTGGACTGCAAGGAGATTAAATCAGTCAATCTTAAACGAAATCAACCCTGAATATTCATTGGAAGGACTGATACTGAAGTTGAAGTTCCAATATTTTGGCCACCTGATGCAAAGAGCCAACTCATTTGTAAAGACCCTGATGCTGGGGAAGATTGAAGGAAGGAGGAGCAGGGGGTGACAGAGGATGAAGTGGTTGGATGGCATCACTGATTCAGTGGACATGAGTTTGAGCAAACTCTGGGGGATGGTGAGGGACAGGGAGGCCTGGTGTGCTGCAGTCCATGGGGTCACAGAGAGTTGGACACGAGTTAGCGCCTGAACAATAACACTAAGTGTGGCGACGGGGTGGGTGCTTCGTTTCCAGTCTCTCAGGGACGTGGAGGGGGCCCCTTGATGCCCAGGCCTGCTCACGGTGGTGTCAAATCGGTATAGAGCTTTATAAACACTCTCATCACAGACAGGTAAGAAGGTCTAAAGGTGATACATGAGAAATGGGCATCCCTGCACAGCTTCTGTCACCCACTGGCCTCCAGAGTCTGGCCAGACTGGTCCCTCCACCTCCTGGAGAACCACGAGTCAGTCTCACTCACGGCATCTGGGAACAAGGGCGCCAGGCTGAGGGTCTGTCCCCAGAGGCCTCCCAAGGCCCCAGTCCCTGGTTCCGGGAGTGGTCTGAGTTCTGTGCTTTGGGAAAAGGCAGGGAGAAAGGCCTCACTGCTCTGTGTCAAGAACTCTGTGCTGCAAACTCTGTGCTGAGCTTTGGGAGACTTAGTGGACAGCACAGCTGCTGTGGGACCCGCTGACCCTATTCAAATGATTCCATCGGCTTCCAGCCCTCAAGCAACTGCCCACCACCCAACTGTTCCTACAACCCTGGCCTCTGCACCTGGCCTCCAGGTCAGTCTCCCATTGAAGCTGTCCCCTCCCTGAAACACTCCTCTGAATGGCTACCCACCCGCTCCAGCCCAGTTCAGTTCAGTTCAGTTCAGTCGCTCAGTCATGTCCGACTTTTTGTGACCCCATGAATTGCAGCACGCCAGGCCTCCCTGTTCATTACCATCTTTCGGAGTTCACTCAGTCTCACGTCCATCGAGTCCGTGATGCCATCCAGCCATCTCATCCTCTGTNATCTAGGTTGGTCATAACTTTTCTTCCAAGGAGTAAGCGTCTTTTAATTTCATGGCTGCAGTCACCATCTGCAGTGATCTTGGAGCCCAAAAATATAAAGTCTGACACTGTTTCCACTGTTTCCCCATCTATTTCCCATGAAGTGATGGGACCGGATGCCATGATCTTCATTTTCTGAATGTTGAGCTTTAAGCCAACTTTTTCACTCTCCTCTTTCACTTTCATCAAGAGGCTTTTTAGCTCCTTTTCACTTTCTGCCATAAGGGTGGTGTCATCTGCAAATCTGAGGTTATTGATATTTCTCCCGGCAATCTTGATTCCAGCTTGTGCTTCTTCCAGCCCGATGTTTCTCATGATGTACTCTGCATAGAAGTTAAATAAGCAGGGTGACAATATACAGCCTTGACGTACTCCTTTTCCTATTTGAAACCAGTCTCTTGTTTCATGTCCAGTTCTAACTGTTGCTTCCTGACCTGCATATAGGTTTCTCAAGAGGCAGATCAGGTGGTCTGGTATTCCCATCTCTTTCAGAATTTTCTACAGCTTATTGTGATCCACACAGTCAAAGGCTTTGGCACAGTCAATAAAGCAGAAATAGATGTTTTTCTAGAACTCTCTTGCTTTTTCCATGATCCAGCGGATGTTGGCCCCAGCCCAGTCATCCTCAAATGCCTCCTCCCTGGGCCTGGGCGACCAGAGCAGCCCGAGGACAGGAAGGCATGGTCAGCCCTGGGCAGGAGAGGGTGGAGGGCTCAGTGGAGCAGAAATATGAGAAAACGAAGTGCATTTCACTAAACTGCAGGCAAGAAAACATCGTCTCATCCCCTCGCCCCTAGCCATTTGTTTTCTCTGAAAGCAATCACGGAACTTTTCCATTTCCAGTTCCCAAACCAATGAAATCATGTATTGGCTCTGGGTTTTACTGGGAAATGGACCCCAGTCATGCTTTGCTCCCTCACTTAGGCTCTCAGTGTTCATCTCATCAACCAAGTTGGGGTGTCCTTATGGCTGGGGCCTCCAGGGCCTCCTCCCTATGCCCAAACTCCATCTCTGTTTCAGAAACATTAAAAGAAATTCTCCAGCAGGAGCTCACAGGACGTTTGGAGCTAACATGAGTTCGATTGGCTCTTGGCACAAATGTTGAGGATGCTTCACTGTAACATGGAAACAATATGAAGTCAATGGCAATAGGGCCCCAAGACTAAGTCGCTTCGGGTGGTTTTTGCTGTGAGTCAACACTGCTGTCTCTGGCTCCATGTGTCCCGGGAGGATGTTCTGGAGCTCCTTGACCTGTATGAGAGGTATTACCCTGAACATGGTGATCTTGAATCTGTATGTTCTCGCATGCTGTCCACTTCTTCCATTAGAGCACTTAGCCTACTGTGTGTGCATGGTTAGTCACTCAGGCATGTCTGATTTTTTGCAACCCTGTGGACTGTAGCCTGCCAGGCTCCTCTGTCCATGGAATTTTCCAGGCAAGAATACTGGAGTGGGTTGCCATTTCTTTCTCCAGGGCATTTTCCTGACCCATGGATCGAACCTAGTCTCCTGTGTCTCCTGAATTTGACCCGATGAGCCATCGGGGAGGCTATTAGCATATGAAGCAGTTATTTTAAGTTCCTGCTCTGATAATTCCGAAGTCTCTGCTGCTAGTCTGTTTCGATTGCCTCCCTGTCTTCTCAGACTGTGTGTTTTCTTGCCTTGTAGTATGCCTTCTGACTTTTTGTGGAAATCTGGACATGTTGCATTGAGTAACAGGAACTGAGGCAAACAGGATTTAGTGTAAGGAGCTAGGTCAGTCTGGCTCAGAGCTGGACTGCGTTTCATGTTTGTTGTAACCATAGGTAAAAACAGAAAGAAAAACACCAGTACAGTATATTAATCCATATATATGAAATTTAGAAAGATGGTAATGATGACCCTATATGTGAAACAGCAAAAGAGACACAGATATAAAGAACAGACTTTTGGACTCAGACTCTGTGGGAGAAGGCAAGGGTGGGATGACTTGAGAGAGCAGCATTGAAAAATGTATATTACCTTATATGAAGTAGATCACCAGTCTAAGTTCGATGCATGAAACAGGGCACTCAAAGCAGGTACACTGGGACAACCCAGAGGGATGGGAAGGGGAGGGAGATAAGAGGGGGCTTCAGGATGGGGGACACATGTACACCCATGGCTGATTCACGTCAATGTATGGCAAAAACCACTATAATATTGTAAAGTAATTGGCCTCCAATTAAAACACATAAATTAAAATTTTTTTAAAGGCTTTGAATTCCTCTCATGTGCAAGTTTCAGGCTCTGCTATTGCCTCTAGGTTTCTTTGGGAATTTCTTCTTAAACTGAATCTGTATCTTTCGATTCTCAGTTGTAACCTCCTGTTTTTACACTGGAGCTAGTATAGTGACATCGCAGTCATCTCATCACCAGTCTTTTCAGTGGGCCAGAGCCCCTGGGCTGTGACCTTCAGACAGGTTTGTTAGTCTTTTCTCCTCTCCCTTAAAGTGAGATGAAAGGCCAGATGGGGCTCTAGGTATCCAGCTGTGCTTGCCCTAGGTGTTAAGGCTCTGGTAAATTATTTAGTCTTGAGTACAGACCTTTGCTAAGGAAAATAAAAGTTTGGGGGCATATTTCAAAATAGTTGCTCTCCTTTCTTCCTGCTAGAAACACAAGTGGGGGCTTCTGAAGGGAAAACTCAAAGACTGGGACCCTTCTTGAAATGGGACATCCCAGAGTTTTAAATCTCAAGCTAGTCCACATTCAACCTCTAGCCGTTAGTCATTTTCTGCTTACGTGTTTCAGCCCGTTAATGGCTCCAGCAGCTTCTTGTCCCCATAAGCTGGAACTCTGTATCTGCCTGCTGCTGCTGCTGCTGCTGCGAATTCTCATCAGTCGTGTCCGACTCTGTGTGACCCCATAGACAGAAGCCCACCAGGCTCCTCTGTCCCTGGGATTCTCCAGGCAAGAATACTGGAGTGGGTTGCCATTTCCTTCTCCAATGCATGCATGCATGCATGCATACTAAGTGACTTCAGTCATGTCCGACTCTGTGCCTGCCTGTCTCCAAAGTTTCTGGGGCAGCAGTCTGCCCTGGGACTTCAGTTCTCTGAAGGATCTAAGAAGAAATGTTGATTTTCAGTCTGTTCCACATTTTTCTTGTGAGGATGAGAACGAAGAGTTCTCAACTCTACATCTTGGACCAGAATCTAGAAGTCCTCTGAATACATTTAAAAATCAAGTTGTGATGTATATTAGGCTCAGTTACTTAAAGCCTCTTGAAAAATTCAGATCAAAGGGACAAATTATTTCTTGCGTAAGCAATCTGCCTAATTGTCTCAATTACCCCTTCTGCATGTCGGGGCGTATGACCTTCGGTCAGTCTCAGAACAGCTCATGTTGTGAAGGACGTGCCGCAGGTTGGGGAGCAAGGAGGCTCATCTCATGGGTAGGGTGTGAGTTGTGAGCAGAGCCCAGACCAGGGTAAGGCACATAGGGTGCAAAATGTAAGGAGGCCTGACTCTCAGGCACCAGCTCTGCACAGGACCAACCCCAAGAGGGTGTCTCCTTCAACTTTAAACCTGAGTGCCTTGCTCAATTGCTTGAGTCCCAGCCCTGCTTAAGAGCATGAGCTCTGAGTCCAGACTGCCCAGCCTCACCTTTGTCTGCTGCCTACTGGCTGAGTGACCTGTTGTTGTTACTGTTTGGTTGTTCAGTTGTGTCTGACTCTTTGCGACCTCATGGACTGCAGCCTGCCAGGCTCCTCTGCCCTTGCGCTTCTCCAGGCAAGAATACTGGAGTGGGTAGCCATTTCCTTTTCCAGGGGATCTTCCTGGCCCAGGGATTGAACCTATGTCTCCTGGACTGGGAAGCGCATTCTTTAATACTGAGCCACCAGTGACACTGGGTGAGATAATAACCTCTCTGTGCCTCAATTTCCTCACTGGGTGGAGATATAAGTGCCTATAGACTGAGAGTGGGGAGAGTGGACTGAATGTCTATAGTAGAATCCATATGTTATTAACAGACTCCTAACTCCCAGTGTGACAGTATCAGAGATGGGACCTTTGGGAAGTGATCAAGTCATGAGGCTGCATCTTCAGGAATGAGGTTAGTGTCCTTGCAAAGCAAACTCCAGGGAGCGACTCTCCTTCCATCATGAGAAAACTGAGTGAGAAGACAGCTATCCATGAACCAGGAAACCCTGACCAGACTCCAAACCTGCCAGCACAGTGATGTTAGACTTCCATTCTGCAGAGCTGTGAGAAATAAATTTCTATTGTTTACAAGCCACCTGGGCTCCCCAGGTGGTGCTAGTGGTAAAGAACCCACCTGCCCATGCAGGAGACATAAAAGATGTGGGTTTAATCCCTGAGTCGGGAAGATTCCCTGGAGGAGGAAATAACAACTCACTTCAGTATTCTTGCCTGGAGAATCCCACGAACAGAGGATCCTGGCAGGCTACAGTCCTGGGGTCACAAAGAGTCAGACACAAGTGATGCAAATTAGCACATCCGTACGCATAAGCCACCAAGTCTGTAGTATTCTGTTATAGCAGTCCAAACAGGCTAAGATGCTGGCAAACAGTAAGCCCTCAGAAATGTTACTTCTTTCACTGTCCTCTCTTGACTCCTGTTGCAGACACTGCTGTTCTACTGGGTTCCCTCGACCATCCTAAGTTCTCCTGCAGCCCGGCCAGCTCACCTCTGTATCCTCTGTCTTCTGTTATCAGCTTGGCTGCTGGCCGACTCTTTTGTGCACCCCAGAGCTTGCCACCCCTCGTGAAGGGGTGGCCGGTAAGTGCCTGTGGCAGCCCTCAGCCACAGTGGGAATCAGTGTGTGAAGACCCTGGTACCTGGTGCAGGACAATTCCAGGATGTTTTCCAAAGTTCCTCAGAGGGAAACTGCTCATGTGTGTGTGCTTAGAAGCTCAGTCATGTCTGACTGTTTGTGACTCCACGGAATCTTCTTGGTAAAATACTGGAATGGGTTGCCATTTCCTCCTTCAGGGGATATTCCCAACCCAGGGATTAAACCCATGTCTCCAGCATCTCCTGTGTTGGCAGGTGGATTCTTTACCACTAGCGTCACCTGGGAAACTGCAGCTTTATCATCCTTCCTTCCCAACCCCTGCCTCCTGGAGTCATCGCCCTATCTCAGGGGCTGAATCCACGCTCAGTCTCAGGGTCTGCTTTGGGGGGCATTCAAATGAAGCATTTGTCAATGGTGAGTTTCATTTCCGGAAAAGACCCTCTCTGTGGCTTCCCAGGATATCTGTCCAGTATGTGTGTACAAGGTGAGGATTCATTGAGTAACACATCCTGTGCACCTGTTAGGAATCGCTGGGTCAGTTTCTCAGCCAAGGCTTGGGGCCGTCAGCTGCAGGACATATGATGCCTGCTTTGTGGCCAACCTGATTAGAGCAGGTGGTGGTCAGCGAGGAAGGGTGTGCACTCTGGACTCCGGCTAGGGGCTGGACCTTGGTTCCACCCCATGAAGCCATGGGTCTTGGGTCACTGATGCTGCTGAGCCTCAGATGCTCATCTGTGAAATGAGTAGAGCCCAGAGGACCTGCTGTGAACATGCAGTGAGTTGATGCCAAGATGCTCCTGATGGGCTTGTAGGTCAGTGGGCACGTTTCAGTCCAGTAAAAAGTTTAACAGCCCATTTCCCCTCATTACCTTCTGATTCATAAAAACAAAGTCACCTCCACATCCACTAAAAATGCCTTCCCTTTAGGAGAGAGAAAAGCGGTGACTGACTCATTGAACCCCTCAAAAGACCCCAAATTATGTTTTCTAATTTCCCATTATGGCCATTCACTGCCGAGGCTGTCTTACTGAAAGTTAATCAGAGTTGACACAGTTACCCCAAAGAAAATACACTTCTCCTCAATGATGTGATAGAGAGACAGAGCCAAGAAATTTTATCTGAAAAAATCCAAAGGGATTGAAGAGTCTGACTTCCCTTTCATGCTGAGCATCTGTAATTTGACAGTTTGCTGATGAAAGAGGAAAAAAATCCTATCTTCTCAGCAGTGAAGAAGCTTGTCTGGTAAGGGAGATTTCAAGGGAAGAAAGTGGAAAATTTCCCCCGACTCCTCCTTTCTTAAGTTGAACAGGAGCCTACGTTGGTTCCCATCTCACTCTCCGCCTCTGTCCTGCCTGCCTGTCTGTTCCCGACTCTCTCTCTCTCTCTCTCTCTCCACACTCGCATTTCCTGCTCTTCAGCCCCATTTGCTCACCTTGAGGCCCTCCTGCCCCTTGCCACCACTCCACTGCCTTCTGAGACATCCCCATTCTCTCCTGTGCTGGGTCTCTGCATCAGCTGAGCTTGAAAACCTCACCGTGCACTCAGCATTGGCTTGTCCCTAAAAATGCTGCTGAGACCTGTCACAGCTGGAGGGAGGGTCAGCCTGCTTGCACCCAGANGAGACAGGCAGACATGTTGAGGTCAGACTCTGGCCTTAAGAACAGCTAGAGTCGGGCCAGGAAAGGAGCTCCGGGGCGACACATTGTGTGTGGGAGGCATTTCTCACATCCTCTCTGGCCTTTGAGGGGCAGCTCTTCCGTCTCATCCTTCCAGCTGAGGCAAGCCCATGGGTGGTTTCCTCTTCAAGACCTGACCCTCATCCCCATCAGGAAATGGAGGGGTGGTCACAGAGAGTCGGAGCGGCCAAGCCAAGACCGCCACTCAGGGGCCCGTGGCAGCCCCTTCCTTAGCCCTGCACTGCGGCTGCTTCCAGAGCCCCTCTCTGAAACCAGTGCTTCTCTCTGAAGCTGGAAGCCCCGGGGTCCCCTGCTTCTGAGAGGTGCGGGAAGAGGCACGGGGTCCCTGTACACATCCATTTCGGGCGTCTTTGGGTGGTGTGTGGAGACTGAGCAGGTTGGTGGCTCAGTGGTAAAGAACCTGTCTGCCAGTGTAGGAGACATAAGGGAGGCAGGTTTGATCCCTGGCTCGGGAAGATCCCCTGGAGGAGGGCATGGCAGGAGGAGGGCATGGCAACCCACTCCAGTATTCTTGCCTGGAGAATCCCATGGACAAAGGAGCCTGGGGTCACAAAGGTTGCAACTGAAGTGACTTAGCATGAGCAGGTTGCAGGCCTCTCTCTGGCTTCCACCCCCTTCCACCTCTCAACCTCCATCTTCCCAAATTGCAGAGGTCTCCTGCCTCCTGAGGATCTGTGCTGGACCCAGTGTCCCAGGGCAGGAAGATGGGGTCTAACTTCTGGAGACATCGCAGCCCCTCCATGCAGGTGCGTTCTCACCTGTGAAATGGAAACAGTGAAGGTGCTGACCTCTGCGAGGATAGAAGCGGGTTTTCCCATTGAGAGGCATCGACACTGTGACTTCGCCTTACAAAGCGGAATCGCACTGCAAGGGGGTCCCGCGACCAGATTGAGACCCCAGGCTGGAGTGGGTGTGTTTGTTAGTTGCTTGGTCGTGTCCGACTCTTTGTGACCCCGTGGATCATAGCCCACCAGGATCCTCTGTCCATGGAATTCTCCAAGCGAAAATACTGGAGTGGTTGTCATTCCTTCCTGACAGATGCAGGGCTGGCGCCTCCACCCCACCCACCACAAGCAGAATGCAAAAATAAGCACACACACACACACAAACACCTCTCTCTGTACTGAGTGGTCTGTACCCCCTTAGCCCTCGCAGACACAGGAGCTGTCATTACCCCATCCTTCAAGGGGTAAACTGAGGCCCCGACACAGGTAACTTGCCCACGGACCATGATCAGTGAGTGGCAGAGCCCGGACTGGGTTTTCTGCCCTCCCCACTACACCAGGCTGCTTCTTAGAGCTGAGAGCTGGTGTAGACCCTATGCCCCCTGGCATCCCTCCTCTCAGCCCCACACAGGACCACACGGCCAGTTTCCACAAGACCTTCTCTTGATCACAAAGGACAGTCGATCAAGATTAACAACTCGAATTGCCTGGCGGCCCCTTTGGTTCCAGATGCTTTTTGCTAATTCCAGATGGTTGTTTTGTTGGCGGTAAACTAGTGCCTTTGAGTTCTTGGATTCGGTTGGCCAGAGTGCGGTCCCTCTCCAGCCCCAGTCCTGAGTCTCCCAAAGCCCAGGCCACAGAGGCTTGGGCTGCCAGGTTCAGATGTGGGTGCTGGAGTCTGTAGCCTGGCCACCTGGCAGGGGAGACCCAGGGGTGTCCTCAGCCAGCCCAAAGAGCCAGCAAACCCAGAGAAGTCCCAGCCCCTGTAATGCTCAGTGACGGAAACTGCTTCCATAGTCCCGTTTCTAGATGTGATCTTTTTTTTTTTTTTTTTTTAACAAAGTTAGCTCGGGGCTTCTTAGATCTTGATGCAGTCACATAAACCCTCGGAGGTCTTGTTAGAATGTAGTTTTGGGTTCAGCAGGACAGGATGGGACCCAGGGTTCTGCCTGTCTGAGTAGCTACCAGAGGGTGTGATGCTGCTGGTCCAGGGACCACACTGTGTGTGAAGCAAGAGGAGGGGTTGTGTGCAGTTTGTGTGTGCAGGGGTTTGGCGGGGGGGCTGGTGCAAGTGGATTCCAAAAAGGACAGTAGGGGGAAGGGTCAGCTTTGGCAACAGGAAAATGGGGGGCTGGCTTGCCCACATATGGCCCATCCCCCCAACTGAGGGATGGAAGAGAGGAAGGGGGAGGTCACGTGACCATATGTGGGTCACAAGGCCAAGGGACCCCTGCCTTCCCTCTGGTTTCACAGCATGCTGAGTCCTTGCTTCCACCTGTCCTTAGCCCCGAGGCCAGACAACTCGGGGTGCCCCAGGGACATCTTGTTCACTCAGGAGGCATCGAGGGTCACAGGCTGACCCGTGATGGGGCACTGGTAAATCTCTGTGAAATACTGTCCAAGGGAGAGAAGGAGCTCATGTTTGAAGACTTTTTAAAATTTGAAAATAATTTCAAACTTTACTCAAGAGGTGAAAGAATAGGATTGTACAAAGAACCCCCATATAACCTTTGGCCAACATTTTATCCCTTTGTTTCATGATTTGTGATCTCTCTCTCTCTGTCCTTCCTTGTCTCTTGATCTCAATCTGCCCTCTTTTATCCACCTCCTGATTTGTATAGATTTTTCTGAGCCTTGTAAGAGGACTTTCCCCCTCAATACTATAGTCTATATTTCCCAAGAAAAGGAATATTCTCATATACAACCACATACAGGAAGTAGGCATGAGTCCAATTCTTTTGTCTGATTTTCCATCCATATTCCAGTTTGGCCCAACGCCATCCTTGCTAGCATTTTCTCCTATTGGACAGGGTCCTGTCCAGAAACTGGGTTTTATATTGAGTTGTCATGTCTCTTTAGTTTCCTTCAAGGTGGAACATTTCTGCAGTCTTTCTTTGTCTTTGCGACATTGACATATTTAAAAATACAGTCCTCCCCCCATCCTGCTAAAAAAACCAAACAAACAGTATGTTCCTCTTTTTGGATGGATCTGTTGTTTTCCATGTGGTTAGGGATGTGTTAGGGATTCTGCATTTTCCCTGGTGGCTCACACAGTAAAGAATCCACCTGCCAATGCAGAACACCTGGATTCCATCCCTAGGTCGGGAAGATCCCCTGGAGAAGGGAATGGCTATTCACTCCAGTATTCTGGCCTGGAGAATCCCATGGACAGAGGAAACCTGGCAGGCTACAGTCCATACAGCCACAAAGAGTCAGACACGACTGAGCGACCTACACTTTGACACTAGGGATTCTTCCAGTTGACTGCATGGTAATCTGTGTGCTCTTCAGGGGCCCTTGGGCCCCATGCTGCGATGTTAGTTTTATCACCTGGTCACAATATTGCCTGATTTCGCCTATGCTGTTTCCTTAAAAGCATATAAATATCCAGCTCCCCAACGAATTCCCTATTACCCATTGGTGACTCCTGCCCTGACCATCTTTACAACCAGGGTTGCAAAGTGATGTTTCTAACTGCAGCGCTCTCAGCACCCCTCAGTCCCCCTTCAGCACTTGGCAGCCCTTCTGTAAGTAAGAGCTCTTCCTTCCCCACTCACTCATTCATTCACTCACTCATCTATTTAGTATTGGTATGGACTCAGAAATGCCCATGTTTCCCCCAGTGGTTTATAATTCATTATTGTTCTTAATCATTTTGGTGCTCAAATTGTCCCATATTTGACCCGTGGGGAGCCTTTTCAATCTGTGTTAAGACATCTTCATTTTTGTCTTAATGCTTCCTTACTTTGGGGAATAATAAGCTATTTGAGGCTCATCTAGGACCTTCCATACCCCAGTCTTGGAACTGACCGTTTCTCTGAGGATCCTGTTCCTCTCAGAGCAGATGGCTTGAGAAACTCAGATCTGGCACTAGGGGTGCCTGTTGATATTGGGGTGATTTTCTTTCTAGGTATTTCTAGTTACTGTTCTTGTTCGGTCACTAAGTTGTGTCAGACTCTTTGTGACCCCATGGATTGCAGTATACCCGGCTCTTCTGTCCTTCACTATCTCCCAGAGTTTGTTCAAATTCATGTCCATTGAATCGACGAGGCTTTCTAACAGACAGAGCTAAGAAATAACTGTTGTATATATAGATACAGTTGCATATATACATATACACGTATGCAAGCACACTGACACACATACACACAAATTTATCTTGGAAATCGTGCCTGCACCTGACACCCCCGTGCAGACAGGGAAGGTCACCTCTCAGATCCCCAGCTGTTCAGAGTGCAGTCCCCAGCTGTCAGCTTGCTCAAGGTCCCCCTCAGCTTTCAAGCTGAAGGTGCGCTCCTCTGGGGAAGGCCTCCAGCCAGTGAGTGGCCAGGCAGTGTTATGAGGATCTGCTTGTTGCCAGTCTGGGACCCTTCCATGGACAGTCCTTGCTCTGGAACTCTGCCAGGTTGGCAGACTTTGTTACATCTGCATATAATCTGACAACGCACCCCCCCCCAACCCCNAGTGGCCAGGCAGTGTTATGAGGATCTGCTTGTTGCCAGTCTGGGACCCTTCCATGGACAGTCCTTGCTCTGGAACTCTGCCAGGTTGGCAGACTTTGTTACATCTGCATATAATCTGACAACGCACCCCCCCCCAACCCCGAGCTGAATCATGAACCCTCCACTTGCCTTCACACCCAGGGCACTCCCTCCTCCACCTCCACCCACATACCTCCAACCCCAGCCCAGTTGGGGGTCTTTCTTGCCCTCCCAGTTTCAATTTGTTGCTCCTTCTCTCCCAGGATCCTGAGAATAACATCACATGTATTTATACGCTCAGATTTAATATCCGAAATAATTCCCCACTTGTGCTGCGGAGAGCATCACAGAAACATCCATTTGAAGAGCTTGGAGTGTCTGCAGCTCTCTCCCAACCTCTGTCCCAAAGCCACCCAAGAGCACGCTTGTGAGTCAGTGGGACTGGTTCTTGTTTTCTTTAGTTTCTTTTTTTCCTTTCCTTTCAGTGTGACTATGGTGTTCATTTGAAATACATTGAGTTTGTTTAGCTTCCTTAGCCCCTATCCCAGCACCACCCCCCAACACACACACATCCTTTCAGATTTGATTTTGTTTTTGAATATGTAAAACTTAACGTGCTTCCAAATGGCAAAGCTGGACTAAAAGGCACACCCCAAGAGACACTCCCTTCTGGGTCTCTTCCATCCTCCCCTCACTCCATCACTGTTAAGGATCAGGCTCTTTTTTCTTTTATCCTTTTCATGTTTTCAGTTCAGTTCAGTTAAGTCGCTCAGTCATGTCCAACTCTTTGCAACCCCATGAATCGCAGCACGCCAGGCCTCCTTATCCATCACCAACTCCTGGAGTTCACTCAGACTCACGTCCATTGAGTCAGTGATGCCATCCAGCCATCTCATCCTCTGTCGTCCCCTTCTCCTCCTGCCCCCAATCCCTCCCAGCATCAGAGTCTTTTCCAATGAGTCAACTCTTCGCATGAGATAGCCAAAGTACTGGAGTTTCAGCTTTAGCATCATTCCTTCCAAAGAAATCCCAGGGCTGATCTCCTTCAGAATGGACTGGTTAGATCTCCTTGCAGGCCAAGGGACTCTCAAGAGNCACATATCCAAGTCACCAAGACACACAAATCTACTGCTCTCTCCACATACAGTTTGAAAAGCTATTCTTTCCCTCTAACCTAAAACCACAATGCCCATTACAGAGCGTTGTAATGGTTGAGTCCATTTCTGCTGCTAATTAGAAAGCATCCCATCTTCTGACCAGAAAGCAAATAATTATGTGTGTGTGTGTGTGTGTGTGTGTGTGTGTGTATATCCCGGGCTTCCCAGGTGGCGCTAGTGGTAAAGAACCCACCTATCAATCCAGGAGAAGTAAGAGACACAAGTTCGATCCCTGGGTCAGGGAGATCACCTGGAGGGACTGGAACTGCTCTAGTATTCTTGCCTTGAGAATCCCATGGGCAGAGGAGCCTGGCGGGCTATATAGTCCACAGGGTCACAAAGAGTCAGACACAACTCAAAAGACCGACGCACGCACACATACATATCCTTCCACACCTTAAAAAGAAGACTAGGGTTTCTAAGGTCTTCCTGGGGTCCTCAGGAGATGCTGACAATTCAGCAGAAGCTGCACAACTCTTAAGCCCTTCTTCAACTGGAGATGTCATGAGCTGTAGGGTCATCCTGCTTTGCTCCTACCTATGACAGAAACCAACTGCATTCCTTGTGAGAGTTTCCTGCAAGAAACCCCAAAGCCATGGCATCTCCTCAGAACCTAAGCCACTCTGGCCAGTGGTGCTGCTTAAGCTTGGCTCCAGGAGGCACCCTTCACACTGAGGCTGTCCTGCCAGCCGGCATGCGAAGAGACCACAGGTACACTTGTCTTTTGTGTGTGAACCTTCAGCACGTATAATGGCACTTTGTGACTTTGTCTTAAATTTGCCAAGAAACTGGCTTCTTTGTGAAGAGCAAAGACTTGCTCCTACTGTTTGGTTCCTGACACTGCAGAGCAGGAAGCAGCAGGATTCAACTATAATCCTGGCTTCTCACAAGACCAAGTTCCGCGGGGGCAGAGAGCGCTGCTGCTCACCACCAGGTCCCCAGCGAGTAGAACAGTGCCTCGCACAGAACTGGTGCTCCACCAACACTCTGGTTGACTTCGGCAAAATCTAGTCCCTTATGCTCCAGCCAGGGAGAAGTTCAGAGCTGAGTCAATTAGAATCTTCCCTGGCTTTGATCTACAGATCTTGAGAGAGAGACTTTCTCTCTCTGTGGAGCTGCTAAGGTGAGAGTAGGAAGTTAATCACAAAGAGAGAATAAGGTTAGCAGACAAAATGAAGGGATGGTGAGTGAGAGAGGGGAAGCGAGCAAATGAGCCAGTTCGTAACATACTATGACTGGGTATTCAGGCCTAGCTGAAGATCATCTCAGAATGTCTTAGTGATATGACTGTCTTAGATATTTATTTACTTAAGGTCATATTAGAAGAGGGTTTCTATCACTTAAAACCCAAAGTGGTCTCACTAGTACACCTGTGATGGTGGTGTAGTCACTCAGTCGTGTCCAACTCTTTGTGACCCCATGGACTGTAGCCTGCCAGGTTCCTCTGTCCGTGGGATTTCCCAGGCAAGAGTACTGGAGTGGGTTGCCATTTCCTTCTCCAGGGGATTTTCCCCACCCAGGGCTAGAACTTGGGTCTGCTTCACTGCAGGCAGGTTCTTTACCAGCTTAGCCAGCAGGGAAGCCCACGTGTTCCACATTATATCCCCTTTGGAAGCTGTTCATTTACTCCATGCTAACTGCTGACTCTCTCCTTAATGCCTTACATGTGTGGATCTTTTAAATGTCCACTTTTACACAGCAGCCATCCTGCCCATCTCTTTTGCTTGCCTGAAGCAGGACAGTATTTCAGCCATGCCTCTCAGAATAGATGGATCTCTCCCACATGAAGAATATAGACAGAGGGAAGTCTTCAAATTCCCTGGATAACAGACATAACTGTTTCCACTGGTGACAGATCCTCAAGTCCCTAGTGCTTCCAGTTCCTGCTCCACTGTGCCCCCCAACTCTGCTGTGGACCTCAGCAATGGTGGCCTGCTCTGTGCTCACCTCTGCAAGAACAGCACTCAATGGCTGGTAGCTTATTCCACAGGAATGGGGTTTGTCTCCTTAGCTGGACCAGAGACAGGCAGTGTTCAGAGAACAAAGTGGGGAGCCAGATTGATGTTGCTTGGACATTTACAATGTGATGAACCCCATCCTCCACACTGCACATCCCTGTGAAATAAAATACTTACCCCGTCCACAGTCGTGGACACAGGCTCCGAGTGGCTCGGTGGTCACTTGCCTGTGGACTGAGGTGCTAAGTGACAGAGCAGATCTGTCTGATCTGAGTATCCACGCTTCCTCTCCCTCCACTAAGTTGCCTCTGGGGCCATGTTTTGATAGGTTATGCAGACCACTCAGCACCACGCCAACCATGCTGGAAAGCCGATGATGACAGCACTGTGTTTATCACCATCTCATACTAACCTAATGAGGAGGGAATGTTAGACCACCCCCTCTATGGTGTGAGAGAATTGCTTGACGTGGAGATGCACAGAAACAAGAGACGTTCGGAGTCCAATTTCCTTGCTCTGTGGCCCACCCAGCCTCTGGGGTCGAAAGCGTGGCCCCGGAACGTGTTCTGTTCCCAAACAGACGGGGATAACTCTGGCCGGCCGGCAGCCATGGACCCACCTCGTTTTTGTTCTGCAGGTGTTGGAAAGAGGAGGCAGCCATCCCCAGCCCCCAACAGGGAAGGGTGGGAAGAGTGTGCACAAGTGTGTATGTGTGGTCTGTGGAGAGAGGGCCGGGCAGCGGCCAGTCTGCCAAACAACATTAAGAAACCGAAACATTTTCCACTGAGAAACAGAATTACTGCCCATGGAATTCTTACCCAGCTTGAGAAGCAAGCAGCTCCCCCCTGCCCCCCACCTCTACCTCTTCATTAGTTAAACAAAGAGGGTTATTTTTCAAATGAAAACTTTCTGTGTGGAAAACAAACAATCTAATTCCCCGGGCTTTTTGAGAAATGAGATTCTCAGTGCTCGAATAAACAGTGTCTGTGTGGACGAGCTGCTACAGAGGGCCGTGTGGGTGCCCTGACTGGCGAAGGGGCAGGCCTGACCAGCTGGGGACCCAGGCCTCTGCTTCAGGTCACTCGAAACAATTCCAGGTAGGAAGGCCAGCAGAGGCATGGACCATGACTTGGGAAGACTGAACCGTTCCGCTAGGGGAAAAATTCGAAAAATATTTTCTGTGTCTATTAAATGATCCTCTTTTTTCCTCCGGCTTAATGAACTCCCTCTGGTTTGGAAAATAATCTGCAGACTCAAGCCCTGCTTGGTTCAATGGGGCATGCCCAACTTTTATGAACTTCCAATTTCTCTCAAACACAGATGGGCTTCTATTCACAGACCCAAGAGGTGGCATTGTGGTCTTCTCTTGACGTGTCCTCTTAGTGAAAGCTCCTGGTTACCTGCATTTGTTTGCACTGGTACCTGCAGACAGGTACCAATATGGAGGCAGATGTGTTTGTTTTGTTGTTTTAGTCGCTAAAGTGAACTCTTTTGTAAGCCTATGGACTGTAGCATGCCAGGCCCCTCTGTCCATGGGATTCTCCAAGTGACAAAATTGGAATGGGTTCCAGAGATGTGTATAAGAGACAGGATTATGGTGATGTGCCCTTTTGAGATAGGCAGCTGGCTCCCTCTCCCGCTGTGCTCATCACTGATTCTTGAGCTTCTCTTTGGGGACAACCTGAAATCATAAGAGCAGTCCGTGTGGATTTCGGAAGACCTGACAGTGAGAAGTGTAATAAAAGTAATGATTGTCCACAGGCCCCCGGGAGCCCCGTCACACAGCACCTTGGGCCTGCAGAGGCTAAGCGTGCTCAGCGGGTGGTGGCCTCAGATGACTCCACGGCCTGACATGAAAGTCTGCCTCCACCTTTCTCCCAAACCTCCTGGCTTCCAGCCAAGCCTCCTTGCTGGGGCTTCAGGCAGCCTTTCAGAAGTGAGGGGAAAATCATTTATATCCACCATAAGCATTAACCTCCCCACCATGTGTCTGGGACACATGAGGCATCAGTGTCTGCTGGCCACCTCTCTTAGACACGGTAGTGTGGTTAGTCTACATGGAGCTTCCTGAGCTCGTCACTCCATCAAGAAGCAGACAGCCTGGATTATATGTACCCAGGAATTGGCACATAGTAGGTACTCAATAAATACTGAATCAATTACATGTAGTGAGTCCTCCCTCCCACCCCATCACATATCCAAGTCACCAAGACACACAAATCTACTGCTCTCTCCACATACAGTTTGAAAAGCTATTCTTTCCCTCTAACCTAAAACCACAATGCCCATTACAGAGCGTTGTAATGGTTGAGTCCATTTCTGCTGCTAATTAGAAAGCATCCCATCTTCTGACCAGAAAGCAAATAATTATGTGTGTGTGTGTGTGTGTGTGTGTGTGTGTGTNCATTCTAGTCCATTTTAGTTTGCTGATTCCTAGAATGTCAACATTCACTCTTGCCATCTCTTGTTTGACCACTTCCAATTTGCCTTGATTCATGGACCTGACATTCCAGGTTCCTATGCAATATTGCTCTTTACAGCATCGGACCTTGCTTCTATCACCAGTCACATGCACAACTGGGTGTTGTTTTTGCTTTGGCTGCATCCCTTCATTCTTTCTGGAGTTATTTCTCCACTGATCTCCAGTAGCGTATTGGGCACCTACTGACCTGGGGGAGTTTCTCTTTCAGTATCCTATCATTTTTGCCTTTTCATACTGTTCGCAGGGTTCTCAAGGCAAGAATACTGAAGTGGTTTGCCATTCCCTTCTCCAGTGGACCACATTCTGTCAGCCCTCTCCACCATGCCCGCCCGTCTTGGGTGGCCCTGTGGGCATGGCTTGGTTTCACTGAGTTCGACAAGGCTGTGGTCCTAGTGTGATTAGATTGACTAGTTTTCTGTGAATGTGGTTTCAATGTGTCTGCCCTCTGATGCCCTCTTGCAACACCTACCATCTTACTTGGGCTTCTCTCACCTGGGTACCTGCACGTATTTTAATCCCCCCCATTTTTTTACACAGAAGGTAGCATGTGTATTATTCTACCTGTGCTCTTCTGCACTCTGCTATTTACAGCCAGCAACATCTCCTGGAAAGCACTCCCTAATCCTTTACAGAGGTCTTCCTCAGCTTTTTTTTCACGGCTGTGTAGTACTCTCTCTCATGGGAATGCCATCATTTACTCAATCTTGCTCCTGCATATGGGCATTCAGGTGTTTTTTTTTTGTTGTTGTTTTTTAATATTCTTCAATTGCAAACAATGTGCATGTGTGTTTTCGTATAATCGGAGATGCACCTTTAGGGTAAATCGCTAGCCATGAAATCTTGTATTCAAAGGATAAGTGCATGTACTATTTTGTATGTTACTGCCCAGTTTTCTCCCTTAGAGATTCTACCATGTTTCATCACCCGGAATGTAGGAGTGTGGCTGTCTCCCAGTCTTTCTGACAGAGACTAGGGTCACATTCTGACCTTTGGCATTCTGATGGGTGAGAAATGGCACCTGGGTGGAGTTTTCATTTGTATTTTCTTTATTTGGCATGTTTCACATGTTTAAGGGCCATTTTATAATTCTTTTTGTGAATTTTCTGTTAATGACTTTCGGTCATCTTCCCATAGTATTTTTTGGTCTGCTTTCTTCAATTTTTAAATGCTCTGTGCCTTTTAAACAGTATTCACTTTTTGTCTCTGATGTTAGATATTTTCTCCCAAATTACCATTTGTCCTTTGACTTTGCATATGGTGTTTTAAACTATGCAACCATTTTAAATTTGTATGTATCACATTATGTATCAGTGCTGATTTTTTTCCCTGATAGTTAGAAGGTCTTCACTTTCACCCAGCTTAGAGGAGTTCACTCACATTTCCTTCCAGTGCCCATGTAGTTTCATTTTTATATGTAGATCACTGATCCATGTGGAGTTATTCTTGTGTTTGGGATGAGAAATGGATTAATTTTATCTTCTTTCCAAATGGCTGTCTGGTTGTCCCAACACATTTATTACTCAGATCGCCTTAGTGCTGGGCTCATTTTTAATTCTTTCACGAATAGCCTTGTGGGGCGGAGGAAGGAGGGGGCTGTGGAAGGAGGGGGCTGTGGGAGCAGGCCTGGGATGATATTTCCAAGTGAAGAACAGTCCGGCCTTGGCAGACTGCAGGGCCTCCTGCTTCTACTTCCCTGGAGTGGATGCTGGAGCACTGCCTGAGGGTGGGACATAGAAATGAGTTTCTGGTCCCTTGGCAAGAAGAAGCATCACCAACATTAGGGGGATGAGGGCCCCTCTGAGTTGAGAAGTAGGGTCTCCAACCTCCTTCCTGCAAAGAGAGGGAGTGAGGAGACTTGGGAAAGATGTCACCAGTCAGCCAGAGTCTGACCAGAATTTCCTTCATTTGTGTCTAAGAGACACTTGATGAAGCTGTGTGCTCTTTACCTGCTGAGATTCAACTCCAGCTTAGGCCATATTTTGCCAGTAAGTTAGGATCTGGGCAAGTTCCCCGGGCCACGTGCCTCTCTATCCCACCAATCCTGGAGGCCGGTGCTGGGATGGTTTTCTTTGCACCACATTTTCTTGGCTGGAAGATTAAAGAAACGTTGAATTAGAATT
This sequence comes from Neotragus pygmaeus, assembly GCA_006410875.1. Classification (NCBI taxonomy): domain Eukaryota; kingdom Metazoa; phylum Chordata; class Mammalia; order Artiodactyla; family Bovidae; genus Neotragus; species Neotragus pygmaeus. Next base: position 887,560 of record SJYV01004222.1, on the reverse strand, counting down.
TGTCAGGGCAGAGGCCAGGTAAGCTGCTGGTTCACAGAGAACAGAGCTGAAGTTGAACCTGCCCACCTCTGACCTGGGGCCATCTAGGCAGAAGACCTGTGCGTCAGAGTGGGGAGAGCTCCCTGGGGGGGAAAGCCATGTGGCTGGGGAGGGGGATCAGGGGTCAAGCCCACCCACTACCAGGCTCCCAGTTCAAGTTTAAGCAGATGTTGTCCTGGCACAAGCAGTCCAAGGAGCCAACCCTCAGTGAGGGGCAGGAATCAGAGGTCAGCGTCCCATCCTCTCTGTCCCCCCATCTGTGCGCGGCTCTGCGGACTTCCTTGAGGTGCCCCAGAGGTCCACAAGGGCCTAGCTCGGGAGGTCCCCATTTACTGTCTTTGTCTGTCTCTTGCCTCGGGATCCCCTTTCCAGGCCTGCCTCCTGCAATCACCTTCAAACACTGCCTGCACCCAAGTCTTGCCTCCAGCTCTGCTTTGGGGAAAGCGAACCAAGACCTGCCTCCTTCCTGTAGGCTCCTGTGGCCTCCTCAACACAGCGGGGGTCGCTCTCTGCTGTGGGGGCCGCCCCGCTGGATGCCAGGAGCAGCCTCTGCCCCTTCAGTGACTCCCAAACACGTCTCTAGATGTTGCTAAACACCCGCCGAGGGCAAAACCCTGGTGACTGAGAACCACAGCCTGAGAGCAAGGGCCAGAGGTCACACACGGGGCAGAGGAGGCCCAGGGTGCCCGGGGCTGGGGTAAACTGGGGACCCTCACCAGGGTCAAAGGCCCGGTGTTGCCAGATCCCATATCAACCCCACTCTAATTTCAAAAGAAGCTAAAACCTGGGGGTGAGTGTGAACTTATTCTGATTTTAAAAACTGGACCGGACAGAGCAAATCTAGCTGGTGGCCCATGCCTGCCCCTCACCGCCCCATCCCCTGATCCTGAGAGGACCCCAGGCTCCCAGCTTCCTGCTTCCTCTTCTCCAGGAGCCATGCCCGTGGGAGCCTTGGAGAAGCAATTCTGCTCCTGTTCTCGGGGACTTTCCAGCAATTTCCCAAGAGCTCTGAGACCCTGTGACCCCTGTGTGGTGGGGGAGGACAAGACAGGAAGGCCATCTCCTGGGAACTTCAGGACTTGTCAGGGAACAAGGCTCTCAGCCTGGCCCCTGGGACTTGCCACCACATAGCCCCCAGGCAGGGCTAGCACTTTAGGGAGGTTTCATGCAAAGTCTTTTTAAAAAAAAAAAAAAATTTTTTTTTTTTTTTAACTTATTTGTTTTTGTCTGCACTGGGGCCTCATTGCTGCATGAGTTTTTTTTTTTTTTTTTCCTAGTTACAGCAAGCAGGGCCTACTCTCTAGGTTGCTTCTCATTATGGTGGCGTTTCTTGTGGCGCACAGGCTCTAGGGCACGTGGGCTCAGAAGTTTCGGTTCCCGGGCTCTAGAGCAGAGGCTCGATAGTGGCACATGGACTTAGTTGCTCCCCAGCACGTGGGATCTTCTCAGACCAGGGATCAAACCTGTGTCTCCTGCACTGGCAGGCAGATTCTTTACCACTGAGCCTCCAGGGAAGCCCACATAAAGTCCTTCAAGTGCCTTGAAAGGAAACTATTCATCTCACTTGGTCCCCCAAGCCTTCACTGAGCTAAACTCCAAACCCCAGAGCCTGACATTTCGACAGCCTCAGAATGCAAGAGAAGCCCGTTCTCCAGTTCCCTTCCTTTGAGGTCTGGGGTCAGAAACCTGGAGTCTAGTTCCAGCTTGTACCTGCTCACTTTGACTTTGCAAGATGGTGACTCCTCTATGATTTTTCCATTGAGGACCTTTTGGGCTGCCCTGCTCGAGCATCTCTTGTATATCTGGTACTGTGCTGAAATGACATCCAATTACTAAAGTCGCCCGAGTGTGGGCTCAGCATTCAGGATCTTGGTTTCTGAAATGCCAAGCTCCCTGGTGCCTTGAACTCTGCTTGGCAGTGACTGACAATCAAGGAGAAAAAGACTGACCTTGCAGCAGCAGGCAAGGCAGGTGTGATCATTCTCCTCCATGTTCCCAACAGAAAAGCTGAGCCTCAGAGAGGGTGAGTGGCTTTCTCAAGGACACACAGCTAGTAAGTGGGGGAGCCAAGACTTGAAATCCAGAATGCAGGACCTTCAAGTCTGTCATCTTGGCCACTTCCTGCCCACCTCTGTGGTTCACAGACTTTGTGCCAGAGTCCCAGTTCCCTCTTGTTGTTGTAGTATATCACCACAAAGGTAGCAGCTCGCCACAGCACAGGTTTATTCTTGTGTTGTTCTGAAGGTCAGAAGTCTGAAAGGGGACTGTTTCCTGGCCTTTCCAGCTTCTAGAAACTGCTGCCTTCCTTGGGTGGTGGCCCCTTCCTCCATCTTCAAAACTGTCAGCTGTGTCCTTCATCACCTCTCCCCCGCCACCCGACACTGACTGCCACCTCCCTTTCTCCCTTGAGGACCTTCGTGATTATATCAGGTCCCCCTCCTGAGCCCAGGGTCATCTCCCACCTCAAGAGATTTAAGTCCATCACATCTGCAAAGGCCCTTTTGCCACATCAGGTTCTGGGGGCTTGGGGTGGACATTTTCGGGGAGGGACATGATCCTCCTTAGCACTTAGTTTATGGAGATGGATTTCCAAATTGCAGGATGTCTCAGCTCAGGCTGCTGAAACAAAATCCCATGGACTGGTGGCCCTAAACAGTGAAATGTATTTCCCTGCAGTTCTGGAGGTTGGGAATTTGAGGTCAATCTGAGTGCCCACTTGGTGGGCTCCACTGAGAACGCCCCCCNTGCTGAGTTTTCCAGATTTGCTGGCATATATGTATTCTCAACGAGTAAAGGACAAAATTTGTTAAATTACATATGTACAACATTGAGCATAATGAAAAGATCTTGTGTGGATAGGAGATTGGAGATTGGGATTGGAAAAATGAAAAACTGGAATGACCTCAAGCTTAGAGATACGATCACGGTTCTCCTTGATTTCCTTTTCTCATCTTTAATGTCTCTTTCCCAGACCTCAGGAGTTTCCTTTCTGTTGTTGTTATTTGTTTGTTGTGTTTAACAAAGAGCAGTTTGCATATGTAGCAAATGAACTTTGCATTTTATATGGAGATTGTCCTGTTAAGGTCTAGAAAAAAATCGATTCATTCCTCTCTGTGGCATATAAACTATATGCCGTTTAGCCATTTTTATTTCTTGACACTCTACATATGTGATTTGTGTGTGTATGAGGTCAGTCACTCAGTCGTGTCCAACTCTTTCTGACCCCATGGACTATAGCCTGCCATGCTCCTCTGTCCATGGAATTTTCCAGGCAAGAATACTGGGGCAGGTTGCCATTTCCTCCTTCAGGGGATCTTCCGAACCCAGGGACTGAGCCTGAGTCTCTTGAGTCTCCTACATTGGCAGGCGGATTCTTTACCACCTGGGAAGCCCACCTATGAGGTTGTGCCTATACAAAAGAAATCTTCGGCTTTCTTAAGCTAATTCGTTCTTAAAACTTCCTTTGTCTAAACTCACTCCTTTCTGTCTTACTTTTGTCTGACTTCTGAGATTTAAATAACTTCCAGCGGGATATTTGCCAAACTGGATATCTGGTTAAGGTTTCATATTTCTTATGACTGGAAGGTGACAGAACTGCTTGTGGGAGCTGGACAGAGTGTTCTTTGAAAGCAGGGCAGGACAGACAGACAGAGCGGGTTCTGTGCAGGAACTCTTGTGAGCAGCTACGAAGGCAGTCTTCAGGAACCTGAGCCGAAGAGCCTTGGAGACGATCCTCAGGTACCGTGTCAGACCTCTTCCAGAAGCTGGCCTCTTTCTTCTTCACAGCAGAACGACGCAGGAAACTTGAGGTTTAAATTTGCTAAGTCGCCCAAATCACTCAGCTCAGAAAGGAGGCCAGCCTGGGAGCAAAGCCGAGTCCTTCTGACTCGAGCCGTCGCTTTTCATCACGTACGACTGTTTTCTGAAAGTTATTCGGCATAAGAGAGTCTCCAGAAAAGTTCTGACTTGAGTGTTTTGTTCTTAGATGAAGCGATGTCTGTTTTGCAAGACTTTGGTATTGATGTGCTTGAAAGGACGCGCAGATGACGGTGTCTGGTCCAGGCAGAGTACTAAGGGGAGATGGCTGGGCGGGTGTGGGACCCTCCCTTGGCGCTCATTGGTTGAAGGTGCGAGTGACGTCACGAGTGACTGGCAGATGCTCTGATCTGGCTGCTGGCACTCTTGGCTTTTGTAACGACGACTATCTTTGCGATTCCTAGGACCGCCCTCACAGGTGAAGCAAATACAACACCGAGCGTTTGTGTGTTTGAACTTTCAGTGAGAGGGAAAAATTAAAGAGCACTTTTAAAAGCCAAAGGCTTCATTGAAAGCGATGCGAGGGACGCATGCAGTTGTTACGTCCGTGTTCTGAGAGAAGCCTTTGTCTCCATCTGTGCCGGCCACACAGCTGAAGGATGAACACGTGGAGAACCTCATTTCACAGCGTGTGGCTGCTCCCGAGCCCTAAAAACCAAATCAGTCCTTGAAAACGGAGGTGGGGCATTGAATGTCGTGCCGCATCACGTTGAATTCCCGTCAGTTAAGTGACGATGTATCACCAGCAAATGGTGGTCACAGTAGAAGCAGCAACGTGCGGAGTCACTCGGTCGTGTCCAGCTCTTTGCCACCCTGTGGACCGTGGTCTCCCAGGCTCCTCTCTGCAGGGGCCTCTCCAGGCAGGAATACTGGAGCAGATTCCCGGTGCCCTCCCCAAGGGACCTTCCCGACCCGGGGATCAAACCAGCGTCTCATGTCTCCTGCACTAGGCACATGGGTTCTTTACCACTGGTTGTAAATTAACAAACGTGCAGTTCATTGAATTCTTTCAATCTTGGCATTATGTTTAACATGGATAGTCCACTATCTTACACAGTCCTGGTTTGCCCTGATTTGGTTATATTTAAACACGTAGATTACTGGAGAGACAATGTCATGACAAAGGGCTATTTAAACTCACTCCTTGTGTCTTATCTTAGGTGATATGTTTGCCCTTTTAGATATAGGTGGTAACACAACTGGGAGGTGGAGAATGGGGATGAATTAATCATTGGCTCAGTATGGAAAGCCAGCCTTCAAATTTCCATTTCAATTTAAAATGTTTTTAAAGCACTTTTATCTATCATGGAATTGGTTTAGATTTAGAATGTAATTCTGGATTTATTTATACCAAAGCCAGTGTTTTGTGTCATTCACTGTACAAAGACAAAACAGGTCTTAATAACAGTATATACAATACTATGGATTTTCAGGTTGTAATTTAAGATACTTTTGCCAAAGTCACATTGCGGATTTTAAAAATCACAATAAACTCAGAAAAGGTTGCCAGAAAAAAATGTTGTCTATAAAAATATAGGTTACTGTATTATAGTATTATTGAATGTAGTGATGTAATACATTTATATAAAAATTTGACTATCATGGGAGCCACTATAGATATCATATCAAAATGTAATTGACTTATCTTTTGGTCTAGGATGTGTTTATAATCTCTTGAACACAAGAATGCATTATTTACTGAGAGTATGCAGCACCATCTCTGAATTAGATGTGTTTGCCTTCACGGCCAGCATCATTCGTTTACCTGAAGTGAATGATTTTTTTGTGGTCATTGTGTAGTTGATAAATCATGTCTGACTCTTTCACTCTTTATGATCCGATGGACTGCAGCCTGCCAGGCTCCTCTGACCTCCACTGTCTCCTGGAGTTTGCTCAAACTCATGTCCATTGAGTCAGCGATGCATCCAACCATCTCATCCTCTGTCATCCCCGTCTCCTCCTGCCTTCAATCCTTCCCAGCTTCAGGGTCTTTTCTGATGAGTCAGATCTTCGCATCAGGTGGCCAAAGTATTAGAACTTCAGCATCAGTCCTTCCAATGAATATTCAGGACTGATTCCCTTTAGGACTGACTGGTTGGATCTCCTCATAGTCCAAGGGACTCTCAAGAAGTCTTCTCTAACACCATGTTCGAAAGCATCAGTTCTCCAGTGTTGAGCCTTCTTTATGGTCCAACTGTCACGTCCGTACATGACTACAGGAAATTATTTGGCAATAAAAAGGAGTGAAGTTTAAAAAAAAAGGGAGAGAAGTGCCAATACGCGCAGTCACATGTGAACGTTATGCCAAGTGGAAGACGCGGGTCACAGTGGACCTTGTGTGGACCTTTAATCCTACGAAACGCCGAAGGCAGGCGACGCTGCAGGAGGGCACCTTGGTCAGTGCTTGCCTGCGAATAAGGGTCACGGGCAGATTGGAAGCGACAGCTCAGGAGCTGGCTTTCTTCTGGGGGTGATGGGACCATTTTAAAATCAGTTGTGATGCTGGGATGCACACCTCTGTGAGCACATTCTAGAGCAGAATAGGGCATGTGCACTTTAGGTGGGTGAGCTATCTGGTATGTAAGTTACATTTCAGTGATACTGTTACAGAGCGCATGTAGAACCTCTAAAATAAAACCAGGTTTTGACCTGTCTTGCTGAAATCAAAAGGAAGAAAAAAAAATCCTCTCGATATTTTCTTTTCTTCAAAGCTGCAGGAGTTTTGACTGCCTTTAATGATCAACTCGCAGGCGCGGGTGCACTTAGAGCAGGCGTATTAAGCGCGGGCGGCCGCCAGGCGGCGCACTGGGGCGCGGGCGAGAGGCGCCACCCCGCGCCCGAGGTCAGGGGCGGCGGCCTGGAGTGGCAGGCTGCGACGGCGCAGGAACGGCGGGAGGCGCTGCCCCGCGGCCGAGGTCAGGGGCGGCAGGAAGAAGCCACCTTGCGCCAAGGCCAGGGGCGGTGGCCCTGAGGAGCCGCCCACGCCCGAGGCCAGGGCCCGACTGGGAGGAGCAGCCCGAGGAGCCGCGGCTGCGCGGGCGCAGGAGGGCCTAGAGGAGCTCTCCCACCTTGAAGGTCAGGAACGGCGGCGGTGAGCAGAGAGCCCTCGTCCAAGGTGCGGAGCGGCGGCTGTGCTTCGCTGGAGCAGCCGTGAAGAGATGCCCCACGCCCAAGGAAAGAGAAACCCAAGGAAGATGCTAGTGTTGCAAGAGGGCATCGGAGGGCAGACACACTGAAACCATAATCACAGAAAACCAGTCAATCTAATCACACTNTGTGTGTGTGTGTGTGTGTGTGTGTGTGTGCGTGCTCATTCAGGTCAGACTCTTTGCAACCCCATGGACCGTAGCCTGCCAAGCTCCTCTATCCATGGGATTCTCCAGGCAAGAATACTGAAGTGAGTTTCCATTTCCTCCTCCAGGAGATCTCCTGACACAGGGATCAAATCCACATGTCTTGCATCTCTTGCATTGACAGGCAGATTCTTTACCACTGAGACACCTCGGAAGCCCTTATTTACCTTCAGATTCAGTTACATTGGTGTTAGGGCTTCAGTAGAGGGATTTGGGGGGGCTCACTTCAGTCCCTGGCCCAGGGCATCAGTAACGACTGCCGCGTCCACCCTTGCCTTTCCCCTGAGACCACATTTCCCAGGCTGCCCTGCCCACTGGCTGCCCTCTTCATGGGGCCAGTAGGAGGCCTGGAGAGGGGATGGGGAAGGAAGAGGCCCTCAGGAGGGCTCTCCCTCTCAGAAGGTCTCTCAGGCAGTAGAAGAGGCTCCTCTGTGGGTCCCGCTCCCCTGGGCAGTTTCCTCTGGGCTTCTTCTAGAGTGGCCTCAATTCTGGGGCACAGCCTCTCCACCTGTGGCCCTCTAGCCAGGGGGTGGAGTTGGGCAGTGAAGACATCCTACACATGCTAATCTTTGTGTTGCACTCATGCCCTTGTGTTTGGCTTTTCAGCTCTTCTGACATTTCTGTGAGAGGTTCCTGGCACCCCCGTACTTCTTTTGAGCAACATCTGGGCTCCATTTTATAGTCTGGGATCTTGACCAGCTAATGGTCCTTCCCACCGGGACCAAGCCCCTGGCACAGACCATTCAGCAGTGGGGGAGGTTTCGACTGTGCTCTTCTCTCCCTTGATTCCTCTGCGCCTCGGTGACACTCTGGCTGAGGGACAGAGTCCAGGCACATCATGAGGACATTGATGTCCCTTGAGGTTTCAGTCCTTCTGTGATTCAGCTGAGGGTCTCAGCTGGGTCCCTCTCTGCTCTGCTGTTTTTGATAACAAATGTAACAATNCTCGGTGACACTCTGGCTGAGGGACAGAGTCCAGGCACATCATGAGGACATTGATGTCCCTTGAGGTTTCAGTCCTTCTGTGATTCAGCTGAGGGTCTCAGCTGGGTCCCTCTCTGCTCTGCTGTTTTCTGTATTTTCCACATGGTTACCACAAACAATTGTTACATTTGTTATCAAAAACACCGATAAAATCTAGAAAAAAAATAACTAAAGCCCAGGGCTCTCCTCAAGGCCAGTGCTGTCCATTAGAACTTTGTACAATGATGGAAATGCACTTTACATCTACCCCATCTGACACCACTTGTCAGGTGTAACTGCCAACCACTGGAAACGCAGCTGATGTGACTAAAGACAGAATCTTAAACATCATTTAAACTTCAGTAGGCCCATGTATTTGCTGTCACACAGGACACCTCATCGCCAGACTAGCAGTCACTATTCCTGCTTCTGAGAATTTCTCTCCAGCATGCTAATACCTGTATTAACATCTTGTACAAAACCCCCAAGTCACTGGCCGGCAAGCTATGTGCTCAGCCACGGATGAGGGATAGGATGAGCCAGGACTGGAGGGTACGGAGCAAATGGCAGGGGTTCTGGAAGATCCTAGAGGATTCTATAAGGTCTCGGAACACCCAAGAAAATCATAGAATATTCTAGAAGAATCTTAAAAATTCTGAATAATTCTTGGGGATTCTGGGCATTCCTGTAAGATTCCAGGGGCTTCTCAAAGGTTCTTGGGAGTTCTGGAATGTAGTCGACTGTTTTCAGAAGTTCTGGAAGATCCTAGCAGATTCTTGGTGGTTCCAGAAGAGACTAGGGGATTCTGGAAGCACCTAGGGACTTCTGGCAGATTCTTGGGGCTTCTGGAAAATCCTTGAAGGTCCTTAAACATCCTTGATAATGCTAGGGGCTTTGGAACATGCTGGAGAATTCTGCAGGATTCCATAATGTGGGTTTGATCCACCCATCATGCCCAGAACATGTCCCATGGGAGACAAACACCAGCCCATGCATTAGTACCTTCAGGGCACTGAAAGGAAAGCTGGACAGTGTGAGGAAAAGCTCTGGATCATTGGCTGCATGGCTGACTGGACCTAAGATTAGCCACAAGAAGTACTTAGGCGCAGTTGTCATGGAGGCCAGTGTTCTAATTGCATGTGCAGCAGGACAGGGGCTTTTCTTGTATATTAATACTTCCCAGTGTGCAGTTTCCCACAGAGACATGCTACTGCCATCGCCTGAAAATGAGCTTGGAGTGCCGGGCTGAGTTGTGCAAGGTCGCCTAGTCAGTAAAGTGGGAGGGTAGGGGGTACAGGGCTTCAAACCCAAATCTCCAGAGCTAGCATCTTCATTGGCCCGCAGCCCTGTTTCCTAGACCGCTGGAGCCAAGGGAAATGCAGCCTGGCCAGGGCAGCCTCTCTGCTCCAGGCAGAGCCAGAGGCCGGCCAGGTCCCTGGTGCATTTTGCCTGCCCTGACAGTGACAGGGCTGCCTCAAAATATAGTCCCTCAATGGCCAATGTCACAGTGACCTTGACATTGTCCTTCCATTCCTAATGTTGAAATCCCATTGGTGGTTCATCCTGCTCTTCCATCACTGCCAGCCCTGGGAGACAAGGGCTACTTCTGAGATCATTTCGGCTCTGATGGTCCAACTGGCCACATGCCTTGCAACCCTCTGAATTAGGTGACGATGGAATGGGTTCCAGAACTTTCAAAAAACAGAAGGTGTGAGTGACAGCCTGTGACAAAGGGAGGAGCTGTGGAGCTGGGGCCTCCACAACGTCTCCAGGAGATAGAGGTGTGAGACATGGGCCCCAGATGCCATGGGGCAAGGTTCCAGAAGGGTCTGAACATCAAAGCCTGGCCCAGCCCCAACAGCCCCAGTGGTCCAGCAGTCTGCCTTCTCTCCACCTCCTCCTCTGCTAAGAGAATGAAGAGGGTATTAAGGATTTTTTTTTTTTTAAAAAACAACCAGATTTGAAGTCATAGAGCTGGGCCAAATCTCAACTCAACTACCTACTTACTAGCTGCCCTTGACCATGTCACATAACTTTGATCTTCTTTAACCTTCATGCATAAGACAGAAAACAATGGTGTCCACTTGGTGCATTTGTTAGAAGTAGATCAACTTACGGTGCTTGAACTGAGGCTGGGTATAGACTGAGGGCTCCAGGTGTGGTGGCTGCTGGGTCCAGTAGAGACCTGTCCTAGTTCCTGCCTGGCTGCACCTGGGTGGCTGGAGGTGACGCATCTGGAAGAGCCCCACGTCTGATGTTCAAATTGCTGAGCACTTTCTGCGGCTGCAAACCTGAGCTGAGCTGCTGCAAGGCACCAGTGGTTCAGCAGGTAAGAAAGCTGAGTGCCAAGGATGGCAGTTCTTCCAGATTGATATACCCTGTGAGATGCTGTGGTTGTTTGGTGTATGTAAGTTCGTCACTTGTCTTAGGGTCGCTTCCCCAATTTCAAAATAAAGAGTGTGACCAACAGTGTGAGTCACTTCCCCAACAGCCAATAGCATCCTGCTTCCCCTCCTGCCTCCAAGGCTAACAGAACCCCACCTGCATGGGCTTGTGATGTTTCCAACCCCAGGGAATGAGTTATGATTGATCTAAGCCAGTCATGATGATTCCTTTCTACTTTGCCAAATGCATTTCTCCAAATCTCCCTGATAACTAGGAGTGGCCATGTGACCCACTTTCAGACAATGAGAAGAAAGGGAAAAGTCTGGATTATGCTTGGAAAGAATTTTCTTCCTGAATAAAAAGAATCATTTGGGTTGAAAGTCTTTAGTTCCTACTTTATTCTTCCTGCTGAACATGTTGCGTATGAGGGTCTGATGTTTGGAGTTGTGGTACCCATCTTGTGACCATCAGGCAACAAGCATGAGGGCAAAGTTTCATTGGGTGTAAGGACAGACAAAACCCGGATGATGATACTGTTGAATGTCTGAACCTGCCCTGTGACCAGGTATTTCTGGGCATCCGATTACAGGCACATACAATATACTTATGATTTAAACCATAAGGTCTATTGGGTTTTCTATTACTTGCAATCAAAAGCGTTCCTAGTATGTGCCATTGAGGAGTCTGTTCAGGAGAATTAGTGCAGGGAATGAACATGGAGGCTGTGCTGAACGGGGGGTTCAGAAGTAATTTGCTGGGTGTGAGAGCCAAGCAGGAGGCAAAAGGCATTTTTCAGAAGTGTCTTGTGGGCTGTGACCTGGATCCCCTCAATATCCTTTGAAAATGCAAGTGAGAATTTGAGTTGCATTTCGTTTCCTCTTGATTATGTAGCCAGGTTTCTTTGACTAGCAGAGGCTGAGCTTGGTGTGGAGCATAGGAGTTATTTGAATCACAATTGAAACTGTAGTTTGGATTCTGAAAAACACCTAAATATTAAAAAAGAGACAGAATGAAGTTTCCACAATGATATTCATATGCATTAACTTTGGGCTTCTCATTTGGAATAATCTGTGGGGTATAAAATAAGTTTACGGCCGAGGGACTAGAGAAAGGGGACTGATGTCAAAGTATAATATTCAAAACAATTAAAAACATAATTCTCAGGCAGGCACACAATGAGTTGATGTCACAATTATTATATTAATATTTGTTAATGAGGGAAATAGCAGGATGGCAAAGTCAATTTAAAAGGATACGAGAGTGGGATACAAGTGAGATCCAACACTGGTTCAGGTTTTGTATCCTACAGAGCAAAAGAAATAATTGTGAACTCTGAGATAATCTTTTCTATTAGCCATTAATCATTTCCATCTCTTCTGGACAAACAGTCCTTGTAACTTACCAGTCTCTACAAGCTAACATTTCACTTTACCATTAGTCTGGACTGTAATCAACAATAAATAACAAGTTACACATTGCAAAGTCAGACCATTTTTATCCAGGCACGTTTGGTATTGTTCTAGTGGGATTCTGAAAGAACACGCAGTGAATATTTTCCTTTTACTTCCAGGCTTGACTAATGTCTCAACACCATAAAAGGGAAAAGATGCGGGTGGTGCCTTGTGACCTAGCAAGCACAAGGTTGTCACCTCACTTCCCACATGTGCACAGACACACACGTACACACACACTTGTACACACACATGGATGCATGCACATACCTGGGCAGGAGAATCCCTTTCTTGACTCAAGTGTACGTTATGCGTGCTAAGTTACTTCAGTCGTGCCCGACTCTTTGTGACCCCATGGACTGTGCAGTCTGTCAGGCTCCTCTGTCCGTGGGATTCTCCAGGTAAGACTACTGGAGTGGTTTGCCCTGCCGTCCTCCAGGGGATCTTCTTGACCCAGGGATCTACCCGTGACTCTTTTGTCTCCTGCATTGGCAGGTGGGTTCTTCACCACTAGCACCGCCTGGGAAGCCCAGACTCAAGCATAAGCCTGTTAAAATCTGGGTCCTGTGTTACCTGACTGATACCCTAGTCACACGTGGTTGCTACAATCAGCAGTCAATAAAAAAACATTTGGCCAGTTACCTGTGTCTCTCTGAAAACATCAAAGGATCCAAGTTACCACCAGCAACATGCCAGGTCAAGACCATAACCGCCTGAGGAGCCTCACCTTCTACAAGCTCTGGGCTCTTTCAGACTTGCTGCCTGTTGAGTTTCCATCTCCCTTCCTTCCAATGAATCTCTGTCATTTTCACGTGGACAAACTTGGCTTCTCTGGGCGGGTCTTCCCCTCTCCCCTTCTGCCTTTTAGTCCTAGCCTTCTGATTCTGTATCACGAAATTTTGGGAGGTGGTTGGCAGAGTGTAGTTCTTGCTGGGAGGCTGGAAGCAGGAGCTGGAGCAGGAGGTGGGCTGTACTGTGCTCAGTTGTGTCTAACTCTTTGTGATCCCATGGACTGTAGCCAGCTGGGCTCCTCTGTCCATGGGATTTCCTGGACAAGAATGCTGGAGTGGATTGCCATTTCCTCTTCTAGGGGATCTTCCAGACCCAGGGATCGAATCTGCCTCTCTTGCATCTCCTGCACTGACAAGCGGGTTCTTTACCATTGCTGCTGCTGCTGCTAAGTTGCTTCAATCGTGTGCGACTCTGTGAGACCCCAGAGACGGCAGCCCACCGGGCTCGCCTGTCCCTGGGATTCTCCAGGCAAGAACACTGGAGTGGGTTGCCATTTCCTTCTTCAATGCATGAAAGTGAAAAGTCAAAGTGGAGTCGCTCAGTCGTGTCTGATTCTTAGCAACCTCATGGACTGCAGCCCACCAGGCTCCTCCGTCCATGGGATTTTCCAGGCAAGAGTGCTGGAGTGGGGTGCCACTGCCCTCTCCAGTCTTTACTACTAGTGCCATTTAATAAAGGTTACTTATTTCACATTGTACCTGGGACTTCAAACCGAAGAAGGCTCAGGTGGGAAGAGGCCAGCTCTGTGTACACACATACACACACTCTCTCCCTCTCTCACAGACACACACATTTTTTGTGAAGCCCATACGGCCCGAATCCCAAGGCCTCTCCCTTTGGTGGCCCTTCCAAGGCCTTGGAAAAGCCTCTGACAGCTTTCTGTCCACGATCCTGTATTCATTTGCTCATATAAGCCCCCCAGTTGCGCCAGCACCAGGCCCCACAGAACCTACATCTGCCTGATCCTTCTCCAATAGTAGAGCTAGGAGAGCTGCTCTGATATGAGGAATAGGGGACCCCCTGGCAGTGTCTTCTGGGTGCACACACACCCATCTTGGCAGTTAATGCTGCTCGAGGGAAATGGGATATGCTTTAACCATTGGTCTCCATCAGCCAGGCTGATTCCTTGTTGCTCTTGGGGACCCAGTCATGATCCTGAAGTTACCAGGCTCATGGAGATCTGTCCTTGTCCTGACATTAGGAAGGAGAGAAAGCTGGTGCATTACCCTGGGGAGGGTCAGACGGCCACCACAGGCTTCATCTCTTGGCCTCTGCCTCCCTTGGTCTCCATCTCCCTCACCTCCACCTCCTTCAGCCTCTGCCTCCGTCCTGCAGAAAGGAGGCCAAATCAGCCGCGAGCCACTGGGTCCCAGCTAACTGGCTCTGTCACCGGCCTGGCTGGCTCTTCCCAGCCTCCTTGAGCCCCCTAGGGCCTCTGTCGCTCTCCGATTTGGGGAACCAGGGGCTTATCTTTAAAGAGCAGATGNTCCGTCCTGCAGAAAGGAGGCCAAATCAGCCGCGAGCCACTGGGTCCCAGCTAACTGGCTCTGTCACCGGCCTGGCTGGCTCTTCCCAGCCTCCTTGAGCCCCCTAGGGCCTCTGTCGCTCTCCGATTTGGGGAACCAGGGGCTTATCTTTAAAGAGCAGATGGAGAAGTTCTCATTTTTTATTAAAGCCATCCAGTCTGCACAGAAAGAGTAATCCGCTGGCAGCTGCTAGAAGAGCTATTTTCAAAGCACTGCATAGCTCCTCAGCTGTCCAGGGATGCTGGATTTCTCTCTCCCTCTGCTCTCTTGGAACACAGCCAAGTGCTGGTGTCCTGCTCATCACTGGGGGCCTTCTTCTCAATGGGGGACAGAGAGGGAGCCACTTCAAGTCCTCACCAGTGTCTCCTGTGGCATGAAGACCAGCTGCCCAAGACAGGCTCCTGTGGATGCTGGATGCTGACTGGCCAGCATCTTGGGAACATGAGGAAATTCAAGGCATCCTTTCAAAGCTGGCCTCTGCCCCGCTCCTCCATGGTCTGGCTTTGCCTTCATTCATCCATCCATCCATTTGTCCCTCCTACAAGCATCCATTGAGCATACCCTCCCCATGCTGTTCTGGATGGAGATCCTGCAGTGAACAAGCTGGTGGGCTTCCTGCCCCTGTGGAGCTCACCTGCTGCTACAAGAGAGGCAGCAGATGAACAGATATGGGCTCAGAGAAGGCGATCTCAGAGAGCTCTGAGTGCTGAGGCCGGAAAGCTGGGCTATGGGGCAGAGCATGGCTGCCCGGCTGGGAAGGTGCAGGGTGAGCCTGGGCTCAGAAAGAAAGACATGAAGGAGCTGGCCCTATGCAGACCTGGGAGGTGGATTCCAGGCAGTGGGGCCAGCGTGTGCAAAGGGTCCTGGGGGTGCATGGATCAGAAGGAGGCCCAGGGCAGGTGATGGGCACAGGTGGCTGGCACTTACTCTGGGCTACCCTAACAGCAGACCCTCATGGGTCTGGGAGACAGTTTCTGGGGGCATCCACTCAGAAAGCATCAGTGGGGAGGAGGGCTGAGATGGGGATGGGAAGGCAGTGAGTTGAGGCCACCACCGTGGGTACCATGGTTTGTGTAAGGACAGGCAGTGCTGGGCTACTCCAGAAAAGGGGGCCCCAGGGAGAGGGCAGCTGGAGGGAGGATGAAAAAGGATGTGGGGGAAGGATGTCCAAGGAGAATGTGGACAGAGAGGAAGGGGTGGCTGCAACCCTATCATCTGCCTCCCACAGAGGTAACAGCCTAGCCCCCAACACCTTGGTCACTTCCCACGAAGATGCTGAGCCCCTGCTCGGCTTCCTTCTTTGGGCCCCTCAAAAGCCAGGAGCCGTGCTGAGGCCCCCAGGAAGAGTTTGTTTCATGAATAATTAAATGAAAGAGAAAAAAGTTGTGCCAGAAAAGATCCCGAGGGCCTCCCTGGAGGTCTGCTGGGCTGGCCCTGAGCGCCTGTGCCTTTCCTGGGAATCGTCACCAGCTGAGGCCAGAGGGTAGCTGTGGCCCTCTCTGTGAGACAGGCATCCCTCAGGGCACTGGGAGCAAGGAGAGAGTGGAAGGACGTGGTCAGACCAGGCTGTCATGCCCTCTGGCCCTTCAGGACACCCCACACCTGGGTGTGTCCTTGCTGTCTGGTCCACGGGGTGCAGGATCCTCAGGGCCCATTCCCACTGCTGGTAAGAGAACTCGCAGTCCAGGCCACATTCCTTAAAACAGGACATGTGGAGGGAGGGCTCTAGGCACACGGTGGTCATCACTGGGGTTGGGGTGGGGCTACCAGTGTTGGCAGAGGCCAGGGAGTCTGCTAAACACAGCAGTCCCTCACAACAAAGAATCAGATGCCAATAGTGTCAAGGGTGGGAAACCCCATTCAGGTAGAAACATGAATGTGCTGAAATGTTCTGGAAGCATGGACTGACTCCCCCCACACGGAGACCACTTGCCCACATGACCCAGGGTATGTGACTTGCACGCTCTGGGTCCCACTCCCTCCACCCGTGACAGGTGCCTCCCTCATGACTTCTTCCCTGTGTCTTTTCAGGACAAGCAAGGCACGCAGCTCTGATAGGAATGAGGCCTGATAAATAAAGACCTGATTTTACTTCACCCGCCTACAAGTCCAAGGGAGAAAAAAAATGTCAACTCTGGCCCGAAGCTGAAAGAGATGCCTCATTTCTCTCTGGAAATAATCTGCTCTTAAGTCCCAGCCAGGAGGCCGGGCTCTGAGCATCCCGCCCCTCGAGGTCAAATTGGCTTGAAGGCGGCCTTGTCTCTTTTGCCAAGAGCTGGCAGTCCTGGCTCCCCAGAGCACCGAGGCTTTGCAGGAAGCCCCGAGAATAAGGAGGTAGTTTAGCTCTACCTGGACAGGTATCCTTCTCAGAAAGGAGCGCATTTCCTCTTCTCAAAGGCATCTTTAAACGCCCCATCAGGCAGGTCCTCCTAATTCGTCTGGCAGTTCTCCACTGTCTGGCAGGGTGATTATCTGAAGGAAGTTCCTGAAAGCCCCAGGCAACGCTGAGTCTCCAGCCAGCCTGGTGTTCGCTCACCCAGCACTCAAGGACCACAGGCCTCCCGGGGCAGTGGCTCTGGATCCAAAGCAGTGAGGCTGTTATGCAACATGAGGAAATTATTAGAGCACAGAGAACAGCAATCATCGCGTCCCATTGGAGACACTCTGTTGATATTTGTACATGAATAAATCACGGTGTTAGACAAGACCCTGTGTTCAGTGCTGGCCAGAAGGATGGGCAGGCAGGGGAGAGAAATGACAAATTACCCGCTTATTTCTCCTTAACCCCCTGTTCCCTTGCGCTTACTTCCCCCAGGGCCATGTCACCAGCATTCACAGAATCCCTTTGGGGTGAAAATACCAGCATTCCTTCCCAGGTTTCTGCCTAAATTCTTCTGCTAAATACCCACGTTATTTATTGATTTCCAAATTCTTCCCCAGTTTTACCACTGTGTGCTGGGAATTACTAAATGGGAGAAAGGGGCTGCACCGTGGGTGAAGGGCTCCCTCCCTGGGATCAGGTGGCCTTGTTCTGAGGCTGTGTGTCCTGAGGCAAGTTAGTCACCCTCTCTGAGCCCCGTTAGCTCATCTGGGAAATGGGTATAGAAGGGCTGCTGTGAGGATGAGGTGAGTTGGGAAGCTCTTAGCGCCACTGTGCCTGGGGCCTGGGAAGCACGGAACAGCAGGAAGAAGCCCTGTGTAACAGTTTTGCTGTACAGGAGAAATCAACAACATTGTAAATCAACTGTACTTCATGAAATGCTGGGACACAAACCCAGAGATTCCCACATAGTTGTTCTGAGATGCATTCTGGCCACTGGGAGGTTTAAAACCTCTCCCAGGAACTCCTGGCCTCCATCCCCAGTTCTGGGGAGTGACAATCCCACCCCAGCATCCTCTTCAGATCACTGTGGGCCCCTCCAGTGATGAGAAACAAAAACCTGCTCACAAAGGCAGACAAACAACCCCTGTCAAAAGCCACATCAAACAAGACAACACAACGTCAACGTGTCTGCAGGGTGAACATTTCTCTGCTTCCAACAAGAACTCACCAGGTATGTAGCATCCATAAAGCAGCTAAAAAAAGAGTTGGATTTTTGTCATTATAAATTTTATTTAGAAGGTTTTCTCCCTACCATAGCACAGAATACCATGAACATTTCTACCGATGTGCTATGGGGGTCCTCTGGATTCAGCATGAGTTATTCTTTTTTAAGTCAAAGATGACAAAAATAGTATACTGTACTTAGCAGAGTAGTCCAGATCCATTTCAACCCAGTCAAGTCTTAGGGAAAAGATTGCTGTTGTCTGGGGATTTTGTTGTACTGAAATTTTGTGGAAGTGAATATTAGGGCCCATCCATCTGGAATTGGCAGTCTGGGTGTGACTGTCTTCTCGTGGTCAATGGTTAAAACATATTCAGGCTAGTGAAGTGTTGGAGAAGCCCTGGTGCGGCCTTAGTCTCATGAGCTTTGATTCTTTCAGTAAATACAATTCATGAAAGATAAGTCCATTTAGAACCTTCAGCAAAACTTCTTTTACAAGCAGTCTCACATATCACACACAAATTTTTTAGACGTCCTGTACCCACTTCTGCTATTGAGAAAATGCATACCACTAGAATAAAACTCAAGTGAGCTATTTATTCTCTTTAAGGTAAAGGAAAAAAACCAAGGCTTGAAGAGCCCCCCCAAAAATTGCAACGGTGCCTTGGACAGGACCTGATGGCAAAACAGCTGTGGGGTCGGGAAAGACCTGGACTTACCTC
The DNA here is from genome assembly GCA_006410875.1 of Neotragus pygmaeus. Classification (NCBI taxonomy): domain Eukaryota; kingdom Metazoa; phylum Chordata; class Mammalia; order Artiodactyla; family Bovidae; genus Neotragus; species Neotragus pygmaeus. The sequence goes on along the minus strand of SJYV01004222.1, from coordinate 868,968 downwards.
TCTAACCCAACCGCCAGACCCAGCATTCAGAAGGCTCTGACTTTGCAGGCTCTCACACCACGCACATGAGATAAGGTCAAGAGTGGAACAAGCCAGACACATAGTAGGTGCTCTGATGAGGATTCTGCATTCACAGTGTCCCCAAGGCCGCAGCAGTGCATCCCACAGCCCCATCCAAACACCCTAGGATGGGCGGTAGCCCCAGTCTATAAGGCAGGAATTACCTGGCCCTGGGCTCACAGGATGGAGATTTGAAATGCATTCCAGAGGAACAATTTATTTCTGTCAGCTGATGAATTGATAACCATGAATACTTTATATCTCTCTCCGGGCTGCCTAGCAAACCAGTCATGCCTGGAACTGGATAGAAAAATTGAACTGAGGATTCAAACAGCCTTGGGGGAGGAGCTCAGACCCCCAGGCCCACTTTCTGTGCTGGGCTGGTCCCTTACACTCTCTGTCCCCAAGAGTCACAGCAGTTGATAAGTAAGAAAATGCCTGGAATGAATGGGACCTGCTTGGCTGAGGTCTCTGCTCTGGGTGACTCGATACAGAATAGCCTCCCCAGTGACCTGGGCTAACGTGGAATGGGACGGGCCACTGAGGAAAAGATGGCGGAAAGGAGAGAATTTGATCAAAGGCAGGAAGAGCTTGAAGTTCTGCAAAAGAAACCGAGGCCTGCAGAGGGTGGGCGTGTCCCAGCTCAGCCAGCAAGCCAATGCCCGCCGGGGCACAGCCCACACATCTGAGCCAGGTGCTCCTCACCTCAGCTATCCATTCATTGGTTCACTTGTTCATTCCACGTAGTGACAGGACAGCTGAGAAATAACAGGACAGAACAGATTCTTCAGTCCATCGGCCTCGACTTGATTCCCAGATCAGGGCTTCCAGGCTATGGCCTGGCTAAATTCACTGCTCTGTCCCAGTTTCCTTGTCAATAAAATATGCACAAAAAATTGTCCCTTGCGGTTGCTGTAAAAAGTCAATGAGACAATTAATACTCAGAATTACATGGACTATCCCACACATCATAAATGTTCAACAACCAGAGCTATTAACACTCATGAAACAGACACTTATAAGCCCAGTGTTCAGGGACGGCTCTGGTCCAAGGGCTGGGGACACTGCAGGAAATGACAGTATCCACAGACCTCTATGCGACCCTTTCCCAGACTCTGTCTTTTGGGATTGGAGAGCCCCCGTGGGCAGGTCCCCACAACCTATAGACAGCCAGGGTCTGAGGCCCCTTCTGGGCTGAATTCTCTCCTCTGTTCCTCCCAGCCCCTACCCAGCAGTTTCTGTTTAACGCTGATTTTCCTCTCCGACTGGAATTACCCCTTTTATTTACAATGGGATGGAATTAGAGGGCTTGCCCCTGGGTGGCCTGGGTAATGAGATCCACCTAAGTTTCCTAAATTGTATAAGGACAGGCCTGCGTGTGTGATAGGTCGTGTCCAACTCTTTGCAACCCCATGGACTGTAGCCTGCCAAGCTCCTCTGTCCATGGGGATTCTCCAAGCAAGAATACTGGAGTGGGTTGCTATTTTCTCCTCCATCGGATCTTCCCGACCCAGGGATCGAACTGCACCTTTCATCTCCTGCATTAGCAGGCAGATCCCTTACCACTGAGTTACCTGAGAAGCCCATTATGGGAACAGGAGAGGATTGGTATTTAGGAAATGCACTGATCCCAGGGTCTCCTGTTGGAGCAAGTAGGCCCTGTATCTCTACCCTTCGTGGTATTTTTATAATTGACTGTTACATCCAGGATACAGAAACGTTACCTTCCTCCCTGTGCTGGGCTGATTCTCTTCTCATCCAATGCTGTTGGTAAGTTTGGAACACCTTCCGTACACCCATTACCATGCCATGTATATGTTCACGATTTAATTTAATCTTCACATTGACCTTGAGGGGTTTTATTAGAATCCTCATTTTCCAGGTAGAAAGCTGTATGTCTCTGCAGCTCTTGCCTCCAAAGAGGCAAGAAAGAAAGCTCTTGCTTTCTTTCCAAGCTCTTGGAAACTTTCTTGCTTTTTTATGTGATACCCACCCTGTTTGTTTCCCCTTTTAGGCTATACTCTCCTTGAGGGCAAGTGTCTTGGTTTTTTCCCGGCTGTGTGTCCAAATCTGACTTTATCCAAGCACGTCTTGTAACTAGCGTCCAGGAAATTTTCTCCCAAGAAATCCTGACTCCTTGCCTCTTGCAGAAGCTTCTGCCTCTCACTCATCCCTCCTTTGCCCTTCCGCCTACTATAGCCTAGAACCAGTGGTTCTCAGGCCTGGCTGCACAAGGGAATCATTGGGGAAGTTTTAACACCCATTGACCCTCAGACCTCCATCCTGCCTATTAAATCAGCCTCGCTACCAGGTGGGCCCCAGGCACTGGCAGTTTCAAGGCTCCCCAGATGACTCCCTCCCATGTGAGCTGGGGCTGAGGACCAGTGAGGAAACTCATTGCTAGAGAGTGTTGCCGTGGATGGCCGCTTCCTGGTGCATTCCTCCCAAATTCCCNGGTCACCATAACAGATATAAAAATAATGATCAAGTTTGAAATATCGTGAAGATTACCAAAAGGGGAGGCAGAGGTGTGACATGAGCAAATGCCATTGGAAAAATGGTACTGCTAGATTTACTCAGTGTAGGGTTGCAACCAACCTGTAATTTGTAAAAAACAACAACAACAACAAAAAAACAAAATGAAGAATCTGCAAAGCTCAATAAAGGGAAAGGCAACAAAAACAGGTCTGTCTGTGCTCCATAATGTTCTCTCTTTTGAGGGGGTGGACATTTGGGTGGTCTCCAGCTGAGAACTTTAGGAATGGTGCTCCTAGGAACTCCTAGGNCCATTGGAAAAATGGTACTGCTAGATTTACTCAGTGTAGGGTTGCAACCAACCTGTAATTTGTAAAAAACAACAACAAAAAAAAAACAAAATGAAGAATCTGCAAAGCTCAATAAAGGGAAAGGCAACAAAAACAGGTCTGTCTATGCTCCATAATGTTCTCTTTTTTGAGGGGTGGACATTTGGGTGGTCTCCAGCTGAGAATTTTAGGAATGGTGCTCCTAGGAACTCCTAGCACACGTGTTGTGGTCATCTGTACCTATGTCTTTTGGGTCTACACCCAGGAATGAAACTGACAGTTCCCAAGGTAGAAATAGAAGTAGGTTTACTAAATGCTGGGCTTCCCTGGTGGCTTGAATTGTAAAGAATCCATCTGCAACACAGGTGATCCAGGTTCGATCCCTGGGTCAGGAAGATCCCCCGGAGAAGGAAATGGTAACCCACTTCAGTACTCTTGCTACGAGACTTCCATGGACAGAGGAGCCCGGTGGGCTACAGCCCATAGGGTTGCAAAAAGCTGACACAAGTGAGTGACTTGTGCTACTAGTACTACTTAACTAAAGGCTGCCAGACTATTTCCCAGAGTCAAGCCACTTTATGCTCACACCAACATGTAGTCACTCCACATTTTAACCCACACTTGGTGCTTCCTCAGTTTAAGTCTGAGTAATTCCAGCGGGTGTGTGCAGCATCTTATTCTGGCTTGAATTTGCTTTTCCTGGTGCCTGAACAGGTGAATCCCCTCTGATGTGTTGATTGTCTGCTGGAATGTTCTCCCTGGCCCTGCAAGTCTTTCCCTCTCTTTCTGGCAGATTGTCTATTTTTTTCTTACTCATTTGTAGGAGCTCTTTTATTTATTCTCTTCATACAAATATTTTGTTGAATGTCTATAATGTGAATATTTTGTCCCATTCTGTGCCTGCCTATTATTCTCTTAATGGTTTCTTTGATGGCTACTTCTTATAATGTAGTCCAGTTTTGCAATTTTTTCCTTTTTGGTCAATGCTTTCAATGTTCTACTTCAGGGTTCTCTGCCTATCCCAAGGCATAAAGATATTTTCTTACATGTTCCTCTTGAAGCCTTGCGCTCAGTCTCTCAGTCATGTCTGACTCTTTGCAACCCCATGAACTGTAGTCCACCAGGCTTCTCTCTCCATGGAATTTTCCAGGCAAGAATACTGGAGCGAATTGTCACTTCCTACTCCAGGGAATCTTCCCAAGCCAGGGATTGAAACTGCATCTCTTGCATCTCCTGCATGGGTAGGCAGTGCCACCTGGGAAGCCCCTCTTGAAGACTTATTGTTTTACATTTAGATTCACAAACACTTTTAGAACTACTTTTTGCATTCGGAGTGAGAGAGGAGGTCAGAGAAAGCACCTCTGACTGGGACCGGCCAGAGCCCACTCTGGGCTGGGACAGACAGGCTAGTTTATGGCAAGTGAGAAGTGGGGAAGAGAAGGTGGTTTCTTTCCTGAGACACGGGGAAGCCACGGCAGGTTGGAAGCAGAGTGAGCAAGACGTGGCTTCATTAGGTTCAGAGAAGATGCTGGGGTGCTGGGTAGAGTGCAGTTTATAAAACTGAAGAGTCTGGAATGTTTGAACACTAGCCCAGCCCCTCCCCGGCTCCTCTGACAGAGTCATCTCTGATGTCCTGCTTGACCCACTAGTGGCTCCTCCTCCCTTGGGACACCCTGACCAGGGTTCTCTCTGCTCTTCCTTCATCCCACACCAGCTCAGACTGTTCTGTTCAGGGATCCAACCACACTCTCCATCCTCTGCTCTCCCCTTTGTTCTCCCCTTTCCACTAGGGTCACTCAGACCTTCGCACTCAGTCTCTCCCCCTGCCCTTCCACTCTTCAGCATTGTCACCTACCCAAGAGCTGAGCCCCCTCCCCTGAAGGAAGCACAAGTGAGATGGAATCTCTTCTCCTCCGGGTGATGCCTGCCTTGATCCTTGTGTGTTCCTGCCCGTCCATGGAGTAGCCCAAACACAGTCTCCCAGGGACTCATCTGAGAAAGGTATCAATGGGAGCCCCGTGGAAGTTGCCAGCGAGTATTGGACGCCAAGAGCCCGTGCAGCTGGCTGGCACACCCTCAATGCCAAGTGCATCTCTGCAGAAGAAGGTGTGAGCTGAGGGTCCCAAGGGCTTTTCCTCCTGCAGACAAGACCCTCACAGCTTAGCTTCAGAGGAGGATCCACTTCTGTTCAGCCAAAAGACATATCATAGCAACAGACCACCAGAACAGGGGTCCTCCACTTGCCAGAGAAGACCAAGTTTTCAACCATTAAACTAATTCTCCATCCATCACCATCTGGTCTCACATCCAGCATCCTCCCAGGGAAGGCAAGTTCAAGGTTGGGACCATGCACTGAAAAGAAACAGCAGGTTTTCTGGTCTTAGAGACCCCCTCAGCCCTACCCCAATACACACATTCTAGAATGCTTCATTCCTCTTGAACATAGTATTTTCCTTACTTTTCTCGACTGATGTTCTTAAAAATATAGGTCTTGCATTAGAGATTAGAATTCTCCAGCAGTCACATGGGTAATAAAAACCAGCTGAGAGTCTGTTTTGCAAAAATAAAAGGCCACAAGGAGAAGCTCTCCAAAACACAAAACCAAAAGAATGTTCCTGTCCCCAAAGTCAGAAACCCATGGATGTGCTATTTATCTGTTTGCTTTTATACAGAGGAGCATTTTAGATGAGCAAGCTCTCTCGTGGGAAGATTTGCAAATATGGTGAGTAGGAGCAGGTATGGCATTATTTAAATATCTGAAAGTACTGTCTTCTCTCCCAAAGCTGAGGAGCCCCTGTTCTAGCTGTCTCTTGCTGCATAATGAGTGATCCCAAACATTGTGGCTTAAAACAGAAGTTTATTATTAAATATCAGGGTTCTATGGATTGGGCAGACAAGGCTCAGCAGGAATGCTCACCTCTGGGGTATCAGCTGGGCTGACTCCAATGGCTGGGGTTGAACAAGGATCTCTCTCTTGCTCTCTCTGCACATCTCTCCATGCAGATAGCTTGGGCTTCCTCACAGTATGGCAGCCTGAGGGTAATCAGACTCCTCACACAGTGGCTCAGGGTTCTAAGAGGAAAGATGTGGAAGCTGACAGTCCTCTTAAAGGGAAGGCCTGGAGTAGATAGAGATCTCTTTCACCATACCCAAGAGTTCAAATCATCACAGACCTGTCCAGTTTCAGGAAGTGACAACATGGCTTTTACATATCAATCAGAGCAATATAAAATGATCTGTAGCCATCTTTAACCCCCACAGGGCTTCCCTGGTGGCTCAGATAGTAAAGAATCTGCCTGCAATGTGGGAGACCTGGGTTTGATCCTGAGTCATGAAGATCCCCTGGAGAAAGGTATGGCTACCCACTCCAGTATTCTTGCTTGGAAAATGCCATGGACAGAGGATCCTGGCAGGTTAGAGTCCATGGGGTTGCAAAGAGTCAGGCATGACTGAGCAACTAACATTTTAATCCCCACAACGCTGAACCTCTCAGTACTTGAGAACTTGAAGAACAGAAATGACCAGTGACAAGAATTGAACCAAAGGGGAAAAAAAAAGAGAGAATGATCAAGGTGAGTCAAAACAGAAAGTAAAAGTCAAAAACAGAAAGTAAAAAGTGCAGCAGTTTGTCTCTATGTATCCTAGGGAAAAACTAAAAGCTGTTTGGTCATATTTCCATTTACTGATTCATTCATTCATTCAATATGTGCAGGGTTTTCCTGGTGGCTCAGCTGGTAAAGGATCCTCCTGCAATAAGGGAGACCTGAGTTTGATCCCTGGGTTGGGAAGATCCCTTGGAGACAGGAACGGCTACCCACTCCAGTGTTCTGGCCTGGAGAAGTCCATGGATTGTATAGTCCATGGGCCACAAAAAGTCGGACACGACTGAGCGACTTTCACTCCACTTTCTATGTGCAAGGCACTGTTTCAGGTGGTAGAGATGCAGCAACAAACAAGCCAGATGAGGCCCTGCTGTCGTGGAACTGAACAATTGTCAAGAGGGAAAGACATTAAACACATAATCTCAAATCTTTAACTATCAAAGGGCAAAGTTGTGGAATCATAAAACCTTGTACTTGGCAAGGAGGAGTTTGGACCCAAGCAGAAAGTTAGGGCGAAGTTCCTTTGAAGAAAAGCTGTTTGAAATGAACAAAAGAGACATTAGGGTTTTCTAGGGGAGGCAAGAAGGTGTGGAGAGGGCATTCCTGGCAGAGGGAGCAGCTCGTGCAGTCTCTGCAGCAGGAAGACTGAGAGGAGAGGAGACTGGCTGGAGCCCAGAGCACAAGAGAAGCAACCGGACGTGTCTGGAGCCTGGTGGTCCAGCCTGGCAGGACTTCATCTGGTCACAAGGACAATGGTGGGCTCTCGGAAGGTTTTAAGCAGAGAAGTGCTTGGCCAGACTTGAGTTTTCTAAGGTCATCCTAGAGACCTGGAGCGGAATGGCTTGCTCCAGGCAGGTGGGGTGAAAACGGAGAACATTTGGGAGGTAAAACTGATGGCTCTTGTTGATGACACAGAGCGAGAGCATAGGAGGCTCCCATGAATATTTATGGAAGAAGTGAGCAGATGAATGAAAGGATTGGAGTCAAATACGAGAGGGAGACTTCAGGGTAGACCCCCAGGTTTGGAGTTTGAGCCCCAAAGTGGGTCTTAGAGCTCTTGGTACAGCAGCTCAGTGGGAGGAAGACGAGGAGAAAGCTGAGCTCAATTTCAGACCTGGTGGGTTTCTGGGGTCCAAGGAGCGGCCACCTCCCCCTCCCGGGGTGAGTCTCCCTCATGGGCCTGGGGTCACTGGGTGCTTTGTTTCTGGGCATCAGCTCTGTAACAGAGCAGGTCCCCTCTGCTGAACCAGGCACCTGGCTAGATGGTGGCTCTCCTCTGAAGGTGGGCTCTGTCCTGGGAGGAGGAATAGGGAGGAGGTGGGGAGGAAGCTGCAGCCTCTCCCCACACCCCTCACCAAGGTCCAGACGGACACTTTGATGTCTTCTGGAGGGAGCCGAGCTTCCAGCCCCCACATCTGATGATGCCAGGCTCAACAGGAGCAAACCCAGCCCTGGGCCTCCAGCCTTAATTATATCCGAGACTGTTTACAGGGTGTAATTATCACCATTAATTGACTGTGGGAGGCCACATGTCCCCGATCTTTCTGACGCTAGTATCCACCATCCTGCACAGTTGCCTGCGGCAGCAGGAAAGAGAAGTGGCTGGGTTCTGGCTGTATTTTATCACCAGAAAATATTTATTTTTGTGATTTCCAACAAGGAGGAGAAGCAGTAGTAATAATCAAACAAACAAAAACAAACACACACATGAGAACAAACACAAGAGCAAACTCCAATTCATTGAATGGAAGAGAGAGTTTCTGCCTTCCACGCAGCTACCCCTCTTCCTGCTTCCTGTTTTTCCTTCTTCCTCCCTTCCTTCCTGTCTATCTGATCTGTTTTTCCACATCCACATCTATAGAAGCCCACAAGTCTTTGTTTTATCACTTTTGTCTATCCAATCTCTCTGTCTGTCTACATACTTGTCTGTAATGGTCTCAGCTTTCTCATCTGAAAAATGGGAGAACAGCAGGCTTATCATGAGCCTTCAGGTCAGTTCAGTCACTCAATTATGTCTGACTCTTTGGGACCTCATGGACTGTAGCACATCAGGCTTCCCTGTCCATCACCATCTCCTGGAGCTTGCTCAAACTCATGTCCATCAAGTCAGTGATGCCGCCCAACCATCTCATCCTCTGTCGTTCCCTTCTCCTCCCGCCTTCAGTCTTTCCCAGCATCAGGGTCTCTTCTAGTGAGTCAGATCTTCGCATCGGGTGGCCAAAGTATTGGAGCTTCAACATCAGTCGTGAACTTTAAGTGAATATAAATGTTGCCCATGTTTCTGGCGTGTGTGTGTGTGTGTGTGTGCGTGTGTATCCTAAAGATCCTAGTACACAACTAAGTCATCACAGACACAGGTTCTGTCTTCTGGGGCCTGCTCGGGAACTGACACATCTGACTTGGTTTTGAATTTGGAGCATTCAGATCCATGGGGTACAGGGTAAGACAACTGCTCCGGGCTCTCAGTGGAAGAGAAATGATTTCAGGACAGCAGAGAGTCTTTGTTCATGTCGTAACTGCTTGCTGCCTCCCGGCTAAGTGAGTGCAGGATGAGCTGGGCAGACCTCAGACATGTCGTTATGATCCTCCTCCTACCTTACACCTGCACAGAGCTCTCACCTCCACAGCAGGTCAAGATGTTCACGCCTCTTTGTAAACGATGGTGATGAATGAGCAAGCTCCCCTCTTCCAAGATGAAGGTGAGATTGGGGTCATGCTGCTGGCAGGGACTGGGGTCAGGGGAGCCAGAATTGGAGCCACACCTGTGGACCCCCAGTCCAGTGCTCCTTCCATGAGCACAGCCACACCAGGCTAGGGGGAGATGTGTACCCTATGCTCTTATCACTGAATATGTCCATCACAGTATTGTTCCTGGGGGACGAAGGTGTCCTCTGGCCTGGGGGTTCACAAGTCCCCAGGTGACCAAGCTCCTTGCTGATGGCCCTATGTGGAACCTCAGGCCCAGCTTCTAGGCAAGTTGGTGGGGGAGGGTTGGGTCAGGGGGTCAGCCAGGTTAGGGGGACGCTGTGGTTCCCACCTCCTTCCATTTCACAAATGATCATGAGACATCTCACGCTGCAACTACCTGTGGTCCACACGAGCCTTCTGTTCAGGTGGAGTATGAAAAGAAGGTTCTTTTCTGCTTCCACCATCAGACAACTGAGGATGCTCTGGAGTGCAGCGAATGGTTTCTTATTAGCCTCTTTTTCTCTAAACCCAGCTTCAGAAAATCTCGCAGACTCAGGCAGGGCCACGGGTCTGTGCTCCAGCTGATGTCTGGGCATTTACAGATGCCCTGGCCAGGGCAGTCATGTGCTTCTCCTCTCTCCCTTCTAGATTCTTCTCTTGCGTGGGCTGGCGCTTAGGCTTCTCAGCACCCTAGGAGGAAGGTCCTCTGAAGACCATGTCTCCGCTCCATCTGAAATGTGTTTGCAGCACACAGCAGCAATATCCCACTCTGGGCACTATTTCACTCACGAGAAAACGGCTTTCAAGTCCTGCCGTGTTCCGAGGGATCAGAGAGTGAACTCGCCAGCAGCCAGCCTGGGGCGTGTGTTTCAAGTTGTGTAATTAGACTAATGAGAGTAATTAGATTAACTGACACGTTTTAAAATTGGATTCTATGTTCTGTTATTAACACTTCCATTTTACAGATGAAGAAACTAAGGCTCAGGGAGGTGGGGTATCTCCCTCAGATTTACCCATCACCAAGTCTTCCTGGTAGCCTTCCCAGCCAGGGGGCTGGTGGCGGGACCAGGAAGGAAACCCACATCTCCTCTCCTTCCCTCAAGGAGCATGGCCTACTGCCAAGATCCCCGGCTCCCCCTCCCTGAATCATCAATGAATTAGTGAAGCAGAGCCTGCCAAGGGCATCAGAACTCACTCCATTCCTAGGTGGAAATGCCAGCAGCCACATAGAGTCACATTAAAGGGAAATGGGGGTAGTTATTCATTTATTTCAGGAGAAGTTTTATTTTGGGCACATTTTTCTCCATCAGTGTCTCCGGAAGCCAAGATCCTGCCAGTCTGTGGGTGTGCCGCTCCTTTGGGGGAACACTGGGACTCTGCATTCAAGGTCCTGTCCAGACCAGCACAGTTGGAGGGTGTTAAGGACCATGTCTGTGGCCAGTTTGGACCCTACCTGCTCCAACCACGTTGAAACACCACTGCTCCAGCTCTGCTTAAATGAAGAGCTGATGATTGGTTTTGAAAGGAAGTCACACCTAGTGGAAAATGTTCTTCCAAACTTGAGCAAAGCCAGACGGGTGCTGGAGGATGTGGGCTCCCCAGAGGAGGGGAGAATCACAGCTGGGTGAAAACTCGGTCTAAGACCTGCAGCATGGCCTACCTCTGGAAGGTCATCAGGCGCATCACTGATCTGCCTTTATCATCTCTACCCCTTCGCTACCTGGACAGGGCTTTCCTATCGTTACTATAAGAAACCGTGAGATCAGGAATCAGAACCTCTGGATTAGAACTTCTGCCTTGTGACACTTGTTAGGGCTCATATTTTATTATTTTTTGAAAACATTTTCTCATTGTGAGTTTTAAAATATATTTATTTGGTCGAGCCAAGATCTTTGATCTTTGTTTCAGCTTGCAGGATCTTTAGTTGCGGCTCAAAGTTTAAATCACTGTTCCTTTTATCCATCCAATGGGACATGAGTTCCTCTGAGGGGAACTGAGTCTTAGTCCTCTTGTATCCTCAAGTCCAGCTTCACTTCTGGCCCCAGGAAACTGATGAGCAAATGCCACCTGAGAGAAGCCCTTCTTGCCAGGTTTGGACCTGGGACTCTGGGCCAACAGGAGTAGTGGTTAGACCTTGAGCCTTGCGTACCTGGTAAGATTGAGTCTCTAATAAATCAAATCAAAGACAGAGAGGGAGGAAAGGGAAACAAGGAAACTGTAAAATCAATAGGCAACTGACACGAAAATTTACTGTGCTATCTGTGCTATTGAGAAATCACAGAGTCTGAATCTGAAAACAGCATTTTCAAAGTGCTCAAGAACTATCCTGGTGGGGAGAGAGGAATTACACTCCATGTTAGACCACCGAGCAGTAGCTGAAATTCCTACCTTTTGCTGCCTAGACAATAACTCCTTCCTGACATTCTTATGGATGGAACTGTCCCTGGGCTGTGTCCAAAAGCCACGAACACAGTCAAGAAGTTCTCACCTTGGTTGCTTGTATGTAAGAAAAGCAAAAGGAGTTGCTTTTGCATCTGTAAGTCAGGTGATGACGTAATCATCAATATCAAGTGAGACTTTTTTTCCCCTGAAAGGAAGACCATGGTCCATGGAGGGGATTGCACAGAGGGGGCAGCTCCCAGGCAGTTTTTCACATATGAGGTGTTCTGGAAGAAACTACCCTCGTAGAGTCCAGCTGCCCCAAGAATCATGCCAAATCAGTTAGAGAGAACCCCCAGGCTCAACATCTGATCACTGGAAATATGAGTGGGTTCCTCCCCCCATCACCCCCTCTGCCATATCTAATAACCACGGCATGCCATCAGAGCTGGTTCACTTTAGCCAGAGCCCCCCTTCACCCTGAAATTTCCTCTTAGTGATTTTCCGTCTTTTGACTCCACCCCGCTCCTCGCCTACAAATCCCCACTTGTCCTTGTTGTAGTTTGAACTGAGCCCATGTCTCTTCTCTCCTATTGCAATAGTTCCTTGAGTAAAGTCTTTTTTGGTGTTTTTGTTTTTTGTTTTTTTACCATTTCAACAGTATCTTGGAGTCTTGAAAGTTTTAATACCTTTGAGAACCCTCAGTAGACCCATTCACAAAGCACAGGTACATTTCTGTTCCCATCCTTTGGGGAAGCATGCCATAGCTGACCCCCGGCCTTGAGAAAGCATGAGAGCTTGCTCTCACTCTTCTCTGTTGAATTGCGAACTGCAAGACTTGAGGGCTGCACTGACACTGGGCTGAGGCCAGCAGCCAGGCCCACAGAAGCCATGGGAGAGGTGAGGCCGTCCTTTCTCAAAGCCTGGCTGAGCCAAGCATGCAGGATGCTGTACGGTTCTCAGGATAGGGGCCCCATGGAAAGCCTTTCATCATCAGGTGGATGCCTCGTCCCTGCCAGCTGAGTCTGCCAAAATAAGGATGTTAGCTTATTTGAGCAGATGTACGCCAACAGGGCCAATCAGAAGGTGCCAATATCCTGTACAGGCGTGTACCCAGAGGACACGTGGTCCACTGGAGGGCCGCTCTTGTCAGCACTGTCAGCTATTTACAGCCAGGCGAGGGCATCAGACCCTCCAGCCCTGCAAGAAGCTTGGCCGGCAAGTGAAGGACATAGGCCCAGGCCAGGCAGGGCAGAGGGGAGAGGCAGGATGGGACAGCAGGACTTCCGTCCTGACCCAACAGGTCTTCCTAGTTTGCAAAACCCAAAAGAACGATGCAGCTCACATTGATACGTCTCACCAGGCTCGTGGATGGATGGATTTCTTTTCGCCTTTTAATTCTGCCAATCAAATCCCTGCCTGCAACATCATTTCAGCCAAGCCAGACGGGCTGTTTTCCCAGGGCTAGTCAGTCTGGATCCATCTCACCTGCTGTGATTAANAGACATTAAACACATAATCTCAAATCTTTAACTATCAAAGGGCAAAGTTGTGGAATCATAAAACCTTGTACTTGGCAAGGAGGAGTTTGGACCCAAGCAGAAAGTTAGGGCGAAGTTCCTTTGAAGAAAAGCTGTTTGAAATGAACATAAGAGACATTAGGGTTTTCTAAGGGAGGCAAGAAGGTGTGGAGAGGGCATTCCTGGCAGAGGGAGCAGCTCGTGCAGTCTCTGCAGCAGGAAGACTGAGAGGAGAGGAGACTGGCTGGAGCCCAGAGCACAAGAGAAGCAACCGGACGTGTCTGGAGCCTGGTGGTCCAGCCTGGCAGGACTTCATCTGGTCACAAGGACAATGGTGGGCTCTCGGAAGGTTTTAAGCAGAGAAGTGCTTGGCCAGACTTGAGTTTTCTAAGGTCATCCTAGAGACCTGGAGCGGAATGGCTTGCTCCAGGCAGGTGGGGTGAAAACGGAGAACATTTGGGAGGTAAAACTGATGGCTCTTGTTGATGACACAGAGCGAGAGCATAGGAGGCTCCCATGAATATTTATGGAAGAAGTGAGCAGATGAATGAAAGGATTGGAGTCAAATACGAGAGGGAGACTTCAGGGTAGACCCCCAGGTTTGGAGTTTGAGCCCCAAAGTGGGTCTTAGAGCTCTTGGTACAGCAGCTCAGTGGGAGGAAGACGAGGAGAAAGCTGAGCTCAATTTCAGACCTGGTGGGTTTCTGAGGTCCAAGGAGCGGCCACCTCCCCCTCCCGGGGTGAGTCTCCCTCATGGGCCTGGGGTCACTGGGTGCTTTGTTTCTGGGCATCAGCTCTGTAACAGAGCAGGTCCCCTCTGCTGAACCAGGCACCTGGCTAGATGGTGGCTCTCCTCTGAAGGTGGGCTCTGTCCTGGGAGGAGGAATAGGGAGGAGGTGGGGAGGAAGCTGCAGCCTCTCCCCACACCCCTCACCAAGGTCCAGACGGACACTTTGATGTCTTCTGGAGGGAGCCGAGCTTCCAGCCCCCACATCTGATGATGCCAGGCTCAACAGGAGCAAACCCAGCCCTGGGCCTCCAGCCTTAATTATATCCGAGACTGTTTACAGGGTGTAATTATCACCATTAATTGACTGTGGGAGGCCACATGTCCCCGATCTTTCTGACGCTAGTATCCACCATCCTGCACAGTTGCCTGCGGCAGCAGGAAAGAGAAGTGGCTGGGTTCTGGCTGTATTTTATCACCAGAAAATATTTATTTTTGTGATTTCCAACAAGGAGGAGAAGCAGTAGTAATAATCAAACAAACAAAAACAAACACACACATGAGAACAAACACAAGAGCAAACTCCAATTCATTGAATGGAAGAGAGAGTTTCTGCCTTCCACGCAGCTACCCCTCTTCCTGCTTCCTGTTTTTCCTTCTTCCTCCCTTCCTTCCTGTCTATCTGATCTGTTTTTCCACATCCACATCTATAGAAGCCCACAAGTCTTTGTTTTATCACTTTTGTCTATCCAATCTCTCTGTCTGTCTACATACTTGTCTGTAATGGTCTCAGCTTTCTCATCTGAAAAATGGGAGAACAGCAGGCTTATCATGAGCCTTCAGGTCAGTTCAGTCACTCAATTATGTCTGACTCTTTGGGACCTCATGGACTGTAGCACATCAGGCTTCCCTGTCCATCACCATCTCCTGGAGCTTGCTCAAACTCATGTCCATCAAGTCAGTGATGCCGCCCAACCATCTCATCCTCTGTCGTTCCCTTCTCCTCCCGCCTTCAGTCTTTCCCAGCATCAGGGTCTCTTCTAGTGAGTCAGATCTTCGCATCGGGTGGCCAAAGTATTGGAGCTTCAACATCAGTCGTGAACTTTAAGTGAATATAAATGTTGCCCATGTTTCTGGCGTGTGTGTGTGTGTGTGTGTGCGTGTGTATCCTAAAGATCCTAGTACACAACTAAGTCATCACAGACACAGGTTCTGTCTTCTGGGGCCTGCTCGGGAACTGACACATCTGACTTGGTTTTGAATTTGGAGCATTCAGATCCATGGGGTACAGGGTAAGACAACTGCTCCGGGCTCTCAGTGGAAGAGAAATGATTTCAGGACAGCAGAGAGTCTTTGTTCATGTCGTAACTGCTTGCTGCCTCCCGGCTAAGTGAGTGCAGGATGAGCTGGGCAGACCTCAGACATGTCGTTATGATCCTCCTCCTACCTTACACCTGCACAGAGCTCTCACCTCCACAGCAGGTCAAGATGTTCACGCCTCTTTGTAAACGATGGTGATGAATGAGCAAGCTCCCCTCTTCCAAGATGAAGGTGAGATTGGGGTCATGCTGCTGGCAGGGACTGGGGTCAGGGGAGCCAGAATTGGAGCCACACCTGTGGACCCCCAGTCCAGTGCTCCTTCCATGAGCACAGCCACACCAGGCTAGGGGGAGATGTGTACCCTATGCTCTTATCACTGAATATGTCCATCACAGTATTGTTCCTGGGGGACGAAGGTGTCCTCTGGCCTGGGGGTTCACAAGTCCCCAGGTGACCAAGCTCCTTGCTGATGGCCCTATGTGGAACCTCAGGCCCAGCTTCTAGGCAAGTTGGTGGGGGAGGGTTGGGTCAGGGGGTCAGCCAGGTTAGGGGGACGCTGTGGTTCCCACCTCCTTCCATTTCACAAATGATCATGAGACATCTCACGCTGCAACTACCTGTGGTCCACACGAGCCTTCTGTTCAGGTGGAGTATGAAAAGAAGGTTCTTTTCTGCTTCCACCATCAGACAACTGAGGATGCTCTGGAGTGCAGCGAATGGTTTCTTATTAGCCTCTTTTTCTCTAAACCCAGCTTCAGAAAATCTCGCAGACTCAGGCAGGGCCACGGGTCTGTGCTCCAGCTGATGTCTGGGCATTTACAGATGCCCTGGCCAGGGCAGTCATGTGCTTCTCCTCTCTCCCTTCTAGATTCTTCTCTTGCGTGGGCTGGCGCTTAGGCTTCTCAGCACCCTAGGAGGAAGGTCCTCTGAAGACCATGTCTCCGCTCCATCTGAAATGTGTTTGCAGCACACAGCAGCAATATCCCACTCTGGGCACTATTTCACTCACGAGAAAACGGCTTTCAAGTCCTGCCGTGTTCCGAGGGATCAGAGAGTGAACTCGCCACCAGCCAGCCTGGGGCGTGTGTTTCAAGTTGTGTAATTAGACTAATGAGAGTAATTAGATTAACTGACACGTTTTAAAATTGGATTCTATGTTCTGTTATTAACACTTCCATTTTACAGATGAAGAAACTAAGGCTCAGGGAGGTGGGGTATCTCCCTCAGATTTACCCATCACCAAGTCTTCCTGGTAGCCTTCCCAGCCAGGGGGCTGGTGGCGGGACCAGGAAGGAAACCCACATCTCCTCTCCTTCCCTCAAGGAGCATGGCCTACTGCCAAGATCCCCGGCTCCCCCTCCCTGAATCATCAATGAATTAGTGAAGCAGAGCCTGCCAAGGGCATCAGAACTCACTCCATTCCTAGGTGGAAATGCCAGCAGCCACATAGAGTCACATTAAAGGGAAATGGGGGTAGTTATTCATTTATTTCAGGAGAAGTTTTATTTTGGGCACATTTTTCTCCATCAGTGTCTCCGGAAGCCAAGATCCTGCCAGTCTGTGGGTGTGCCGCTCCTTTGGGGGAACACTGGGACTCTGCATTCAAGGTCCTGTCCAGACCAGCACAGTTGGAGGGTGTTAAGGACCATGTCTGTGGCCAGTTTGGACCCTACCTGCTCCAACCACGTTGAAACACCACTGCTCCAGCTCTGCTTAAATGAAGAGCTGATGATTGGTTTTGAAAGGAAGTCACACCTAGTGGAAAATGTTCTTCCAAACTTGAGCAAAGCCAGACGGGTGCTGGAGGATGTGGGCTCCCCAGAGGAGGGGAGAATCACAGCTGGGTGAAAACTCGGTCTAAGACCACCTGCAGCATGGCCTACCTCTGGAAGGTCATCAGGCGCATCACTGATCTGCCTTTATCATCTCTACCCCTTCGCTACCTGGACAGGGCTTTCCTATCGTTACTATAAGAAACCGTGAGATCAGGAATCAGAACCTCTGGATTAGAACTTCTGCCTTGTGACACTTGTTAGGGCTCATATTTTATTATTTTTTTGAAAACATTTTCTCATTGTGAGTTTTAAAATATATTTATTTGGTCGAGCCAAGATCTTTGATCTTTGTTTCAGCTTGCAGGATCTTTAGTTGCGGCTCAAAGTTTAAATCACTGTTCCTTTTATCCATCCAATGGGACATGAGTTCCTCTGAGGGGAACTGAGTCTTAGTCCTCTTGTATCCTCAAGTCCAGCTTCACTTCTGGCCCCAGGAAACTGATGAGCAAATGCCACCTGAGAGAAGCCCTTCTTGCCAGGTTTGGACCTGGGACTCTGGGCCAACAGGAGTAGTGGTTAGACCTTGAGCCTTGCGTACCTGGTAAGATTGAGTCTCTAATAAATCAAATCAAAGACAGAGAGGGAGGAAAGGGAAACAAGGAAACTGTAAAATCAATAGGCAACTGACACGAAAATTTACTGTGCTATCTGTGCTATTGAGAAATCACAGAGTCTGAATCTGAAAACAGCATTTTCAAAGTGCTCAAGAACTATCCTGGTGGGGAGAGAGGAATTACACTCCATGTTAGACCACCGAGCAGTAGCTGAAATTCCTACCTTTTGCTGCCTAGACAATAACTCCTTCCTGACATTCTTATGGATGGAACTGTCCCTGGGCTGTGTCCAAAAGCCACGAACACAGTCAAGAAGTTCTCACCTTGGTTGCTTGTATGTAAGAAAAGCAAAAGGAGTTGCTTTTGCATCTGTAAGTCAGGTGATGACGTAATCATCAATATCAAGTGAGACTTTTTTTCCCCTGAAAGGAAGACCATGGTCCATGGAGGGGATTGCACAGAGGGGGCAGCTCCCAGGCAGTTTTTCACATATGAGGTGTTCTGGAAGAAACTACCCTCGTAGAGTCCAGCTGCCCCAAGAATCATGCCAAATCAGTTAGAGAGAACCCCCAGGCTCAACATCTGATCACTGGAAATATGAGTGGGTTCCTCCCCCCATCACCCCCTCTGCCATATCTAATAACCACGGCATGCCATCAGAGCTGGTTCACTTTAGCCAGAGCCCCCCTTCACCCTGAAATTTCCTCTTAGTGATTTTCCATCTTTTGACCCCACCCCGTTCCTCGCCTACAAATCCCCACTTGTCCTTGTTGTAGTTTGAACTGAGCCCATGTCTCTTCTCTCCTATTGCAATAGTTCCTTGAGTAAAGTCTTTTTTGGTGTTTTTGTTTTTTGTTTTTTTACCATTTCAACAGTATCTTGGAGTCTTGAAAGTTTTAATACCTTTGAGAACCCTCAGTAGACCCATTCACAAAGCACAGGTACATTTCTGTTCCCATCCTTTGGGGAAGCATGCCATAGCTGACCCCCGGCCTTGAGAAAGCATGAGAGCTTGCTCTCACTCTTCTCTGTTGAATTGCGAACTGCAAGACTTGAGGGCTGCACTGACACTGGGCTGAGGCCAGCAGCCAGGCCCACAGAAGCCATGGGAGAGGTGAGGCCGTCCTTTCTCAAAGCCTGGCTGAGCCAAGCATGCAGGATGCTGTACGGTTCTCAGGATAGGGGCCCCATGGAAAGCCTTTCATCATCAGGTGGATGCCTCGTCCCTGCCAGCTGAGTCTGCCAAAATAAGGATGTTAGCTTATTTGAGCAGATGTACGCCAACAGGGCCAATCAGAAGGTGCCAATATCCTGTACAGGCGTGTACCCAGAGGACACGTGGTCCACTGGAGGGCCGCTCTTGTCAGCACTGTCAGCTATTTACAGCCAGGCGAGGGCATCAGACCCTCCAGCCCTGCAAGAAGCTTGGCCGGCAAGTGAAGGACATAGGCCCAGGCCAGGCAGGGCAGAGGGGAGAGGCAGGATGGGACAGCAGGACTTCCGTCCTGACCCAACAGGTCTTCCTAGTTTGCAAAACCCAAAAGAACGATGCAGCTCACATTGATACGTCTCACCAGGCTCGTGGATGGATGGATTTCTTTTCGCCTTTTAATTCTGCCAATCAAATCCCTGCCTGCAACATCATTTCAGCCAAGCCAGATGGGCTGTTTTCCCAGGGCTAGTCAGTCTGGATCCATCTCACCTGCTGTGATTAAGTGAAGAGGAAATAAATTGTGGACGAAGGAGGGCTGTCCTTGGGCCTCGTTCCTGTAAAGGAATCGGTGGTGGTGGCCGCCGTGGGGACTGAGCTTGAAGTCACACCTTTCCTCTCCTAGGGGCGGCAGACAGACAGTCCCCAGGGAAGAAGGATTTTGTGATTATGTTCATCATAAACAAGGTGGTGGTTGTTTTTTAACCAAGCATATTTTTAAGGGGCTTTTAATGGGACTGTGCTCGCCATGTACCTATAAACCGTGTGTGACAGCATGCCAGCTCCAGCAGATCTTGATTCACAGGACTCCAAACAAATAATCAGATTCGACAGGCAATTTCTCCAATAAATCCAGAGAAAGACTTCCTGCTGGGTGGAAGACAGCACACACACAGCCCCCACAAACACCACAAGATCTGGGTGAAGAGGGGGGCTACAGGGGGAGGGAGATGCAATAAGAATGAAAAGGTGCAGACACTGCCGTGCTGGGCATCTTTCTGGGGCAGGAGTTGGTTTAAACATTTGCCCTAGTGAGCCACAGGAATATCTACATTTTTTGTTGTTCAGTCACTCAGTCGTGTCCAACTCTGTGCGACCCTATGGACTGCAGCACGCCAGGCTTCCCTGTCCTTCACTATCTCCCAGAGTTTGCTCAAACTCATGTCCTTTGAGTCGGTGATGTCATTCAACCATCTCATCCTCGGTCGTCCCCTTCTCCTCCTGCCTTCAATCTTTCCTAACATCAGGGTCTTTTCCAATGAGTTGGCTCTTCGCATCAGGTGGTCGATGGGAGACTGCATTCTTCCAAGTGGCTGTTAACTAATTGAGTTTCTGTACCCTGGGGAGAAGCTTCCTTGTGCTCCAGAAAGTTAGTCTGTTGCCTAACTTTTTAAGAACCAGGTTCCAGGGGGAGGAATCCCACTAACCCAACTATGTGCCAACCTCTAGCCCAGCAGAGCATAGAACATCTTCTCACTGCTCCACTGGACAGCAGGACCACAGACAGCTGCTTCCATCAAGCACAAACCATTCTCTCCATCCTTGGATGCTGCCTGTGTAATCCTCCTTTTTCACCCCAAGAGTCCCAGTAAATCCTGTCTCACCTAGGTAAGCCAGGTTGGTTTCTGAGGCTTGTAGCCCAGTTGAATACCACAACTGGTATAACATATGAACCTCGTTGTTCTCATCTGTGAAATGGGTGTCATACCCTCCAATGGCGATGATCCTTAGTGCTTCCTGTGGCAAGTGCTAGATCAGAGGTTCTCAAATACTGAGGATCCCTTTACACTCTTAACAATTACTGAGGATTCCAAAGAGTTTTGTCTAAGAAGGTTGAATGTATCACTATTAACAGTGCTAAAAATTAAAATGAATACATCTTCAAAGCACTGGTGGTGGGCTGTAAGCCAGGCACGTGAGATCCCTCAGGCTGTGGGGGTCCATGGAGGGAGGGGTTGGGGTACTCAGGGTTCAGTGCGGAGGCTGATGGTGGTCCAGGAGGGAGCAGTGTGTGGAGGTGATGGAAGTAACTTCCTGAGGAGAAGGGACAGGGCTTGATGGTTCTCAGGAGTGTAGCGGTTCAGCAGAGTAAAAGTTGACCCTAGGTGGTATTTTTCTGTTGGATAGGGGTTCTAGAAAGACAAGAACCTAGGCTTCAGGAGTTCCTAGTCCTGACTCAGCACAGCGCAGACTAAGGGCTGTGGGTTGTACATCTGGAAAAAAGACCAAGAGGAGGTCTCTCTCACTTGCCTGCACACCCAGCCCCACCTGAGGTGGGCACCATCTGTCCTGATTGCCCCTCCCAAAGTAGGTCAGCTGCTGCTTGGGAAGGCTCCAGGGAGGCTGGGCACAGAAGTCCTGAACCCCGAGTGTACGTTCAATACATACGCCTGAGGCTGCCAGCAGCCTTGGGAACAGGGACCCGAGCTCGCGGCCATATGGGGATGTGGTTGTGGAAAAAAATATTTATAAAATGGCTTTTCCAAATGTTTAATCTACAGCAGATGCATCTCACATTAATCTGTTTGGCTTGGCTTCCGCCGTGGGGAGATGCCGTTTCATCGTGCGGGCCTCCGGGAGCAGGGGAAATGGGGGCTGTTAAGAGATTCATCTGTTTGTGACTCAGCTTGGAAGGGAGATCTTTGGGGGGCAACAACCTGGGGTGAGGGGGAAGGGCAGAGTGGCAGGAGGTGCAGGGCTGGGATGAGAAAAGAATGAAATTCCATACACACCCTGTAGCACCCTGGGGGTCACCAAATTTTCATTTTTATTTCATGAATGCTGGGTGTTTAATCTCCCTCCCAGAATAACAAACTGATGTCGGAATTTCTTACTAAGAAGTGATACTGTTGTGTTGATTACTAGTAAGTAAAGAGGCCCCACACCAATTCCTATTGTATTTTGGTGACTCTTGCAGAAGGGGAAACAGTCCCTTACTGAGCATGCTTAACATCATAGATATTTCTCAAATAAGAAGTGGAATTGCTGATGTCTCCAGCCTCCTGCCACCTTCACCATCTCTCAGAGTCCAGAATGCCACCCCACATCCCTGCCAACCTTAGTGAAAGTGTTAGTAGCTCTGTTGTGTCCCAGCTCTTTGCTACAGCCTGTCCCTGTAGCCTGCCAGGCTCCTCTGTCCATGGGATTCTCCAGACAAGAATACTGGAGTGGGTTGCCATTCCCTTCTCCAGGGGATCTTCCCAACTCAAGGATCGAACCCACATCTCCTGCATTGCAGGCAGATTCCTTACTGTCTGAGCCACCAAGGCCTTTGCATGTTCTGTAGCTTCTGCTTGGAAACTCTCCCCTCAGCTTTGGCTTGTGTGACTCTTGCTCTGGGCTGAAACATCAGCATCTCAGCAAAGCTGAGGTTTGCGTTCATGGAACCCTGGGGTCTCTTCATCACTCGAACACACTTGTAACCACATGGTAACCTTGTGATGCTACGGTTTTTTCTCGTATACAGGGCCGTGTTCATTGCTGGGGACACCTGCCTGACACCCAGCCTGGAAGAGCTGCCCTGATGGACAGACTGAGAGGTACTGAGAGATCTGTGACTTTCGGATAATTCCTCTCTTAACACCTGGGCAAGTAAACAACAACAGCAACTGCATTTTCGTTAAGATGTTGCAGGTCCTTTAAGCTCCTGGTTGATCACTGCCCCCAGCCCCTGAAGCCCTCCAGGTTCATTTTAGCTGCTCAAGTGTGGAAGGCAGAATAATGGCCCCAAGGCGGCTATGTCCCAATCACTGGAACCTGTAAATCAGTTCAGTTCAGCTCAGTTCAGTCGCTCAGTCATGTCTGACTCTTTGTGACCCCATGAACCACAGCATGCCAGGCCTCCCTGTCCATCACCAACTCCCAGAGTCCACCCAAACCCATGTCCATTGAGTCAGTGATGCCATCCAATCATCTCATCCTCTGTTGTCCCCTTCTCCTCCTGCCCTCAATCTTTCCCAGCATCAGGGTCTTTTCAAATGAGTCAGCTCTTCGCATCAGGTGGCCAAAGTATTGGAGTTTCAGCTTCAACATCATTCCCTCCAACGAACACCCAGGACTGATCTCCTTTAGGATGGACTGACTGGTTGGATCTCCTTGCAGTCCAAGGAGACTTGGACTCTCCAGAGTCTTCTCCAACACCATAGTTCAAAAGCATCCTGTAAATATGTCACCTTAAATGGCAAACGGACTTAGTGGATGGGATTATGTCAAGGTTGTTGAGATAGGAGGTTAGCCTAGATCACCTGGGTATCTAGGTGTCTATGTGGACCCAGTCTAGTTCCATGAATCCTGAAAAGCAAAGACTTTTTCAGCATCACTAATCATCGCATGAGTACTCAGTTGCTACAATCATGTTGGACTCTTTGCAACCTTATGGAAGGTATCCTGCCAAGCTCTTCCTTTCCAGAGTCATAGGACACACCCTGATCTGTGTTCTACAGTAGTCCCCCACAGCAGAACCCTCTTGGAACTCCCAGGGGAAAGGAATAAGAGAGCCTTGGCTGCCTTGACTTTCTCAGGCTGGTCAAGGCAGCCTCTATCTGGGATGCTTGGTGAATTTAGGGGGTAGATGCTATCAATACAGACTTTGCAAGTGGTGCTAGGGATAAAGAACCCACCTGCCAATGCAGGAGATGTGGGTTCAATCCCTGAGTCAGGAAATGTCCTGGAGGAGGGCAAAGTAACCCCCTCCAGTATTTTTTCCTGGAGAATCCCCATGGACAAAGGAACCTGGTGGGCTACAGTCCATAGGGTCACAAAGAGTTGGACACAACTGAAGCAACTTAACACACACATGCACACGCACGCACACTTGCCCTTAGCACACCCTCTCCACATGCCATTTTGGGACCTCTACTTCCGTGGGCATTAACTAGGATGGCATGAGGGCAAGGGGACAAAAAAGAAAAGGAACTTAGTGTTGGAACTCTCTCCACTCAAGACCTGGCAAAGACTGAAAATATAAACAAGATGGAGAAGACACTCAGAAAATTTCATGGACAAGAACAGTGAAAGGTGTGTGATAGCCACGACTCTGGGTTCACAGCCCCCAGAGTGGCGTCAGAGGATGCCCCACTGCTAGGTAATTCTGAGTGAACTTGTGTGAGCCCACCATGTGGGCTTGTGTATTCACACATGTAGGCCCACTTGTGTACTCACCATGTGGCCAGCCTCCATGTCGTCATTTGCTTGACACTGAACAGCTGCCCATCATGAGCACAGCATCCATGCCAACAGCCCTTCCTCCAACATCCTGGAAAACCTGGGGCAGGGCTGGGTCCCAAATGGAAATAGGAAGAACCTCCCCAGAAGTCTGCACTTGGGACCCCAAAGTGGTGGGAAGCGAGGTTCCTGCATCCCCTCCTGGTCACAAACCATGCACAGAATGGAGACACCCAGTGAGATGGCGGGGGCCTACCAGGGCACGGCCAGGTGACCACAGACACTAGTTCAGACGGACAGTTGCACAGGAGGCACATTTCTTGGCTCTTCCAAACCTTTTCATTGAGACTAGATGGACACTTGCCCAAGGCCCTCCCTGAAAGATGCGGGTCCAGCCCTCAAATGGATCTGAAGGAAGGGCCAGTACAGAGAAGCCAGGCAGATCTGGTTTCAGTCGTGTTTCACTCTAGCCCTGTCACAACTGCCTAAGGTCCCTGAGCATCATTTGCTTCCTCTGTGAAATGGGGACAATCACGGCTCCCAATTCACAGGGTTATTACACGTGCACAAGACCGCAAGCTGCACGCTCAGCACAGCCCCTGCCCCCATCAATGTGAACTGGGATTATTATTAACGAGGAGCCTTAAACTGCTGCTTTCCTACCCCAATCCCCCTTAAAAGCATCTCTTTCAGCCCCAGCTGAGATGGAAATGCAGAAATGAACCTGACACCCACTGTACATGTCCCTTTGATGAGCGTCACCCTCCAGGAGAAGTGACCTCATCGAAATATAATTTTTTTCCCATTAATCAGCCACCGAGACAGCTCTCAGGTCTCCAATTCTCTTAAGCAAATAACCACCAATAGAAAAAAAATCTTTTCTTCCAACTCGAAGTGCAGATTTGTATAATAAATGCAAGGTACTGAAGCCGTTATCTCCCCTCATCTGGTCTTCCCTTTCATAGCTCACGTGGGGTCCAGCCCCTCTCTCTCCATCACTCCTCTTTTCTTTCTCTGAGGCCAGACCCACAAGCATGACAGATAGCATCACTGCAGAGCCCAGCTCTGAAGAGCCAAGCCACCCCTGGC
The DNA here is from genome assembly GCA_006410875.1 of Neotragus pygmaeus. Classification (NCBI taxonomy): domain Eukaryota; kingdom Metazoa; phylum Chordata; class Mammalia; order Artiodactyla; family Bovidae; genus Neotragus; species Neotragus pygmaeus. Next base: position 844,017 of record SJYV01004222.1, on the reverse strand, counting down.
TGGCCCCTCCTGACTATTCCCTGGCTGCTTCCTCTCCTAACTCCTGCTTACCCAGCCTCCTTATTCCTGGCCTTTCATCTTCCCAATTGTGCAGCAAGGAAGCCAGACCCACAGAGGAACTGAGCACAGTGCTAAGTATGCCTCCAGAACCTCAGACCAAAGTTCAAATCTGGCTCAGCCATGTGGTTTCAGCAAGTCACTGCCCCTTCCAGGTCCAGCTTCACCTTGTAAGATGGGAAAAATAAAATCAGCAACCCAGCCTTACCGAACGTGGAGAGTTGCCATTACAATACACTGCTGTGTGCTGGGGCCCAGGGATGTAGAGTGAACAGGGCCTGACCTAAGATTCTGGTCCTTGCGTCCCAGGGCTGGTCATGGAAGAGGCACCCTCCTCTCAAAATGGACAGTGAAGGGTCCAGGGATCTCCAAGACCACCGTCACTTGGTCTACAAAGTGGGAGCTCCCCAAGAGCACTCCCAGTTTTGATAACTCACTGGAAAGACTCAGAACTCACTCGAAGCTGATACACTCACATAAGAGTTTAGTACAGCAAAGAATATGGATAAAATTAACCCAGTCAAGAGCCCCAGGACCAGAGCCCAGGAATACTCCATACTCAAAGTTTCTAGTTGTCCTCTCTCTGGGAGTCATGAACATCCCCAACCTTTCCTGACAAAGATGTGGGAACCTGCAATGGAGCAGGACCCTGGGGTCCTTGCCTCCTCCATGTCCTCTGCCTGCCCTCTGTCTGTTGAAAAACTTTAGCCAAAGAGTAAGTTTAATCAGAGAAGTGAGAAAATACAGAAACAAAGGCAAACAGTCCAGTAAGACTAAATAAAAATAGCTTAGTCATTAAGCATGATCAAAGACCTTTAGTTCCTGCCCAAGGGGCTGAAGATAATATTCCGAGCCACATCCTGTGAGCTGTCTTGTAGATACTGAGACCCCCACCAGGTGGAAGAAGTTAACTAACTACATGATAACCAGACTGTAGCCATGTCCTGCTGCTGCTGCTGCTAAGTCATTTCAGTCGTGTCCGACTCTGTGTGACCCCATCAGGCTTCCCCGTCCCTGGGATTCTCCAGGCAAGAGCACTGGAGTGGGTTGCCATTTCCTTCTCCAATGCATGAAAGTAAAAAGTGAAAGTGAAGTCGCTCAGTGTACCCGACTCTTCACGACCCTATGGACTGCAGCCTCCCAGGCTCCTCCATCCACGGATTTTCCAGGCAAGAATACTGGAGTGGGGTGCCATTGCCTGCCACAATTCTGAAAATTGGTCTCAAATAAATGGGAACAAACTGAAAATGGGAACAAACTGACCCTGGAATTTAAGATTAATTGTACTTGAAACCATCAAGATGATGATGGTCAGACCACTGCCTGACTAATTTCAAGTTGACTATCAGAGCTGACTGAGCTGTTTCTGCACGGAGCCCATTCCATCTGTCTATAAAAGCTCTTGCCCACTGATTGTCATTTTCTGGGAGTTGGCTTTTGGACAGGAGTCTGCCCTCTCCCTGCCCTCCTACCCTTCAATTGCCACCATCCAAAATAAAGCAAACTTTCCTTTCCACAAAACTTGTCCATCGGTGAGCAGCCAGACCCCTAATTTCAGTTACAAGCATGCATCAGCACTGCTCACGGGGACTGCCCTCCCCCACCGACCAGGGCCTCCGAGTCTATACTCAGGCATATGCACTTGGTTGACTGCTGCGTGGCTGACCTTGGCCTCCAGCCCCTCTGCAGGTCAAGCTGACATTTCGTGGCCCAAGGCACCCATCCTAAATCACGTTGTCAGCATAGAATCTCTGGCATGGCCCAAGATTGCCAGGTAAACAAGGACACCTTATCAGGCAGGACATTCCGAGGGCTTAGAGGTGACACCCCCCAGGAGTTGGGCAAGGCAGACTGCTCTCTGTGCACAACTCCCTACTGCCCGGAAGTTTGGTTGCAAAATCTCTCAAGGTGTGAACTGCAATCTCCACACCCCTTTCATTTTAGCCAGGTACCAATGCTCATACAGGTGTGCAGATAGCCACATGAAGATGTCCATGCAGCATTGTTTAGAAAAGGGGGAAAAGGAAAACAGAAAGGAAAAAAGGGGGGAAAGTGAATGCTCCATAAAGGGGGCACTTAGACAGGAGCAGGCGATAGCACCCCACTCCAGTACCCTTGCCTGGAGAATCCCAGGGACAGAGGAGCCTGGTGGGCTGCAGTCCATGGGGTCGCTAAGAGTCAGACACGACTGAGTGACTTCACTTTCACTTTTCACTTTCCTGCATTGGAGAAGGAAATGGCAACCCACTCCAGTGTTCTTGTCTGAAGAATCCTAGGGACGGGGGAGCCTGGTGGGCTGCCGTCTGTGGGGTTGCACAGAGTCGGACACGACTGAAGTGACTTAGCGGCAACTTAGCAGACAGAGGAAGGCACACCCACAGGGTCGACCCAGAGCAGCAGAGAGAAAGGGGCCGGGCTGTTCCTGCCCTGTGCACAGATGCAGGGAGAGGCCCAGGACATGCTGCTGGTGGGAAGGCAAGTCGCTAACCCTCACCAATGAGCAGTCATGTGGCTCTGGGTGATTTATCTCTTGAGCGGCCCAATGTCCTTGTCACTAAAATGGGACATTGCTCTGTCCTCCCCTAGGCTCGCTGTGAAGAGTGAATGCAGCCAAGTGCGGAAAACAGCAGGTGCACTGTCGGGCCGTGTCTGTACAGCTCCGTGCTTCATCCCACAGCTCAGGTCCCCAGAGCATGGCTGTCGGAGCAGAGATGGATGACAGGTCTTCTACCTGATATTTGTTACCAGGCAGGTGCCTTGACCACTGGATCATGAATAAGTTATTTGATAGGCTGATGACTGAATTGTTCATTCATTCGTTTGATCTACCCACCTGTGGTGGGTGCTAGGGATTTGGAATAATAAAACCAGAAAACCCCTTCATCTTTAAGGAATAACCAATCCAGTGTGGAAGACAGACTGAGCCCAGAGAGAGAGGTGCACTTGCCCAAGCTCACACAGCAAGTGCCGACGCCCTGCTGGTAAACCAGATGGGCTGTAAAGTGGAAGCCATGGCAAAGATGTCTGGGGAGCTGGTCAGGCTGCTGGGTGAACAGGAGAGGGGAAACCCTATTCTAAGCCAAGAGAGTCTCATGAGGATATCTGGCAGTGAGAGAGGGTCCAGACGTCAAGGACAAGGATGAAGTCCAGTGTGGCCAGAGTGGAAATTCCATGAGAAAGTGAGGGCAGAGAGACCAGGCTGGGGAGAGTGGCAGGGGCTGGGTTGGCTGGGTTTTGTGGACCAAGATGAGGAGGGGGACTTTACCTTAAAGGTGACAGGGAGCCCATGAAGGGTTAACACAGGGGGACGTGCTGGAACTGTGTATGAACAAAGTGCTCCTGCTGACTGAGGAGGGAAATATGACCAGGGGTGGGGAGGAGCAGGAGGACAGCCTGAAAGGAAGCTGCGGTCATCAGGAAGCCAAAAAAATACTGCCCTGGTACCCAGAGTGCCTTTCCCTGCTCTCTGCTCCCTCCAGCCTCTGCTAATGCAAGGGATTTTGTTGGCAGGGGTGAGGTTAGCTCCTCCTGGCCAGTGAGAGCTCATTATCAAACAAGCAGGAATTTTGTCAGCTTTCAGTTGCACCATTGGTAGCTTTGAATTCACACCACAGAAGTGGGCAAAAGTTACAAATCTGGACTTTGCTCTTCCTGTCCTCAGAGAGCTGGTTTCACATCTTCCTGAGACCACCTCCTTTCTCTGGAAAGATGCTCCTGATCAGGGGAACCTCCCTGCCCAACCCTAAGGCATCCCACACCAAGGACCTACTCATAGCGGGGAGGAAGCAGCGCCTCATGCCTGAGGCAGATTCAACTCTGTGCTGGAACCCACACTTCCNGAACTCCAGGAGTTGGTGATGGACAGGGAGGCCTGGCGTGCTGCAATTCATGGGGCCGCAAAGAGTCAGATATAACTGAGAGACTGAACTGAACTGAATCTATATAAAAATGGTACTTTCCAAATCAGAACTGAAATTACCTGGTAGGGGGATGGGACGAGGGGAAAGATACAGATTTACAGACCCCCAACCACAGAAATTCCAATTCAGTAGGGTTTAAATGCCTATAGTCTGGTTTACCCTCGGACTGTACATTTACATAAACATATAACCGACCCTTTTTTTACCCCTTAAACCCATTTTAGTTAGATTTTCGGTTGCTTGCAACTCAGAATATTTTTAGCTGATACTTTCCTGTCAACACTATTTTTATATTTGCCAATCTTCCTACCATCAGCAAACATCTTGAGCGGGGAGAGGGAGAGAATGTATGTATGTGTGTGTGTGTTTCCATCTTTGGTACCTGACACATAGCAAATCACTCAAAACCTTTGAATGAGTCTAACTTTCCTCAATACAACGATCATTTTCTCATCTAGAGGACATTGAATAGGTAACCTCAGTCATTTGAAACTTAACTAGAAACCAGGATGTAGACAAATGTTCCCAAATAAGCCAGTGTAATTTTTATAAATCTCTTCGCTAGAGCACATGCAGCTTATGTCTAAGATTCTCTCGTGTGTGCTATATTCTCTTAGCCCAGATGTAAGTCTAACGATATTGTTTTTCTGTCATGGGTGTTGACCTTTGGCCAAGTTAAAAAAAAAAAAGGTGCTAAAGGCAGGTTCACTAGGTGGAGCGGCAGAAAGTAGTGATGAGCACGGGGCTGCCCTGTTCCTCAGATGTAGGTTCTTTCTCTAGGGTGCTGTCTGTCTCTCTGCAGAAGCATGAATGTGAAAAGGAGGAAGAGGAAGTTGAGGCCACTGCTTTAGGGAAATGATGTGGATATGGCTCACGTGACATCTACTCATGTTCTGCAGGTGAAATGGAAGTCATGCAGTCCCAGCAGCTACCAGGAAGCCTGGGAATACTGTCTCTAGCAGAAAGGCATGAACACCCTCTGCTAAAGCTCAGTGGGGCCGTCTACTACCAGAAGAAGGATGGGAGGATGATTCCTGGGAACGAGTGGCTACTACTAGTCTGGATAGAATACTCATTTTATAGGAAAGTGTTTGCAATGGAGTGGATGCTCAGAAACTGTTCACAATTGTTACTGGCAGATGTGGCTTCTCCCTCTGGTTTCCTGGCGTCTTCTTTACTTTTAGAGCTGAATGTAGGATTACAGAGGACAGATGCAGAGCTATGGACATGTTTCAGAACTTTTTCAGCTCCATACTACTCTGACTTCCTTAGCAAACCAGCCCCGTGGTCCCTGTGGTCTGATTCTGCACTGTAGAACTCATGAGTCTGTATAAAATTTGTCTCCGTCTCTTTGCCTTCACATCCCATGCTCTGTCTACTGTCAGAAGTTGTGGTTGTGATGCTGCTTCCTGGAGTAGAAGGAAAGGCATCCCATTCCCATCCCCCCTGGCCAAGGTTCCCATATTCCCAGTGCACTTAGGACCTATACTCTTTCATTCTGATTGCAGAGATTTGCATACCTATCTGTTGCTCTACAGTACTATACTGAGTTCCTTGAGGAGTGGAACCGCCATTTATGATTCTTTGCATCTCCAGTACCTGGGATAGTACCTAACAGCGAGAACACAACCAGTCTGATGAGTTAAATAAAGCATGTATGAATCAAATTTGTGCATACCCTTCTACAAGCTGGACTTGCTAAAAACAAATGTGGTGCATTGGTGAAAGGGTGTCAAAGCAGCTTAGGGTTTTAGTTCAGTTGACTGTCTCAAAGCAAGATGACCTGCCTTTTGTAAGCAGATTTTAATGACCCTACCTATAGGTTTTTTTTTTTTTTTAATGAAGGTGCATTAAAATGCACTGTTTTTCAGCTAATCCCATTGCTTCACAAATGTATAATATTGTATGCAACACTTTATGAATGTTGTGAATTCTTTAACTCACATTGCTGCCAGGAATATTTAGAGATACCCCAACTCTGTTGTTTACATAAGAAGGGGATGGTGAGGAACGTTTATTTCCCCCATCCTCATCCTCACCACTCCGCCTACATGCACTGCACTCGGGATCTTTGCTCAGGCAGTTTCTTCTGCTCCCAGCACCTGCCTGTTAAAGCCTCGTCCTTCAGCTTCACTCAAACACCACATTCTCTGGCAAGTCTCAGATTCCTCTACCTGCAGCAGGTTGCCTTTCATCCACATGCTCCCCAAATTCCTCTCCTTTCGCACTTTCACAGTCTGGTTCTCTTTAAAGGGATTCACTTAGGTGCTCTCCCTCTCTCAGCCTCAAAGGAAGCTCATACCAAAGCTGTAAAAGCAACAGCTTTGCATTCAGACAGTCCAGACTTCACCAGGGATGAGCTTGTGTGCCCTTGGGCATTTTATGTGACCTCTTTGAGTGCATGCCAAGTTGCTTCTTCACCAGCTAAGTCACGGGGAAGCCCCTTGTGGCTCAGATGGTAAAGAATCCGCCTGCAATGTGGGAGACTTCGGTTTGATCTCTGGGTTGGGAAGATCCCCTGGAGAAGGGAAAGGCCACCCCCTCCAGTATTCTGGCCTGGAGAATTCCATGGACTGTGTAGTCCATGGGGTCACAAAGAGTCAGACATGANCTGATGCTGGGAAAGATTGAAAGCAGGAGAAGGGGACGACAGAGGATGAGATAGTTGGATGGTGTCGCCGACTCAATGGACATGAGTTTGAGCAAGCTCTGGGAGATGGTAAAGGACAAGGAAGCCTGGTGTGCTACAGTCCATGGGGTTGCAAAGAGCTGGACATGACTGAGCGACTGAAAACCAAGAGGATTTAGGCACAGACAGCATATATGCAAGGGGTCACAGTCCACAATCACTTCGCTAGAACACCATGAAAGAACAGCTCCAAAAGCACCCCATTGCCATGATGTACAATTCACAGGGCAGGGTGTGCCTCGAAAAGAAATACCCATGGTGACCGAGGAGAAGCCTTTGTGAGAAGATTACTTCAGGGTGTGCCCCAGCAGGGAAGCTTGCCGGGTCCTGTACTCATCGTCAGCCCAAGGTTGGTGGGAAATTGTCAGGTGGGGATGGGTCTCTTCCAAGACCGTCAGTGGCATCTGAGTTTCCTCATCACATGCAGATTTGTTCTGGCTCATCCCAGCTCTCCCTGCTTGCCCAGCTTCTCCTGAGAGGCCTCCCTCAAAACCACACCGTGGTGAAAATGCCCATCGAAGCTCTCCTCCCAAGTTCCACGTCTCAGGTTCACTCCAAGCACAGGTGGAGACCAGCACAGTTAACAAGGTATCTCAGATACAGACAAGGAAGCCCCGGGACCAGCAACTGTTGACGTCTGTGCTCTGCAGACATTGAGGGCCGTGCATGCTTTTTGATGATTTAGACCTTCATCTTGACAGCAAAGCTTCTCGCAAGCCCCAGTTCCCCAGCACTTAGAAACGAAATGAAATTCAGTTTGGAATAACAAGGCTCTGTTGTCCGGGTGAGATCACTGCAGAACCGCTGTGTCAGTCCCAAAGAATGTCTCTATTTCCCCCTGCCTTTTGGGTGACCCCCTGGCTGGGGGCCCGCCTGCTATAGCAGGTCACCAGAGAGAGAGCAATTAAGTTTTATAGCCCTCTGCTCCCAGCGGCCACCACATGCCGGGTGAGGTCACTCTTGCCGCTTTATTTTGATCTGTTTTCAAGATGTTGGTGTCTTGAGAATCACACCTCCCTGATGAGCTCAGATCCTCAGGTTTGTGAAAATAAATAAATAAATAAATAAATAAAACCTTCCCCTGCCGTGTTGGCTCTGCTGGGCTCCGCAGTGGGTACCCAGAGGTGACATCGAAGACCATCCCTGGATGCTGTGTGAACTTGGACAAGTTCCTCCCCCATCCCTCAGTCTCCATTTTTTTCATACAAGTAATACAAAGCCTGGACTAGATGAGCATTTCCCAAAATTCCATCATTGCCCCACGCTGCAATAATTTTGGCCTCTTCTGCCACCTGGACTAGAATGCAGTCACAACCTTTTTCTCCCGTAAACCACCTCGCATTTTAAATTAATTGCATTTAATTTAAAAGGAACCTTGATGTCGCCACCATAAAGGGAAATCAGGGTGTCTTGCCATTAACATAAAGTGACTACAGAAAGAAACACCTTGAAATGATTATTTCTAAATAATAATTGCTTATTTATTTAGAAACATTGAGAAACAATTATTTCTGAACTAATACTAGTAACTTTGAGCCACATGCCACTGCCTGTGAAGTCTGTGAGCCCGGGGCTCTTCTGTCTGTTCACAGGGGAGATTAGAAATGTCAGAAGGTGCTAAAGACTCCTANTTGCTTATTTATTTAGAAACATTGAGAAACAATTATTTCTGAACTAATACTAGTAACTTTGAGCCACATGCCACTGCCTGTGAAGTCTGTGAGCCCGGGGCTCTTCTGTCTGTTCACAGGGGAGATTAGAAATGTCAGAAGGTGCTAAAGACTCCTAGTGCCAGACGAAGACTTTCCCCTTGGTCTAACCAGAGGGATGGAAAGAGGACTAATTTTCGCACTGTGTGAATCAATGTTGTTTAATGTCACATGCATGCATCACCTAAAACCACATTGCCCTTGACCTGTATGCTTTGGAAAACACTGGTTTAAATCTTCCCTTAAAATCTCTCTAATTTGGCAAAATAATTTGGAGCTCCAGAGTGCCTCTGGAACTTCTTCTCAAGCCAGCTCAGCATCTGTCCCAAGGTAGCACTCAGACCATTTGGATCAGTTACTCAGAGAGCCTGTTTCAAAGACGGCTTCATGGACCCCTACCTATTGAGGCAGCATCTTTGAGCTGGGGGCCCCGGATCTGCCTTTGAGCTGGGGTGCCCCATGATCCGAGGCTGATTTAAGGAAGCAGGGTAGGGTGCTTGCCAGAAAGATGACAAGAGCAGAGCCAGCCTTGGACTGGTGATGGGAAAGGGAAACCTAATGAGCAGAGCCGTTCAGAGTATGCTTTCGGTGTCAGCAGGCAGACGCGGGCAGAGAAGAAATGATGCTCTTTGGGATACAGTTGGAGATGGCTGAGGGGTGGACTCTTCTCAAAAGACCCAGTAAGTCCCTCTGGCTCCATGCTCAGAACGGCTTTGAATCAACCCACCACAAACACACCCCAGGAGAAACTTTATGGAGCTGAATTTTATTGACGTCAGCAGCGAACATTCCTCATGATCCCAGCAAGGGCAAAGACTGTGCCAGAATGAGATGAGGTTACCTGAATGTTTGAGAAAGAAACAGTCCTTCTTCACCTAGCAGCTGGATGCCCAGCACGCTTTGCTGGGCCCTCGGGCTACTTTGAGACCACCACGGCTCTGCCCGCCCACCGGCGTCATCTTGGAAACAGCCTTGCATTCCTGCTCTCTGGCCTCCCAGCAGCTCTACTCAGTGTCCATTTCATAACCAAGCCCTTTCTTCTGGCCGAAATGCCTGTGAACACAGGGTGCTTTGGAGCCCAGCTCCTGTGGTCCGGCTGCTCTCCTGCTGATTTGAAAGAAATGTCAAGGTGGGGACTCCCCCTTTGCAAGTCAGATGACTTCAAAGTGAAGACAAAAACAGTCACACAGCCTGAGGGCCACCTTCCCCTCCTCGATGTCCCTTTTTCCTGAGGAAGCTCGGAGGATGGGAGGCCATCATGTCTGGGAGGCACTGAGCCTCCACAAAAGAGGTGAAGTTCTGGGCTCACCAATATTCTCTCATAACCCATGTCTACCCAGAACCTCAGAGTGTGACCTTATATGGAAATGGGGTCTTTGCAGATGTAATGAGTCAAGGTCACACTGGGTTTCGCAGGTGGGGCAAGTGGTAAAGAGCCCACCTGCCAATGCAGGAGAGAGGTAAGAGACATAGGTGTGATCCCTGCATTAGGAAGATCCCCTGGGGGAGGGCATGGCTACCCACTCTAGTATTCTTGTCTGGGAAATCCTATGAACAGAAGAGCTTGGCGGGCTACAGTCCATAAGGTTGCAAAGGGTTGGACATGACTGAAATGACTTCACACACACACACACACACTTGAGGTCGTACTGGATTAGGGTAGGCTCTCAACCTGATGATTCCCTGGTGGTCCAGTAGTTAAGGCTTTGCACATCCAATGCGGCAGGTTCGATCTCTGGTGGGGGAGCTAAGATCCCACATGTCTCATGGTGTGGCCAAAAATTTGAAAAAGTAAAACAAGAAGTGAGTGTGTGAGTGAAAGTCACTCAGTTGTGTCTGACTCTTTGTGACTCCGTGAACTATACAGCCCATGTAATTCTCCAGGCCAGAATATTGAAGTGGGTAGCCTTTCCCTTCTCCAGGGGATCTTCCCAACCCAGAGATCGAACCCATGTCTCCCGCAGTGCAGGCAGATTCTTTACCAGCTAAGCCACAAGGGAAGCCCAAAATAAGGAGAAACTAAACTAATTATGATTATTTTAGAAGGCTTCCCAGGTGGCAAAGAATTTGGTGGTAAAGAATTTGCCTGCCAATGCAGGAGACGTGGGTTCAATCCCTGGGTCAGGAAGATCCCTTGGAGTACGAAATGGCAACCCACTCCACTATTCTTGCCTGGGAAATCCCACAGACAGAGGAGCCTGGTGGGCTATAGTCCATGGTGTCGCACAGAGGCAGACACAACTTAGCGACTGTGCATGCACACACATTTAGAGTAAGAATAAAAGGATGTCTTGCTTTCGCTCTTTGGCCTCTAAGACAACAGAACTCATACACCAAAGGGCCTCGAGTGGGCAGATGCGGTGATTTACTGGGGCTCCCTGAGGACTGCCTTTCTAGGGAGGCGGCTGTGCTGGCTGGCCTGGGCACCTCACTCTCCCTGCAACAGGTACTCAGATTTGCCATGAGCTGACAACTATTTAGATAGCACGTACACTGTATTAAATATCATAAGTAACCTAGAAATGAGTTAAAGTGCACTGGAGGAGGAGCTTAGCTTATATGCAAGTTCTGCACCATTTTATATAAGGGACTTGAGAAAAAGTTCAGGTTTGGGTGTCCAAATGGGGGGAGGGGGGAGATGGTGTCCTGAAACCAATGCCCTGTGAATACCAAGGGCCAACTGTGTCTTGCAGGGTAAGAGCTTCCACCAAGAAAAGACAGACTGGCAGAATGATGTGGGAACCTGTGAGCATAATGCTGCCGGCATTCTGGAACTTTCCTGATCGAGCTCAGAAATCCTGCTTTGGGATGAGACTCAAAACAGAGTCAGATCCACTTGGAGTCCCTCCCAGGGCTTTTGACTTTTTCCATGAGAGGCACGTGAGACAGAGCGGATCAGTGTCTCAAACAAAGTGGACGTCAGAACTTATACCATTTAAGCTCATGTTACAGCCCAGAGTTATGGACAAGGCCCAGGGAGACAACGGCGTTGAAAGTTAGTGATGTTCTGCAGGCTGGAAATGAGGTGGTGGGAGGTTTCCACAAGCTTTGCTGTTGTCTCTTACAATTGGCCAGTTAGTGTTGGCAGGATGGGAGTCAGGGGTCTCTCATGAAAAGCAGGCTTCTCATTCTTGGTCACGTAAACAGAAACTCGTCCTTCCCATGCTTAGCCCTGATCTCTCATCCTTCAGGAATGCGATTATCCCGTTGTCAATGCACCCCTGATTGTTCTGTTTGGTCCCTAAGTGAACAGATCATCTCTTAGGCTGAGAAATGTTGGCTCGCATAATGTGAGATCAGGAGAGCCTGGGCATATTTTCGAAAGTTTAAGAAAACTCTGCCTAAACATTTCAGTCAGGAGGACTGGCAACAAGAACTCACTTCTTAACAGTTTCAGAGGTTGGAAGTCCAAGAGCAGGTGCCCACATGGCAGAGTTCTGGAGGAGACCCTGTTCTGAGCTGCAGACTGCTGACCCCTCTCTGTGCCCCAACCCAGGGAGAGGGGCCGGGGGAGCTCGGCAGGGCCTCTCATAAGGAAGCTAAGGCCCTATCTCCTAACACCATCACCTTGGGCGTTGCGTGTGTGTGTGTGTGCTAAGTTGCTTTACTTGTGTCTGATTCTTTGCGAGCCTGTGGACCATTGCCCTCCAGTCTCCTCTGTCCATGGGATTCTCCAGGCAAGAATACTGAAGTGGGTTGTCATGCCCTCCTCCAGGGGAGCTTTCCAACCCAGGGATCGAACCTGTGTCTCATGTCTCTTGCATTGGCAGGTGTGTTCTTTATCACTAGCGCCACCCGGGAAGCCCTTGGCCATTAGGGTATCAACCTATGAATTTGGAGGTACACAAACATAAGCTAGAGCAAGGAAGTACCAGGTATAGAGAATTTCATAAACACAGAAAGCAAAATGGTGGGTGCTGGGGCTGGAGGGAGAGTGGGAGGTAGGAAGTCAGTGTTTAATAGGGACAGAGTTTTGGTTTGAGGAAGATAAGAGAGTCCTAGAGATGGATGGACGTGATGGTTATATGACTGCGAATGTACTTAGTGCCACCAAATGATACACTTAAACAGATACATTTTATGATATATGTATTTTACCACAATTAAAAATGCAGTTTATCCAAAGGACAAATCTACAAGTATGACCCTTTGGGATAACCAGTAGAGATTGCTTTGCCTAAAACTTCCAGCTAAGAAGTTTCAACTCCTTGTCTGGAGCTCAAATCACTAAAAACTGGGGTCTTGAATTTCTCTGGTCCTTTCACCCCATCACAGCTCCCCCTACCCTCACCACACCCAGTGCCTCCCACACTAAGGGTGCCTCTCGGATCACTGCAACCACAGCCAAGGCCCAGCTCCAACCCCTGGAGCACCAAGGGCTGACCTCCTCATAGAGTTAGTTCTCTGTTCTGTTTTACCAGCCGGACTGGGGCCAGGAAGATATAACCCCGAGGGTCTGGCTGTTTCCACATCTACATTTTAAAAAGGCTAGCCTAAACTGAAGCCAAGACTGCCTCAGGTAAATATTAGCTTTGGTTCTCTGTGTCCCCAGGGAACCAGGGCTGGGGCCAGATGAAAGAAGCAAAGAGAAGGGAATTTATGCACCGACAAAAATTGGACAAGAAAGAAAACCAGATGTTCTGCCCAGCTGTTCCAGCCACAGCCGGTCACATGTTAGGGGCCATGCTGGTCTGTTCACCATAGCAGGAGAGGTGGACCCCCTGGAACGGGAAATGCTTCCAAGTGGGTGGATGGTTTGCATGCATTAGAAAGTGAAGCAAGACTGTCTTGTGTGCAGAGAAGGAGAGAACCTGGACATGGAGTCAGAGAGACCTGGGGGCCAGCTCTGCCCTCTGAGTTAAAATGAGGATCGCTTGTAGAACGTACCTTGAGCGTCCACCGTGGGGACGCAATGATATAACGCAGAGAATGAGCTCTGCTCTGGAGCACACTTAACCCTAGTATAGGCTCGGTGGACGTTATGCTGATGCAAGCGGAGGAGGGACAGGAGGAGGCTGGTGATGGCGACAGCTCCCCCTCCGGCCAACAGTTGCATCTGTCAAGCTTTTTGCTGCAAGTCCCAGAAGCCCCTGGGCTTCCCCTGTGGCTCAGCTGGTGCAGAATCCGCCTGCAGTGCAGGAGACCTGCATTGGCTCCCTGGGTTGGGAAGATTCCCTGGAAAAGGGAAAGGTTACCCACTCCAGTATTCTGGCCTGGAGAATTCCATGGACTGTATAGTCCATGGGGGTCACAAAGAGTCAGACACGACTGAGCAGCTTTCATTTTCCCAGGAGCCCCAACCTAGCCACACACAACACCACCCCACCCCCCGCTGCCGCCACCCCACCAGTGCTGGCTCAGCCCCCACCATCAATCCCTAAAGGCCAGGAAGGCAGGACTGGAGAGGTGGCGGGAACCTACCCTTGGTTTAGGAGGCCTCTCTTCCCCAAGACAGGTGTCTCATTCGTGACTGTCCTTGGAGTAGCCCCCCACACACTTAGCAGTAGAAGCCACTTCTGCCACACTTCTTGGAGGAGGCAGTGGCCGACACCAAGTGCTCTTGTCTCATCTCTATCCAACAACATGGGCCAGTCACAGCACTGGTGCCTCTTGTCACAGCAGTGGGCCCGGCAGTGAGCAGGTGCCTCGGCCAGGCTACTCAATGCTCTTCCCTAAAGGGCCTTAGGATGTGAAGCTGGGAGGACACACACAAGGGATAGTGAGGCTGCCATCCTATTGTAAGGCAGAGCAGCTTCATTTCCAGGGGACAGGAGAAGCCAAGTAGAATCTAAAGAGAGAGACTGAGTCCAAAAGACAGAACTGGAAGCCCCTGGATCCAGCCATACCTGAAGCCAGAACTCCTGGCATTCAGAATAAAAAATCTGCCAGAAAATTTCCTTCTATTTCTTAGCTAGTTCAAGTTGTCCTTCATGAAGTGCAGGAGAAAGCCTCACCAGTGAAAAGCCAGTCTGGAGGGAGAGGATGACCTGCCAGCCATGAGGTGTGAGGAGGGTCTGCTCACCCGTGGCCCCACTCAACCAGCTCATTCAACAAATGCCTGACAATCAGGCAGGAAGAGGCAGCGCTCGTGGTGGTCACCCAATATGTTCTGCAGCCAGTTGCCTGGTAGGGCCTGCCCTCTGCTACGTACCACCTATGTGGCCCAGGGGAGCTCATCTCACCTGTTATTCCTGACCCCACTCCCCACAGGATAACGTGATGGTAATGCCACTTGCTGGGGAGGAGACAGCAAGCCACCTGGAGACCCTCAGTACTCCAAGCCCCATTACACACATGCCTTCCTGCATGGGGGTCACCTGCAGATTTCCCATCTTCCTCCCAGAACTGGGAATGATGTGGGGTCAAAGGTTCACCTCTCCCATCCCCACTGAGCCCCCCAGTTTTGAGCGTTTTGCATCCACTCAATAAATATTTTGCTGAGACTTTGCACCATTGGTTTGCTCACCAGAGACATGCTGATGTGGAAATGCCAACTACTCCAGGACCCTGCAAGATCACCATGTTTTGGTTAAAAGCCTGCATCTAGCTGCCTGGACCAGGGAGCTGCTGCTGTGGGTTTGTCACACCTGCCCACCTGGGTGCAGCTTGGGGCAGGGCTTCTTCCTTGTTCACTTAGGGCAGAGGGTGGTCCTGGGTGGGAGCAACACTGTGGGACTTCACAGTCGCATTTCTGAAGTTCTCCCAGAGTGATGTGGTGTGTGTGTTGGGGGGTGGGCAGAAAGGGGTTGAGCGAGAGACTGCTGGGAGGTGGGATGGCACCACAGTGGAGAGACAGGAATGGCCTAGCCTCAGAGGGGGAGGTGGGCCAACCAGGACTGGGTGTGACGGAGTGGGGACCTGAACTCTGGAACTGGGGGCCTCTTGCACCCAAGCTCTGCCACTTGCCAGCTCACCGTCTCTGATGCGTTTGTTACTGGTGTTGTCTGTACCTCCTTTCTCTCAAAAATGAAACTGTACTAATAATAGAAGCTTCTGTGTCTGATTATCATGAAGATTAACTTGATAAATGCAGACCCTGAGGACAGTCCTCAGAGTGGGCCCAAAGCCAGGGCAACATGAGGGTCTTCTAGAGTCCTAATCTCTGCAGCTGAGTCACACCTAGGAGACTCCCAGGTTCTGGACCACCACTTAGCCGTTTACCATTTACACCCAGTGTCCAGCATGCAGGGGACACACTCCAAGAGCTGCTTGGCCAGAATGACGTGGAATAGCTCTGCATAACCCCCCCCCCCCGAGGAGCTATGGACTTTCAATCCTGGGCACCGTCTAGGTGCTCCCACTTTCGTCTGCTACAGAAAACAACAGTCAAAATTTTAATTTACTGGTTCTCTGTAAATTACCGCCTGGTCTGATTTATAATTCANGTACTAATAATAGAAGCTTCTGTGTCTGATTATCATGAAGATTAACTTGATAAATGCAGACCCTGAGGACAGTCCTCAGAGTGGGCCCAAAGCCAGGGCAACATGAGGGTCTTCTAGAGTCCTAATCTCTGCAGCTGAGTCACACCTAGGAGACTCCCAGGTTCTGGACCACCACTTAGCCGTTTACCATTTACACCCAGTGTCCAGCATGCAGGGGACACACTCCAAGAGCTGCTTGGCCAGAATGACGTGGAATAGCTCTGCATAACCCCCCCCCGAGGAGCTATGGACTTTCAATCCTGGGCACCGTCTAGGTGCTCCCACTTTCGTCTGCTACAGAAAACAACAGTCAAAATTTTAATTTACTGGTTCTCTGTAAATTACCGCCTGGTCTGATTTATAATTCATAGTACAATATTTATTTCTAACAGGAAATTAATTTTGGAAACTCAGTGGGTGATTAAATTAAATTGCAAAACCATTCCACTTGCTTGGGAGGGGGACGTGGGTAACTGGTGATTATATTTAGAGATAAATTGGGAAGCGTCTAGACTCAGAAAACCTGACACGGGAAGAGGTGATGCGGCTCTTCTCCTCCCCCGCCCCGGCTACTCAGAGGAGACGACCAGCTTGCTTATCGCAGAACATTCGCCCTACATGCCATGGGGGTCACACCCTCACTCATAGCTTTTTCCCAATGAATGTTTCATCAAGGGAAAGAAAATAGAGGCTGAAATGAGTTGCATTGGGCTTGATGGTACTGCCTTTTCCCTCCATAAGTTTGAGGTGGGGAGGGAGGATTTTACCCCATGGTGTTAAGTGAGTTGGTCTCTGTGATGGTTAATTTCATGTGACTGGGCTTCTATAGCTGATGAAGCCTTATTTCTGGATGTGTGTGTGGAGGTTAGCATTTGCCCTCACCTGTGTAGGTGGGTAGGGCTTCTCTGGTGGCACAGTGGTAAAGATTCTGCCTGCCAATGCAGGAGGCGGGAGTTCAATCCCTGGGTCAGAAAAATCCCCTGGAGGAGGAAATGGTAACCCACTGCAGTATTCTTTCCTGGGAAATCCCGTGGACAGAGGAGCCTGGCCGGCTACAGTCCCTGGGGTCACAAAGAGTCAGGCACGACTTAGCGACTAAATAACAGCAACACACACACAGCGACATCCAACACAATGCCTGGCCCCTAATTATACTTGGCAACCTCTCCAAATTAGATGAGTGAATAAGCGAATGGCCTTCTTCCATCGAGAACTCTTCCTACATCATCAGCATCATTGAGACATCAGAGGTGCCTGAAAGTGCAGGCAGGTTCCCCTGGGAGAGGGGACCTGGGGTCGTCCCAGGAGCCTCTCTGCTGTCAGGCGGGAGCTTATCGTCCACTCTGCCCCTCCTGCAGGCCAGCCAGCCTCGGCCGGGTTTCCCTCCCCCAGCAGCACACTTGCTGGGCCCCGGCCCCAGCCCATCTGTTCAGCATGTGTGAGCATTGTCAAATTGTTTGAATAAATTGTCACTCCGATTAAAATGTTTATGTCTGCAGGATGACTCGTTTCTGCTAAATTGTACCTAAATAGTCTCACATTTGCTGTAGACATTTGACATCTGTGTCTGTTCTCCATGCTGATGACCAGCCAGAAGTCTGGACCCATTCGAAGCTCCCTCGTTCCCTCGTTCGCCCTGCAGCCCTCAGGGCTGAGCCTGGGTGGGCAGAGGGAGGACAATACTGAGTGTCTCCCTCAGCTTGCCCTTGACTGACTTTATGGAGAAACACATGTCCAAACACACATGTGCACATACATACGTACAACACACACACACACATACACACATGTGCCCACACACACAGGTAGACACACAAAATTTCATTTTCCTGAGAGAATATTCTGGGCTTCCCTGGTGGCTCAGATGGTAAAGAATCCACCTGCAATGCAGGAGACCTGGGTTCAATCCCTGGGTTGGGGAGATCCCCTGGAGGAGGAAACAGCTACCCACTGCAGTGTTCGTGCCTGGAGAACTCCACGGACAGAATAGTCCAGGCTGTGGGCTGAGCGTTAGAGAGCTGGGTGGGACTCTGGAGTCTGTCTCAGGTTGGCCTCTGGGCCGGGGCTCGGTGACCCTGAGTGTGCTGAGGGACACAGGGGCCCGTGAGACGCCACACTTGTCTCTGCCGCACTGACCGGTCTTCTCTGTCTGCTTTTAGCTCCCTCTTTTGTCCTTTCTTTCTCTAGCATTCCAGATTATTTACAAATAATCTTCAAAATGGGCTCCCCAGACACTTGCTTCCCAGACGAAGACACTCAGAAAGGCCACCAGCCTTCAAGAGGTTTCCCTTTGCACCCGCACACCCCCCCTCTCCCGGCTCCTCAGCTCCTCTGGCAGCCAGATTCCCCTCCCAGCCCCCTCTCCCTCTGGACTAAAGCCCAGTCCACAAACAAGGGGACTTGGAGCACTCCACGACCTCCCTTCTGTGCCGCTCCTCCTCCCTCTGTGCCGCTCTGTGTGGGGGCTCAGCTGAAATAACATCGGGCACCTTCCCTCCCCGGGATCAAACATCCATGGGACTGCTGGCGTGGAGGCAGCCGTGTCCCCACCTGCCCGCTCGGCCTGGGAAGCCTTTGAATTTCTGTTTACCCTACGAGGCAGGCCAGCATCAGGCCACGGGGTGCTGGCTCCTGCTGGGCCTGTCTACCCAAGTTCAAGGGCTGTTCCGCCAGCTGGAACTCCTGGAACTTCTGTGGCCTGGCCATTCCCGGGCACATCCAACCAGCTCTATCCTCCCCCATCCACCTCTTCGGCCCCCGGCTGTGGTGGTAGAGAGGGGCATGCTTCTGGAGCCAGGCCAGGAAACACAAGGGCTCCAACTCAGGGACAGAAAGCAAAAGTCGTCCTGACTTCCCACCCTTTCTTCCACATTTATGTGGCTCTGAATTCGTCAACAAATAGATTCTTTCAGAAGATCCTGCCCTGTTCAGACCACACTACTTCTCACCCTGTGTACTGCAGCCATCTCCTCTCTGGGCGCCCTGGGCTCTAGTCTGTCCTCTCAGGGACTGGAGATTAAATGCAAGCAAAGTCCTGTCACTTCTCTGCTCCTGAGCCTCCCAGGAGTTGCATCTCATGAAGTCTTGACTGTGGCCTAGGTCCCATGTCAGCTGACCCTGCCTCCTTGCACATTTCTGCAGTCCACTCTGCTCTGGCCCATCTGCCTTCTTGCCGCATCTCAGATGGCCAACTCCATTCCTGCCTCAGGGCCTTTGCACTGGCACTTTCCTGCACTTGAAAGAGTCTCATGCCATTCCAACGTGCCACTCCCTTACTTCAGATCTTTACACAAATACTGCCTTCTCTTTGAAATTAACCACTCTACATTTAAATTGTACACACACACACACACACACACACACCACCCCCAGGCCATCTGCCCCTCTTTCATTTTCCTCCACAACACTTATCACCACCTGGCAGCAGAGAGTCCGGTAGCTCCCCAAATGCTTACTTTTTAGAAACAGTCCAGTTCAAATTTCTCCTTGCCTTTCTATTTATTAACTGCTCTGGACTGGGCACATCTATTTCTAGTGGGTCAAGCTCCATGTGATCTAAAAATATACACAGTAGCTGCCTTTTTTTTTTTTTGGATGTGGACATTTTTAATGTTCTCTATTGAATTTGTTACAATATTGTTTCTGTTTTGGTTTTTTGGCTGCGAGGCATGTGGGATCTCATTTCCCCCACCAGGGATTGACCCCTGCACCCCCTGCAGTGGAAGCGTGGAGTCTTAACCACTGGACTATCAGGGAAGCCCCAAGTAGCTGCCATTTCTTGCAGCTTCTCTGTGTCCCAGGCTTCACGCAGTGTCTGAATACCCTGTCCCACTGAGTCCTGGAGGTGGGGAGGCTTACCCTCATTTCATAGGTAGGACATCATCTCTCAAACGGAACTCTTGGAGACTTAAACCCACAGCCATGGAATGACTCCCTGCGCCTCAAGTTCAAATACCACTCCTCTGCCTCAGAGCCGGGGAGGCGGGCGTCCACCCCAGGAGACATCTCCCTTTGGCCAGCCTAAGTGCAGGCCCCCTGACTTGCTGGGACAAGCGTCCACCTAGGCCTTCCTTGGGCAGGGAGGCTCTGCTGGGGCTTTGGGGGCTGGGCTGGAGACACAGAGCAGGGGACAGGGTGGAGAGACTCAGAGACAAGGCTCTAGCTTCCTGGATCTTGATTACAGTGATTTCAGCTAACACCCCTTCAGGCTCATGGTCTCCAGGACCATCAAGGCCTCCTGGGAACTTTCTTCAGGGCTGAGAGGAGAGATGGGGTCCCTCAAGCACAAGGGCGCTGTCCTCCAGGGACATTTGAGGGTCCTGTGGGGAAGAAGGAAGCTGGCAGAGAAACCAGATCTTCATCTACAGTCCTGGGGAAATCTGGGGACAGGCAGGATGGGTTTAGAAACTTTATAGCCTTCTGTGTGGGTGTATGTGTGCACATGTAATGTACAAAGTCACTAAAGATATGTGGGCATTAATTAAGTAAAATTGTAGTGGAAAATGTCCTCATCTTTCCTGATGATGCATCATGATAAGAGTGTGAAAGTATCCGGCAGTCGTCAGGCCGAGCACTGAACTGGGCCTGGGACATGTGTTTGTTCTTTCACTGAACAGTCACAGGGACACTAGGCATAAGTACGACGATACCTCCTTTCTACAGGTGAGGAAACTGCACTCAGAAAGTTTGAATCATTGGCTTGAGATTGCAGAGCTGGGGGTAACTGTGCTTTCTCTTCTCGGATCTCCCAGTGTGGGGTATCCTCCTGAGAAGAGCAGGCATGGTCTCCCCCCGTGTGATGTATGTGCCCCCCTCAGCGCTGCCCGCCTCACCAAGAAGCTACAAATGGGGTGGGAGGGAAGATCAGCTTGCTGAGTAAGAAAGCCACACTTAACACCAGCCATCAGGGACCTTAGGGTCTAGGTCACGTTTTCTCCATCTGGGCTCTGCTGGTGTTTGGGCCAGATGGCTCTCCATGGTGAGGACTGTACTATGCATCACAGGATGTTAAATGGGTACCTCTGGTCTCTACGCAACAGACGCCAGAAGCATCAGGCCCTCCCTCCTTCCAGGAGGAATTCTCCCTGGGCACTGGCACGCCCTCAACTCTGTTCTCACACTCTGATAGCAGCAACCACAGAAAAGGGAGCCTTGTGCTCAGAGTCTGCAGGCAACTGTCTCCAGCTGGACCCATGAAGAACTTTGGCTGGATCCTCTTTGCACATGTTTTTAGGGTCCTGTCTGTTTGTGACATGCCGATACTGGTTTCCCAAATAATGCGATTATATGGGCTTCCTTGGTGGCTCAGATGGTTAAGAGTCTGCCTGCCAATGCAGGTGACAGGGGTTCGATCCCTGGGTCGAGAAGATCCCCCTGAGGAGGAAATGGCAATCCGCTCCAGGATTCTTGCCTGGACAGAGGAGCCTAGCCAGCTACAGTCCCGGGGCACCAAGAGCCAGGCAAAACTAAGCAACTAACACTAAGTCACTAACCTCCCCCAAACCTGCTCATCCCGCTTTGTCTTCGTTGTTTTTCAAGCTTCTGACTGATGACTGCTGTTTTAGGGCCCTGCCAAAGCTCTCTGAAGTCAGAATCCTCCTTACCCCTAAATCGTCCCTAATCTCCCAGCGACAGCCCCTATGGGTAGGTTTGGTACCAGCAGCCTCTGGCCACAAGCACACAATCCCCAAAACACAGTTAAGCTGCATACACGTGGCTTCAGTCGTCTTCACCAGGAGGAAGGAAGGAAAAATGAAAGAAAGTGAAAGTCACGTCCAACTCACGTAATTCTCCAGGCCAGAATACTGGGGTGGGTAGCCATTCCCTTCTTCAGGGGATCGTTCCAACCCAGGGATCGAACCCAGGCCTCCCACATTATAGGCGGATTCTTTATCAGTTGAGCCACCAGGAAAGCCCAAGAATACTGGGGAGGGTAGCCTCTCCCTCCTCCAGGGGATCTTCCCAACCCAGGAATCAAACCAGAGTCTCCTGCATTGCAGGCAGCTTCTTTACCAGCTGAGCTGCCAGGGAAGCCCCAAATGAGGGCAGACTAGGAGGGTGCCGAACCCAGCAAACTCGTGGGAAAAACTCTCGAGGGTCCCCTGGACTGCAAGGAGATCCAACCAGTCCATCCTAAAGGAGACCAGTCCTGGGTATTCATTGGAAGGACTGATGCTGAAGCTGAAACTCCAATACTTTGGCCACCTGATGCGAAGAGCTGACTCATTTGAAAAGACCCTGATGCTGGGAAAGATTGAGGGCAGGAGGAGAAGGAGATGACAGAGGATGAGATGGTTGGATGGCATTACCGACTCAATGGACATGAGTTTGGGTAAACTCTGGAAGTTGGTGATGGACAGGGAGGCCTCGCGTGCTGCAGTTCATGGGGTCGCAAAGAGTTGGACACGACTGAGTGACTGAACTGAACTGAACATTTGTGAAAGTGAACCTGGCAGAACCTGTTTGGCCAGATGTTAACAGATGTTGCAGGAAAAGGTCAAACATAGAAGCCCCAGACAGAGCTGACCCACAAGACTGACCAGCATCTAATTTATACGTGTAGGTCATGAACCTCTCTGGGGTCCCAGCTTATCCAGCGTTTTCTGCACGTATTGGACACAGCACCCACTTTGGTCTTGGGGCGAGTGTCCCCAAGGACCAATTATCTTTAGAAATGCTGAACTGGTGACCTGCGCATGCCCAGGAATGCCCTGACTTCACCCAAACACAGGCATAGTTTTCTACTTTTCAGTCTGGTTTTGTTTGCACAAACACCAAAGCCACTGAAACCCCAGACCCTGAGAGGAACCGCATCCGTTTGGGCACTGCTGTGTCTCCAGTGTCCATCTTGGCCTCTGGCCAGTCTTTAGTAATAATATCCTGAAAGTGAATAAATGCATGAAAGGGTGCTGACATCCTGAATGATCAAACTGTCTCTATGTGAGTCCCACAGAAGATCTTCGAAGAGGCTCTGTAAGACCCTCAGCTGCTTTGATGCACTTGGTTATTCGGGGCAATTGGGGGTGCCCGAGGCAGATAGCCATCAGGCACCACCTTTCCCCTTTGCTTTGGGCGGCCTTCTCCCATCTCTCAAAGTGGGGTTCACAGTGAGGCACAAGGCGGGGCTGGGAGGAGGCTGAGGAAGGCACAGGTGCTCAGTGTAAGGAGCTGTCACCTTCAGAGGCGTGCGAGCCCAGCACTGGCACTGNGGAAAGATTGAGGGCAGGAGGAGAAGGAGATGACAGAGGATGAGATGGTTGGATGGCATTACCGACTCAATGGACATGAGTTTGGGTAAACTCTGGAAGTTGGTGATGGACAGGGAGGCCTCGCGTGCTGCAGTTCATGGGGTCGCAAAGAGTTGGACACGACTGAGTGACTGAACTGAACTGAACATTTGTGAAAGTGAACCTGGCAGAACCTGTTTGGCCAGATGTTAACAGATGTTGCAGGAAAAGGTCAAACATAGAAGCCCCAGACAGAGCTGACCCACAAGACTGACCAGCATCTAATTTATACGTGTAGGTCATGAACCTCTCTGGGGTCCCAGCTTATCCAGCGTTTTCTGCACGTATTGGACACAGCACCCACTTTGGTCTTGGGGCGAGTGTCCCCAAGGACCAATTATCTTTAGAAATGCTGAACTGGTGACCTGCGCATGCCCAGGAATGCCCTGACTTCACCCAAACACAGGCATAGTTTTCTACTTTTCAGTCTGGTTTTGTTTGCACAAACACCAAAGCCACTGAAACCCCAGACCCTGAGAGGAACCGCATCCGTTTGGGCACTGCTGTGTCTCCAGTGTCCATCTTGGCCTCTGGCCAGTCTTTAGTAATAATATCCTGAAAGTGAATAAATGCATGAAAGGGTGCTGACATCCTGAATGATCAAACTGTCTCTATGTGAGTCCCACAGAAGATCTTCGAAGAGGCTCTGTAAGACCCTCAGCTGCTTTGATGCACTTGGTTATTCGGGGCAATTGGGGGTGCCCGAGGCAGATAGCCATCAGGCACCACCTTTCCCCTTTGCTTTGGGTGGCCTTCTCCCATCTCTCAAAGTGGGGTTCACAGTGAGGCACAAGGCGGGGCTGGGAGGAGGCTGAGGAAGGCACAGGTGCTCAGTGTAAGGAGCTGTCACCTTCAGAGGCGTGCGAGCCCAGCACTGGCACTGAGATAGGCGCCTCCTGACATTCTGAGCCCTGGGATCCTTGCCAGCCTCACCCTCGTCCTGGCCCCAGGTACCAGGCAACAGGCAAAACTCCGGGAAAACACAGCATATCCTCCTCCTAGAGCATCAGTTTTGCACAGGAAGTTGCCAGGAAGCACTTCTTTTTCTTTTAAAAAGATACAGACATCCACTGGAGAAAAATGCCGAACTTGAGAAGAGTTTTCAAGATAAAACACAAGCTCTAAGTAAATTTCAACCTTGTCGCCGTGCACTGGGAATTCAAGCCCCACTTTCACCTTCAGTGCCTCTCAGTGGAAAAGTTAAAGTTCCAGTTATGCTGTTGATTAAAAGATCACATGACAGATCCTCTAGCGAGCACTGCAGGCCTCTGAGAATCAGATAAAAGGAGAAGCAGAGAGCTTTCCAGGGGGCTCTGTGGTAAAGAATCCGCCTTGCAATGCAAGGGACGTAGGTTCAGTCCCTGGTCAAGGAAGATCCCATGTGCCACAGAGTAACAAAGCCTGTGTGCCACATCTATTGAACCTGTGCTCTAGAGCCCAGGGGCTGCAACTACTGAGCCCAAGCACCCTAGAGCCCGTGCCCCACAACAAGAGAAGCCACCGCAATGAGAAGTGAGTGCACCTCAGCTAGAGAGCAGCCCTCACTGGCCACAACTAGAGAACAGCCCACGCAGCCAGCGAAGACCCAGCACAGCCGAAAGTAAATAAATAAATAATACAATTATATATTTTTTAAACAAGACGCAGAGACCATGCACGGGATGTGGCTACTTGGAGGTCCACGTTGAAGTTCACCAGCAGTGCCTCTGCAGCGGGTGAAAAGCAGACGGGATGGGGTGCGGGGAGGGGCAAGTGAGGAGATGGGGCAGGTAACTCTTTCGAGCAACGTAGCCAGTTAGGAATGAGAGAGTCAGTGAAGTTAGTTGCTGAAGGAAAGATGCCAGGGAGGACGCAGGAAGCCACGCTGAAATCCCAACACGCCTTGCTGTCTTTCACTTCCAAGCCAATTTTTTTCTGATTCTAAAAGAAGTTTGAGCATCTTCATGAACGTTTAAAAGTCTCGGGGTCCCTCGGAAAGGTGTGCCCTAGGGAAAGATGGCCCTCATCCCAGGGGCCTGCTGTGTCCTGTTAGGATTTTCTCAGTTTGCCACCCTCCTAAGGACTGGTCTCCCCACCCAACCTCACCCACAGGCAATGCTGCAAGCTCAATCCATCATGGCCCGACAAGCCAAACTCAGTTAGCCAGGCAGCTAACACTGGAGGAGGAAGCAGGCCGGCCTCACGCTGGACAGTCTGCGGAGCTAAATGAGCATGAACACGGCCATCTGCCTGGAGACACACATATCGCTGTCACTGTAAAAGCACAAACGTGTTTGTCAGTATGTAGTAAACAGAGAAAGTTTGCAGCCTTTCGATGACCATGAAGTTGCCGTTTAGATGCTGAATCTGCCACCAGGAGCCTTCATCTGGCCCTTGGACTGCTTCCTGTGGGGGCAGGCTGATCTTAGCATCTGTTTTGCCTGTGTCTCCTGCTAAGACTACTCTACCCCAGCCAGCGTGATGATGGAAATTATGGCTCTATCAGGTTTTTAAATTTCACTTTTTAGGTGTTTCTTTGAAAAGCATTTTGATAGAGGAAGCAATGGAGAAATCACTAACTTTTTAACCAACAAAGTGTTCTTTCATATTAAAAAGTGGTCTGGCTGTAATTTATAATTAGAGCTAAAAATAAAACATGGAGAAAGAAATGTGCATTGTGGTATATATGTATATCATGTTAATAAATATGTATATATATATGTATAAGTATATATAACCTATATCATGTATCAATAAATACATATGCTGTATGTATTTATACAAAATATACAGGTAAATTTACAAGATACATATTTTATATACACTATTTATGCAACCTTACATAACCAACCTACAACCAAATAAGGTTGGTTGTAGCAAAACCAACAGAAAGGAGGTAGGCTTTGTTACCCCTGTTGAGGGCAATATTAATAGGATGGTGGTCAGCGCTGGGATCACCAAAGTCTGGATGCTGCTCTGCCGATCACAAAGTTGCTACATTTTCATCATCACACACAGGTGAGAACCCTGGAGGTTAGTGGCTCTTGACCTCCCCTAGGTCACCCAGCTGGACTTGAACTCAGGTCTCCTGACTGCAAATGCCACCATCCTTTCCCCAGCTCCATGGCCTCCCAATGGCAGCTCACTTGACCATTTTCCAAAGTGCACACTTGTCCCAGACAGAGGGCTGCTTTAATTGCTTGATTTTTCTTTCCCCTTGCAAGGAATTGAATCCAGTGTTTAAATAGGGAATAAACTCAAACTTGCAAAATTAAGGAGCTGTCCTCTAAGCATTAGATCTGCTTTCTGGGTGATTGATAAGTGCCAAGGCAGCTCCTGAATTTGGGCACATGACAGATGCAGTTCTGGGAAGCAAAGGTGTGTTTGGTGAGCCAGCAGAATGGAGAGAAAACCGGTGGTGTCCCTGAGATGCCTCCAGGAGGTTACAGCCAACAGGAGTCACCCTGGGTGAAGGGACACTGCCATAGTCAAACACTCCAAGATTTTCACCCTTACTGCCATCTCATATAATCTCTGAGAAGGTACACTAGGGCTACAATCTGTTTGCTGTCCATCTAATCCTCTAGGCAGACGCCAGTTTTTTTAGGGTCCGTCACACCACAGGAAATCTGAGCTCTGCCTTTGGGCAAGGTTGGCACAGAAGAAGTGACCAGTTACCATCCAGAGGATGGCGACTCTCAAATCAGCCCCCAGCCTCAGATTATCTAGACCCCAAACCCAGTCTGGCCACTTCCATTCAGGCTCCCCGATGTCAGCGCAGTCTTAACGCTCAGATTGCTGCAAAGTGGAAAGTTAACCTCCTTCCCCTGAGGCCACTGGCTTTCCGCCCAGAAGACCAGACCATGAAGACTGGCGGCAGCTCGACAGTACAGCAGAGGGCATGTCTTCCTGCCCATTCAGAAGGACCATCTCTAAAATCCAGTCAAGATGTTCTCTCAGGGGCTCTAACTTAGGAAATTGTGAGTTTTAAAAAAATCCATGAAGAAGTATTTTTAAAATTAATCCTTGTAATTGAAACAATGAGAGACCATCTAAAAAGTTAATTGAACAAAGATTTTAAAAGGTAAATGCAACATTGTAAATCAACTACACTCCAATAAATTTTTTTTAAGTAATAATACTCAATGCTGGGGATGGTGTCACCATGGGTTCCCTCAAACACTGTCAGAAGCATTTTCACAAGAAGCAAATTGTTGATGTATGTGTTTGTGTAGAAATGTACTAAAATCAATCATCTACTTTATTCTTGAATTCTGCTTTTGGGAATCTGGCCCAAGAAAATAATCAGGAGATGAAAACAGGTTAAGATAAACAGATATTAATCATGGCATTATTTGACTTTTTAAAAAATTAAATGACCAACACTANGATGTATGTGTTTGTGTAGAAATGTACTAAAATCAATCATCTACTTTATTCTTGAATTCTGCTTTTGGGAATCTGGCCCAAGAAAATAATCAGGAGATGAAAACAGGTTAAGATAAACAGATATTAATCATGGCATTATTTGACTTTTTAAAAAATTAAATGACCAACACTACAAAATGGTTAAATTATAGAATGTTCTTATGATGAAATATTTATGCAACTTTTAAAACTGATGTTTACAAAGCAATCCTAATAAAGGGGAAATGGCATGTTCATGACAAAACATTGAATAAAACTGTATGTATATATAGTTATATATGTATATATATTATATGTATGTACAATATATATGTACACAGCACAGTGTCACCCAGCATGGACATGTGACAAACAAGGGCCTGGAACGGAATCTACTGAGATGAATGATGGTTAGACTCTGTGACACTTCTCAATTTTTCCTTCATACCTTTCTGGCTTTTTCTTTCAAATTTTGAATTAACTGGATGACGCTGACCATCTAGTTGACAAAGCCTGTGGACATCCAGTGGCCAGTCTCCAAGCTGCTCAGCCATTCTTTGAGGGGGATGAGGCTGAGGAGGTGGTCCCTCTTCAACAGGCCGTGAAGCGGATGCTCAGAGGGTCTCAGGGGAACTCAAGTCCTTGAGAAAGCCCCGTGCATCTTGGAGCCTGGTCTATGACCTGGTCACTGAGACTCCAAGTCCAGGACTCTTTTCATTACCCACTGTGAGATGTGAATGACTACCCCCATTTTACAGATAAGGAAACTAAGGCTCCCAGGAGGCTGAGTGATTAACCCAACCCACAGCAGGCAGTTTTGCCAAAAGGCGCTTCTCCTAAGATCACGATGCTATGCAAAATCACACAGTAAAGACCGCAGGACTTATGGGGAAAATCAAGTTAAGAACACAAAACTCTCAAAGCATCATCAGTAACACATTTTTTTAAAAGATAAAAATAGTTCAGTTGTATACACGTTAAACAGAAAATACCTAAATACTACAGTGAATATGGTGTTTCTCCATGAAGAAGACTTGAAGTTTGCCTGTGAATATGTGGATTTGGAGGAAGGATAGTGGCCTGAAACAAGGTAGAAAGTCTTAACGTCAGGTGTGGATGAGTGTGGCTCCTAACCTGAATGTGAACTGAGGGAGTTGTTGAGATATGTGTGCGCGTGTGTGCACCAACATGAAGCGTTCTTGCATATAAGCAAGCATGGAATTCCTGTTATGCTCAGATTGTTCGCTAATATATTGATCACATTTCCGTCCACTCCGTCTGGTTATGCGAAAAAAATGCACTTTCAGAAGAGCTTTGCCGAGGGCTGTGCATTATGGTAATAGCCTTTTTGCTTAGACACCTTGTGCTTTAGGCACAAATGAGACAAATTAAGGGCATTCAGCAGGGAATGAGTGCATATTTCTTTCTGTTAAGGAGCTGAGACGTTAACCGCCCAGGGCTGTGGAAGGTGGGGAGGCCCCTGCAAACTCAGGAGGAGCAGAAGCCCCTGATCTCATTCTGTCCGCATGCCAATCCTCAGGGCTCCTCAGGACTCTGACAGGGCCACCCTCGCCAGTCCCACGTGGCAGCAGCAAGCCCA
This sequence comes from Neotragus pygmaeus, assembly GCA_006410875.1. Lineage (NCBI taxonomy): Eukaryota > Metazoa > Chordata > Mammalia > Artiodactyla > Bovidae > Neotragus > Neotragus pygmaeus. The sequence goes on along the minus strand of SJYV01004222.1, from coordinate 814,946 downwards.
CAGGGGTTGGAGGGCGATTTGTTTTGTCTCCTAACTGTTCAAGCCTCTGTCCATGGAATTCTCCAAGCAAGAATACTGGAGTGGGTAGCCATTCCCTTCTCTACGGGATCTTCCCAACCCCAGGGATCAAACGTGGATCTCCCGCATTGCAGGCAGATTCTTTACTGTCTGAGCCACCAGGTCTTGAGGAAATTCCTAAAAGCAGATATGTTGCACTTTATTGATTGGAGCACTCAGACAATTCTGTCACTCACCTGGCCTGCACTAGCCCCTGACTGACACTCATTAGGTACTTCCTCGGTTTGGGGCCACAGCCTCTTCCAAGCTATCCTCCTGGGTTTAACTGCTCAGGCTTCAGTCTGGACAGGGCCACCAACTGGTCCCAGTTTGCTAGGACTGAAATTCCCATGTCCTAGGAAGCCATTCTCTCCTGGGCAAGCCAGAACACTTGGTCATTGTAGGTCTATCCAAACCCTGTGAAATTGATCTAGTGCCCACCAGTGAGAGGTCCTAATAGACTGCAGAAGGGAGTAATTAACTGACTTGAGACAGGGGCTAAGTTTCAACCAAATGCTTTGAGGCACAGAGCACCCACATGGATGATTCCATGAAGAAGAGAGAGGACCTGTCCACTAGTGGGACAGTTTTAGATGCAGATGACCACTCTCTATATCCCCAGGCCAGCATCATCAGCACCAGCACCACCCGGGAGCTGTAAATGCAGACCCCCTCTGGGTCTGAACCTGCATCTAGAGAAGAGCCCTAGGTGATGTCAGGGCACCGGGGCTTGATCAGCACTTCTATGGGTTCTATGTTTTCACAGCTCAGCGGGATTGGAAATGATAGTTTCCACAGGAGTCTCAGGGAAACTGAGCGGGACCAAGCAGTCTGATTTCACTTCCCCTGTTCCCAGAGACCAGAGCTGTTAAACTCAGCCTTTGCAACATGGTCCCCAGCTGGCAAGGAGTGGCCCCTCCATCTGGCAGGACAAACCAGGACATGCTGCGTGTCCCTGACAGACTAAGAGTCTTTGAGGACAAAGGGACTTTGCATTTTTAAGATTCTTCTGTCTAGATTTTCCAAAACCTTCCAGATAAAATCACTGAATTCTGCATCTATTAGAAATGGTTCGGGCTCCAAGTAACACAAATGCCAGCCAACAGTTGCTTAAATAAACAGAAGTTCATTTTTTTCTTGCAGGTAGAGGAGCAANAACAGTAATAAGTGTTACCATGAGAATATAAGTAATTTCCATCCCACCACCGCCCAGATAAACTATCAGGCGTCTTTGGTCACCCTGCCCACCTCTAGCTTAGGCCTCATGATGAGATTTGAAAAAGCTTGAGAAGCCTGTACCCCAGGGCCCTGATTTCCTAAGCGGTTCAGAGGTTGGAGGTCTTGGCTGTGGCCTATGTGTCCTTGAGTGCTGAGCATAGACACTCCATGAGCCAAATACATCTTCCACATTCTGAAACTTTCAAAAGCTCTATCCAGATAAATGAACCCTGGTGCATCTGAAGAACTAAGTCAATTAGGTGTGATTTTATTACAATATTGATTGCTGTGGCCAGGCATCTCAATTGTAGTTTCCAGCCTTGATCAAAGGTGAAAACGATGTCTGTTCATCAAGTTAGAAACTCTTTAAGTTTCTGCAAACATTGAGCTGAGCTGAAGAAGGAAGGTAGAGAGAAGAAAAAAATGTGGCAGACCCTCTGATGGAACAAATTTACATCTTTTCAATAGAAACAGGATGTGGACAGCGGCTATCGAGTCAGTGACTCTTCAGGGACTAACAGGAAGAGAACACGGTGAGCTCTCACTCCAGAAAAGGCTCCAGGGATTTATTCTCTACAATGCACATTCAAGCTGCCAGAATTTAATAACAAAGCTGTGGATGCGCGCTCTGTCACTTCAGTCATGTCCAGCTCTTTGTGACCTCATGGACTGTAGCCCACCAAGCTCCTCTGTGCATGGGGATTCTCCAGGCAAGAATACTGAAGTGGATTTTTATGCCCTCCTCCAGGGGATCTTCCTGACCCAAGGCTGGAATCAGCATCTCTTAAGTTTCCTGAATTGGCAGGTGGGTTCATTACCACTAGCGCCACCTGGGAAGCCCAGTAATAAAGCTGCTGCTGCTGCTGCTGCTGCTGCTAAGTCGCTTCAGTCATGTCTGACCCTGTGCGACCCCATAGACAGCCTCCTACCAGGCTCCTCTGTCCCTGGGATTCTCCAGGCAAGAACACTGGAGTGAGTTGCCATTTCCTGCTCCAATGCATGAAAGTGAAAAGTGAAAGTGAAGTCACTCAGTCGTGTCCGACTCTTAGCAACCTCATGGACTGCAGCCTACCAGGCTCCTCTGTCCATGGGATTTTCCAGGCAAGAGTACTGGAGTGGGGTGCCATTGCCTTCTCTGGTAATAAAGCTATATTGTTTTAAATAAATTTGGGGGACATTACAATAGTAATATATATCCACAGAAAAGCCTTTGGGAAATGTAACGGAGAATAAAAAATAATGTTTAGCCTGTGCTTCCATTTATACAAAGATGACAAAATTTTGATGTATTGTTTCTAGTTATTTTTCCTTGTATAAAATGCATGTTTAAGAAGCCTATCATAACCATTTCATAATACATCAGGGAGCTTTCTATGTCATCAGACATTTTCTGTACAACATAATTGTAGTCACTGTATAATATGCCATTGTAGGATTGCCATGACATGTTTACCCAGTTTCCTTTGTTAAACACTTGGATAATATTCGATTTCTTTTTACTACTCTGAGTCGCTCTGTAATAAAAAAAAATTCTCATGATTAGTCTTTACACATGTCCATGATTAATTACCTAGGACAAATAACATTTTCCAGCTCATTTATAATTTTCTCTTTGGCCTAAGGGTTATTTTGGAGGTAATCTTTTAGTTCAGCTTGTTATGTTTTATTTATAAATTGTGTATTTTTAGTATACTTTTTTATTAAAGATTATGCTTGTAGAAACATGTAAGATTATGTCAGCTCAATGAGCTTTTTTACCAAGTAAACAGACCCAAGTAGCCAGAGCTCAGATGGAGGAGCAGAATATTTACAGCCACCACCTCAGCGACCCATTGGTGCCCCTTTCCAGACATGCCCTGCACACCCCTGTCCACTTTATCATAGCCCCTCACACCAGAGAATTTTGCCTGGTTTTGAAATTTACATAAAAGATACCCTCGAAGATAAATTGTTCTATGTCTGTGAGATTCATCCATCTTGCCATATGTGATGGTGTGTGTCTGTTCTCCTGACTGCAAAGTTCTGGTGCAGGAAAAAAATATGTCATAATGTATTTATCCTTCTACTGTGCCTGAACACCCAGGGAGTACCCAGCTCGAGGCCATGACAAATCCCACTGCCGTGAATAGTCAATTCATGACTTTGCACCAGTGAAATGTTGAACAATGGTTCTTCAGAATAAAAGCGCTGACAAGTGTCTGCCAATTTCCACGGTGTAAATCCTCCCACTGTGGTTGACTTCAAGCTGCCACAGTGATGTAGATAAAAGCAGAGCATGGACTCTCACAGGGCAGCACATCACTGCCGGGCTTTCTCCAGCTCAGTAGAGCCACAGGGTCAGAGAACAGGCATATGTGCATCTCTAGAACCAAGGCATCTCTTCTCAGTTTCCAAAGTGGATGAATTATAAATGCATTCTTTTGGATATTATTTTTTCATTAGTTACATTGGTTTTTCTTCCAATATAACAGTCAAAATACACCTGTGTATTGAAGAGATTTATTGAGGTTATATGTTTTTTATGGCTCTTTTTTTGGTAATTATCCCATGGATAGCTCATGGGAGAGAAAGTATATTCTCTACTTTTCCATTTCTTTACTCATCCAGAGAATCAAGTTTGTTAATTAAACTATACTTCTATAGTTACGTGTGCACAGGTATACAGTTGTGTCTAGATCTGTGAATAAGACTAGAAGAGGTTGTTAATATCGCCCACTGTAATGTATGTCATGGAGGTGAAGGGATCAACCCAAGGCCACACATCTCCAAGAGAGGTGGGGAGGGTCCCATCCCAGATATTTGGCCCCCTCATCTGGGGTTTGGAGAAGGAAATGGTGACCCACTTCATTATTCTTGCCTGGAGACTCCCACGGACAGAGGAGCTTGGTGGGCTACAGTCCACAAGGTCACAAAGAGTCAGACATGACTGAAGCACCTCAGCACATCTGAGGTTAACAGAACTCACTGCACTTTGTGACTGTTAAACATGATGATGAAATCTGAAACTCTCAGTCCAACATGGGAAAGTGTGCGTCTCTCTCTTAAGCATTGACTATTCATCTCATCAGGTAAAACGATTGAAGGGGCTGGTAAATATTGAATGAATAAGGACTGAATGGATGAATGAGTGAGTGAGTGAGTGAGTGAATGAATGAACACAAAGTTCCTCCACGGTGCATGAATGCCCAGACCTTCTGCAGAAAGGAATCTGCGGTTTGCAGGCAAGAAGGCATGTCTGCTTCGTGAGCCTCTGGGGACTCTGCGGAGGTGGTGTTCCCCAGGACAGCTGGACCTGTCCCCTCGCCCTCCTGCTGAGATGACCGAGGCTGCAGGGGGTCTGGCTAGCAGCTGCGGCCGCCAGCCCAGCCCAGCCTGGCCTCTGTGCAGCCCTGGCCCTCTGGGGCTCTGGAGCCAAAGAACAATGGTGGCATTGTCGCCACTTCCCCGTCCCCTCACTGTCCCAGTTACTCATCAAGGATGTTGGCGGCCCGGCCCCGGAACACAGCGTGCTTGTCCCTTGATTAAGCAGCAGACACGCTCAGACAGGGGCCCTGCAGGAGGCGGCCGATGAGTTCATCGCTGGCCATTCAAATGACCCAACCGCCGTGGACTTGGGCCGAAGATGGGTCAATGGGAGGTCGTGCCGGGTGGTCTCCTCCAGAGGCCACATCCTCTTCCCAGGAGGGGCCCGGGTGAGTCAGATGGGAAGGGGTGGGTCTATAGCCTCCTTGTGCGAAGACGGTTCTTGGACGGGCCACAGACTGGTGGCTGCCCTTGTATGGCTGGTGTGTCTCCAGCTGAGATGGGGTTTCCTTAAAACAACTGTTTTTTAGGAAAAAAAAAAACAACCAACATTTTATCACCCCCCCTGCTCAAGTCCCAAGTGCCTCCCTCTGCACCTGGAATAAAATCACAAGCCCTCCATGATTTGACCTCAAGTCCTCCCTCCCTTCTCTGTTCATTGTGTTTTGCACACCTGCCTTATTTCTAGCCCTGAGACACAGTGGTCCACTCTGCCCCAGGCCTTTCCTTTCACGGGGACGGGTCTTCCCTCCCTCCCTCCAACACGACTGTCTGAGTGGCTGGTTCCTGGAGAGGGACCGTGACTCTGCATCGCATAGACACGTGGAATGACTCCTGCTCGTGGGAAGGGGAGCCGAGTGCGGGGCTGAGTGACACAGAAAGGGCCCCTCCTAAGATTCCCTTTGAGCCAAGTTCCCCACTCGGCCCTCCCATCCCATTCCCTGTAGTCAAATGCATCTCGTTCCCCTCCCCATCCCAACCAAAAGCATTCCACTTCACTGAGTCAGCGGACTGCACCCCCAAGCAGCAGGAGGCAGGGGTGCCCTGCCCTAACCCACGTTAATCTCACATCCTGCTCCAGGACTGCTTTTGTCCCACGAGCATCAGGCATGAGGACGCACATTTGGGTCAAGATAACCTACAACTGCAGACCCGTTGGGCAATCTCATTTCTTCATTTCTGCAATAAATCCTTTTAAAGACTGACAACGCTCCAAGCAAGCTCTGGGGGAGGTGCTGGGTGAACACATGACGCCCCTCCGGGGTGACCCCAGACAGTGGAGCTGGGCAGACAGAACGAACTGGACATGTGGGTTTAATCTTGGAGCCAAGCTTCCTTGTGTGGCCCACTGGCCCTTTAAACCCATGCACTGGGAGGGAGCCTTGTGCCAACCAGATAAGAACTCAGGCCGTAAAGGTGACTTTGCTCAGCCCTCTAGCTCAGACAGCCCTGTGGTCACCGTAAGTCACAAACACAATCTCACATAGCAATTGACAAAGCCCAGGCCTGGTGAAAATCAAAATTTCTCTCTGGTTTAATATGAGTCTGCTTCCCTGTAGGCCTGCAGTGAGCTGGCAGCCTGCAGAAGTAGAGCTCTCGCCTGGGCCAAGGGTGAAGCCCTGCACTGCCGAGGCCTCTTCCTTGTGGCAGGGTTGGGGCTAGGCAGAGGCTCTACCATGGACTGACCTTCCTGGGGGGTGGCTCTGGCCCTGGGTACACTCCAGGGTCAGGGTCCTAGAGAACAGCCTTTTTCCCTAGTGGGTTCCCTAGGATCCCAGTACCCAGGATTCACACAGATCTGATTTCTCAGACGTAGCCAACCTAGGCTGTCTCTGCTCCATCAGGCGTGACTCCCCTGAGCCCCTCAAAGGCAGGACCTTCAGGAGTCCCACGTGTGAAGTGAAAGCCTCCTCTTCCTCCTCCTATCTTGGAGGGTGGTGCACCCTGTAGGCTACAACTCACAACATCCCTCCCCACCTGCGTGGAATCAGGACACTAGGCTCCCATCCCATCTGCCCACCAGCCCTTGGACAGGACAGTCACTTCTCTGAGACTCAATGTCCTCTTCTGTACCAAGGGAATGGTAGGTATCCCCTCATCAGTCCCCCGGGGTGCACTAGATCATGTGTGCCAGCTCATGTCAGACTCTGCAGGAACATTTTTATTATTATGGGGTGAGTGTTCTTGGTATGAAGTGAAGATGGAGGAAATTCTCTGAAACCTTCCTGACCCACAGCCTAGGCCCAGCCAAGCATTGGCTCTGGGCCCTGAAATCTCTGCCGTCTCTGAACTCACTGTGTTCCCAGCCTGATTCACAGCCTTGGAGCCCTGGCCAGGAACTGGGTTCAAGTCCGTTGAAGTGCTTCCAGGGCTGGGTTGGACTCTTGCTCCTACCGTGTCCAGGCCCCTGTTTTAACAAGAAACAAAGCATCCCCATCAGAACCAGTGGGTGTATGTTCTGTGGGCACAAAGCCATGGGCATCCTGTTGCAAATGAGAAATTTTCCATAGGGGTCACATGAGCTGGAGGGAGGTTAGGTGCCCAGCGACCAGGAAAGGGGTGTCCCAGAGCCCAGCCGGGGACTGGAGAGAGGATACCGCATGTTCCTCCAAGATATCCCCAAATCAGAATTCCTGTCTGCAGCCTCTGGGTTGGAGGGCAGGCCGTGCCACGGTGAGGCTCTTCTGCAGGGAGCAGGGGGCAAAAGCAAGGGCCAGGAAGAGAGAGGATTGGCCCTGGTCCCCAGATTCCCACCTGTCCAAACTCCAGGGCATTCATTTATTCACTCATCCCCAGTTATTAACACTATCCCGGGACAGGCAAGGTGGGTGAGCACCAAGAGTAGACAGAATCCAAGGGATTTCTATGCCGTGAGGGAGAGAGATGAACAATAAACAGGAAGCAGATACATCAACAAGGTAACGTCCAATAAGGACAGACGAAGAGAGCAGGACATGCACCAAGAGTCTGGCTGAGAGTGACAGTGGGAACAGGTGGGCTGCCCAGAGCATAGCAGCCAGGAGGTGCGCCAGCCGCTGGGGGCTGTCCAGGCACAAAGGCCGGAATGCGGAGCGCTAGGGGAGGGGGAAGGTCTGGGTGATTTTTAAATTAACCATGAGTTTAAACACTTCAGAGTACAACTCGAAAGATCAGGCAAGATTTCTTCTTCGCCAGGGAGCCCAGCCCCACTTTTAGAGCCCTTCCACTGATTGGGCCAGGCCCACCAGACCATCTAGGACAATTTCCCTTACTTAAAGTCACCTGATTATTGACTTTGATGAGTGACCGACTAAGAATTGGGGAACAGGGCCTCACTGGATGGATACCAGTTGACCTTCACAGTTACCTATCCAGAGCCATGTTAAACATCATTGAGAAATTGACCACCTAATTTCCATCTTTCTCTGGTGGGATGGTTTCTTTCTGGTCTGAGTAGCTCCTAACCCTCTTTTTAGAAGGGTTCCACAGTGCTGGGCCCACAGTCCATGACCCTCTCTCCAGGGAGGCCTCCTGCCTACTTTAATACATCCCCCGGGTAAGGGGCCACAGCCATCGATGGCCATCACTGTGATATCTTTTGAGGCTCATGTGTGGGCAGACTTTCCTGCTCCCAGGGGCCATGTCTAGAAGGCCCACAGGCAGGCCACCTGACACTGGCTGGAATATTTATGGCAGCCTTTCTGGGATAGATACTTGTCCCCATCAATGAGATNATAGCTTTTAACACTATATAGAAATAACAGGAAAAAAAAAAATCTGGGAACCACATGCCTAAAAAATTCAGGAGAGTTCATCACACATGGAAATGAGTAAACTTGTTTGACCTCAGAAAAGCACTGAGGTCAACTTCCCTGCAGAATTATAATACAAAGAAATAAAGGGCAGGATAACTTCCCCACTGAAAGGAGATCATGCCAACTCTGACCTTCTATTTACAAATGAAGCAAAAGTTAGAAAAAAAAATGATGCAAGCATGAAAAGACAATGCAAATCAGAATTAGAAAGAATTCAGGAATGAGGTGACAGAACTCAGCAAAGAATTAGAAATAAAAGAAAACAATAATTACAGAAAGAGAGTAAACTAAAAGAAACACATGTATAAACACAGCAAATGATGCCATAAAAGAAACAGAACATGAGAAGGAGAACATTTTTAAACTCAGAAACACAGCCAGGAGGGTTGCAAAGGGAGCAGAGTTATATTCCTGCCCCAAACAACGGAAAAGCCAAACAAAATACTTGAAACCATAATCTTCAGACATTGGAAAACAGGCAACATAGGACAGTGAGTCCCTGAGAGAAGAAAAGAAAAAACAAACACCGTGGTGAGCCCAGCTTATTGACTGAAGAAATTCCAGGGCACAGAGCTAAGAGGAAGAATCCAAATAGCTTGGCAGTCTCCTCGGGTTAAGATCCAGTTGACAATTCAGGGAGGTCAGAATTGCTAGAACTCACAGCAGTGTAGCAGCAAACAGAGGACTGCACAGAGAGAACATTCCAAAAGTCCACAAAGAGTTTCTCTCAAATCTTCAGGTAAGTACTGATCAGTGCATGCATGTGAGGGAATGACCTAAAGCTCAGGGCAGAACCACCAGAAAGGAACAGGTATAACAATTCCTGGAGCTCACACAGGGGTGGGAATAATTCATGTTGCCACCAGCCAGGATGGAAAAACCCAGTAACACCGAAGGATATTGCACAGAGGACTCAGAAGGGTACTGCTTCCTTCACTGGGCAGAAGCAACTCAGACTCTTCTGGTCCCATCTAACAAAGACTGTAAACAACCTTCAAAAGGATCAAAATGTTTCCACAAAATGTGATTGTATTCCAGAACAAAGCTCATCGGTTAAGAGAACAAAAAACTATATAGCACCCTCAATGAGGTGAAATCTATCATTCCAACTTTAAAAGCAGGAAAATAATGAGGAAAAAAAGCTAATCAATAGACAAAGGTGATGGGATTGTAGATGAATTTTGAAAAGCTATTGTTTTTATATTCTGAATATTCAAGAAGATAGAGGAAAGCATTAAGGAGATACATAGAAAATATAAAAAAGAGCTCAAACTTCTAGAGATGCAAATATAATAGTAATTGTTGTTTAGTTTCTAAGCTGTGTCTGATTCTTTGCAATCCCATGGACTATAGCATGCCAGGCTTTCTGTCCATGGTATTTTCCAGACAAGAATACTGGAGTGGGTTGCCATTTCCTTCTCCAGGGTTATCTTCCTGACCTGGGGACTGAGCCCGCATCTCCTTAACTGACAGGTGGATTCTTTACCACTGAGCCACCAGAGAAGTCTGGCATTAAAAATACATAGGATGAGATTGCCAACAGATTAGACACTACCAGAAAAAACTATTAATGAACTTCAATACATAGCCATGGGAAATATGAAAAACTTAGAGAGAGGAAAACAAACAAAAAGGAGAGATAAAATGCACTTCAGAAAATGTGACAACTAGTGAAGACTGGCAAAGAAAATCTAACAAAGAGACTATGAAAGTCCCTGAGGAAGATCACCCCGAAGCAAGGAAATAGAACCAACACTAAAAATAATAATTTAAGAAAACTTTACTGAACACAAGGAGATGTGAACCTACGTATGAAAAGAATGATGGGAATTATATCTTGATCATGGTGGTAGTTGCATGACTGTGTCAAAACTGATTCGATAGAAAGGGACAATATAAAGAATGAATTTTATTGTTTGTAAACTATACCTCCGTTTGAAAAATGATTTGAAGTTACATACTGCAAGACTACATAGGGTAAGAATGTGAGAATATTTACCCAGAAGGACCATCACTAAGTCACATTCAAAAGTAAAATTATAGGACTTTATTTTTTTATGTGGACCATATTTTTAAAGTCTTTATTGAATTTGTTACAATACTGCTTCTGTTTTATGTTCTGGTTTTATGGCCAAGAGGCATGTGGGATCTTAGCTGCCCAACCAGGAATCAAACCCTTACCCTCTGCATTGGAAGGCAAAGTCTTAGCCACTGGACCAGCCAGGGGCATCCTAAAATTGTAGGACAAGAGAAAAAAAATCCACTGGCCATTTAGGCAAAAGCGGCAAGCCATTTACAAGAAAAAAGAAAATCATCCTGTTTGTTGACAGCAGTTTTTTATACCACAAGACGATGGCATAGCATTTTTAAGGCATTCAAAGGAAGAAAACATGAGCTAAGGATTTTAAATTTCATAAACTAACTTTTATATAGAAAGGCTACAAAACCATCATCAATGTGTGATGGAAATATTGTTCCCATGAGTCCTTTCCAAGGAATCTCCTCGAGAATGGGATTCAGACAAGTAAGATAACTACAGAAATCTTGACATAAAGACCAATGTGAGTATTAAACATTGGCTTGCTTTTAAACTAGCCATAAAGAGGTCTAAACAGTAAAGAATATAGTATGTAATGGCAACTGCCCAATCAACGTGGATCTCATGAAAGCATACAAAACTGGGGAAGAGAGCAGGAGGAACATATGCAAAAAGATTTTAAACTGCTCTTGAACTGGACTTCGCTGGTGGTCAAAAGTGGCTAATACAGGGGTATTTGATCCCTGGTCGGGAACTAAGATCCTGCACACGGCTCAGTATCTCCAAAAAAACAGTAATAAATTAAATAAATAAACTGCTCTCAGTAATTACACTGGTGGTGTTACTATTAAAGTTATCTGAGATGGTGAGAGATTTTGTGAGATAAACTAAAAAATAACCATGGGTCATGTTAATTCTGTCATCACCTGTGCCTGTGAATATCTGGATATTAAGTAAAAAATCAGTAGTCTGAGAATTGAATTTGAATATGCCAAGTGCTAAAATTCCCTAAAAATAATCAACCTGACAACAATGAGTATCTGAGGGACCCAGACTGTGGTGTCAAAATATCATTTCTCATTAAAAGAAATCAGGGCTTCTTGGAGAAATGGCTGATTTGAGGCCCAGTGTTCACAATGGGCCCAAAAAAGCAAAAAAACAAGTGTCTTAGGCTCACGTCAAAGGATAAAACAGCCAACTCCAAGAGGCCTCCAGTAGCCGAAAGCAAGACAATTTGAATTTCAAAGGGATTTGAAATTTGAATTTCAATTTGAAATCCAAGCTATTTGTAATGGATTAAAGTGAAGTCGCTCAGTCGTGTCCAACTTTGCAACCCCATGGACTATAGCTTACCAGGCTCCTCCATCCATGGAATTTTCCAGGCAAGAGTACTGGAGTGCGTTGCCGTTGCCTTCTCCAGAGGATCTTCCCGACCCAGGGATCGAACCCAGGTCTCACTCATTGTAGGCAGAGGCTTTACCATCTGATTAAATGGATTAAATCCCAGCAAATATTTTCAGATCTATGAGCTTATGCTGACATTTAAAAAGGAAAGTTGGTCATCTTTGAAGGATGATAGATCAATTCCTTTTCTTGGAAACTGATACATGGAGAAGAATCAGGTATTTATCTTGTCTTTCTCCTATGAACAAGTGCTGTTGTTCAGTCACCCAGTCATTCCTAACCCTTTGCGACCCCAGGGACTGCAGCATGCCAGGCCTGTCTGTCCCTCACCATCTCCTGAAGTTTGCCCAAGTTCATATCCATTGCATCGGTGATCCATGCAGCTGTCTCATCCTCTGACACCCTCTTCTTCTTCTGCCCTCAATCTTTCCCAGCATCAGGGAAATGGTATGAACGGTACCCCCTGGGTAAATAGATAGTAGATGAGGGAAAACAGCTCTTTATAAAAATATTCCAGTTAATGAAGAAATTACAAAACTAAAATATGACCATTCTGCAACCCCCAGGGGATTAATGGTTCTAAGCAAAGAGCATCAGTTGCTGCTAGCATAAGAAAAAAGAGACATTAGGAAAAAAGACACAACAGATAGGGTTTGTCTTTTGACGAATGAACACAGCATCAGGACTAGCCTGGTGGTCCAGTGGTTAGGAATCTGCCTTCCAATGCAGATGACTGGGTTCTATCCCTGGCCAGGGAACTAAGATTCCACATCCTAAGGGGTAACTAACCCCTTGCACCACAACTACTAACCCACAAGTCCAAAGCCTGTGCCTTGCACTAAGGATGAAGCAGAGTTAAAAAAATAAAAAAGGAATGCAGCATCACCTGAGGTCAAGCTAAAATGTTTGAACCTGAGTCTGATCAAGCCACTGGACCAGCTTCCAATTTAACACACAGAGGACAAAGAACATGCTAAACTGCCCAGAGTTTGCAACCAGCCAAACACAGACTGTGGGAGATTCTCCAGGTCAATTTTCTTAGATTCTTCCAGGTTGTGACAAATTAAAGGGAAAAAGGAGTGGGCGGGGGGAGCAATGGAAGACAAAACTATAGATTAAAAGAGACTTAAAAGAAAAAAACAGATTTTTTTAATGGGCAAGACTAACCCTTAGTGGCTAGGGCAGCGTACCAGGTAACAAAACCACAAAGTTACAGAAAAAAAAGAGATTGCTGTAGAAGGCAAATAATGGCTGCTTTTGGAGGAGAGGTTGAGACACATGGGCTACCTTTCAGGGCAGAAGGTGAAGTTCTGCTTCTTCATCCAGATGAGGCTCCAGGGATGTTTTCCTTACAGCAGTTTGTTCAGTTATACAGTTGTTTGGTGTGTGTTTCAGTCTGTTTTATTTGACAGTAAGAAAAGGCTAAAATCCTGCATATACAGAGTCATCCTGAGGGTATTGGTTCTTGTCATTGTTCAGTGGCTCAGTCGTGTCCGACTCATCGCGACCCCATGGACTGCAGCATGCAAGACTTTCCTGTCCTTCACCATCTCCCGGAGTTTGCTCAGAATCATGTCCATTGAGTCGGTGATGCCATCCAACCATCTCATCCTCTGTCGCCCCCTTCTCCCCCTGCCTTCAATCTCCCCCAGCATCAGGGTCTTTTCCAATGAGCCAACTCTTTGCGTCATGTGGCCGAAGTACTGGAGCTTCAGCTTTAGCATCAGTCCTTCCAGTGAATATTCAAGATTAATGGTACTGCAACCCACTCCAGTATTCTTGCCTGGAAAATCCTATGGACAGAGGAGCTTGGAAGGCTATAGTCCAAAGAGTTGGACATCACTGAGCAATTTCACTTTTCATTTTGAAGACACATATACTGGAAGGACAGAAGAAAATACACTGAAAGAGTGACCGTGATCATCTCTGAGGGTGATCCTCTGAGGGTGACAGTGATCACCTCTGAGGGTGACCCTGATCCTTTCTGAGGGAGAGGATTCTTCCTTGTGTTTTTCCATGTTTTCCACAGCGGCCGTCTTAGTGGGAGAAAAAGTTGTATGTCTGTTTTCTACTTGTTTCATCTTTGAACTTTTAATTAGATGTCCTTGAGGGAGGAAAGGTCTGTATTTGGATTTTTCTGTCTTATTAACCATGATGCTCCCCCACATACAGAACTGTTGCTGGGATATAAAGGACAGTCGATACATATTAATTGACCAAAAGAACAGACGGATGGTTCAGGGATGTCTAAACATCCCGGAAGGGGAAAAATAATTGGCACCCTCACCTCAGTTCCTTTTTCTGGAAACAGTTACTAATCAGAACTCATCGTCGCCTTCCCACCTGATGCTAGAGGTCCCCGGCTGTATCATCACAGCCTCACTAAGTGCTGGTCCCTCTGAGAGCAGACAGCTGGCCTCAGAGACACCTCTGGGTGCACTCTTGCTGACAAGCCACTTCCCCAAAGAGGAAACAACATGGGTGAAAAGGGCTGTCCCACCTGAGAGTCCAGGGACTCCTCGAATCGCAACAGCCACCCAGCAGACCCCAAAGCAGGTGGCAGTCTGTTCCTGTGAGTCCCAAGGAGTATGAGACACTGCTCCCGATGACGCCTCTCTTCCTGGCTGGTAGACACCCTCCTTCTGTCTGTGTCCTCACACGGGAGACAGAGAGATCCTCTCTTCCATCTTGTTTCACACGCGCACTAACCTCGCTATGGCAAGCACTCAGGCGGTGAGCAGAGGTTGGACCGTGGACATGAAAGCTGACCCTGGTAGCAACTCTGCCTCTGTGTCCTAGTCTATGGAACAGAAATTAAACATCAACTCCGTAGGCTTCTTGGAGGATAGCAACACATAAGGTGGGCTTCTCTGGTGGCTCAGTGGTAAAGAATCCATCTGCCAGTGCAGCAGTCAGTCGCTCAGTTGTGTCTGACTCTTTGCGACCCCATGGACTGCAGCACGCCAGGCTTCCCTGTTCATTACCAGCTCCCGGATCTTGCTCAAACTCATGTCCATCAAGTTGGTAATGCCATCCAACCATCTCAGCCTCTGTCTTCCCCTTCTCCTCCTACCTTCAGTCTTTCCCAGCATCAGGGGCTTTTCCAATGAGTCAGTTCTTTGCATCAGGTGGCCAAAGTATTGGAGCATCAGCTTCAGTATCAGTCCTTCCAATGAATATTCAGGACTTACTTCCTTCAGGATTGACTGGTTTGATCTCCTTGAAGTCCAAGGGACTCGCAAGAGTCTTCAACACCACAGTTCAAAAGCATCAATTCTTTGATGCTCAGCTTTCTTTATGGTCCAACTCCAACATCCATATGTGATCCAATGCAGGAGACACTGATTCAATCTCTGAGTCAGGAAGATGTCCAGAGAAGGAAATAGCAATTCACTCCAGTATTCTTGCCTGGGAAATTCCATGGACAGAGAAGCCTGGTGGTCAATAGTCCATGAGATTGCAGAGTTGGACACAACTTAGAGATTAAACAACAACAACGTGTAAGGAGCCTGGTACATAGCAACTGCTCAATAAATGTAAATAGTAGTCATTGTGATGGTGGCTGATGTGGCTACTAGCTTTCCAGATGTGAATGTGGGATTCCGTTCAGTTTTTAAACTAGTTAATTGGCTACTGAAAACATTTTGGAAAATACCTAGTAAAATATAGTTCACTTCTAGTTAATTAGTGACTCACCCTTTATTAGTTTTCAACCTGGTAATTTTTACAACCTACCTTCCTTTTTTCCATTCCATTTTGTGACTTGTGATAAATTTAGCCAGCATTACTCTATTTCTCCATCTGGCATGTTCATAAGTATTATTTAACTCTGGGAAGTGTTATGGGACTGCTTGGAATGAAAGTCACTTTGCAAATGGAAGTGAAGTTGACATATTTAAAACCTCCAGTGTAGACAGAGAGTGGAGGAGGAAGAGGGACACTTAGCTGTTCTTGGGTCTAGTCTTAGACAGACCTCTCCTCCTGCCTGGTTGGCCAAGATAATATGACTAAAATGTGTCTGGGAAGAAAAAATGTGCTTTGATGCTTATGATGCAAATTGAAAATGAAGAGATGATAGGAGAGCACAGAGTCCCTGGATTTCCCTCTGCTCTTCCCTGAGGTTATGACGGGGACACACAGACATTTTCACATCTGAAAAGATTAGCGTTTTTCATTGGCGGTGAAGGGAGTGATAGGAAGGGGGCCAGTCCCTGCTGTCCAGATAGATTCGGGGCTGGGATGTAAGAAATGGTAGAGTTGAAAAATAAAACAAGTGAAAGTGCTTTTAGTCAAAGAAACAAACATCAGTGTAGAAAGGTGACTGACCACAAACCTGCTTGGTATCAACTCTTCTGCAAGTGGGGAGCCAGGCCAGGCAACTAACTGGACATTTTTGGAGGCCCTAGTTGTAGGTTTGAAGGGCTTTTCTCACTTCTCTGCCCTGGGATATCCAGAGCTGCTGCCAGACCAGAGGATGCAGACTAGAAGATGTGTTCCCTGGGAGGAGTCTGCCCCACACTCTGCTCAGGCTGGACCTACACCCTCCACTGAGCCCTGAGGACACAGAGAGGGAAGCCATGCATGTGTGCGGGGAGAGGCGCTGTTCCTCTTCAAAGAAGGACTGCACAGCCGTGGAAACATCCTTCAGGGAACTTGGGGCAGCCGGCGTCAGGGATGGAGGCAGGCTGGCGCATACAGGCTGGTCCAGATGCCCTGGCTCAAGGCAGGACTCTGCGCCTGGCACCTGGCCACAGCCTCACCGATTGAGTGGGCCTGCCTCACTTGAGCTGGGCTTCTCCCTCCACTCTGCCCTGTGTCTCTCATCTTTGACAAAGACTGATCCCTTTGACAAGGACTGATCCTTAATAAACATGTCAGACCCAAATTCCATGTCAGCATCTGCTTCTGAAAAGCTCAGCCTGCAACTCCATGTCCTGCGCTCTCAGTCCAGTTGGGGAGACAGATGCCCTGAAAAGACTGGAAGACACATGTGAATGTTGCAGCTGAAATCTCCAGAAATGGGAGGTTTGAGGGGAGGAGCGAAGCTGGTTGGCAGGCCTGGAAGGGGCTTTGTTGGGGTGAAATCTCATGGGATGACGTGGTGAGGTTGATGGGGGAGGAGAGGGGAGAGAGTATTTCCAGGCTGGGACAAAGGCCCTGGGGGCCAGGGGAAGAGGAAAGCCAGGTGTGGGAACACACAAGTGTGAGAAGCAGTCAGAAAATTCAGCAGGGCTGGACGTGCAGGGCCCGGTGGGGAAAATAAGGAGTTTTATTTTTATTGTCAGATCACTGTGTCTGAGACCCAGGCATCTGGTCAGATCTGCCCGGTAAAGAGGGCATGCAGCCTGCTGGGCGGTGTCCTGCTTCTTGGTCAAGAGAAGGGCTGGGCTGTTGGATAAACAAGGAACCACCATCTTTCAGTAAGGGGCACTGTGTCTGGCAAGGGTGTGTGACTGACAACAGGGTTGCACATGTGGGCAGGGAGGACATCGCTGGGGCCCCAGCTCAGCTGTTGCAGGACCCCAGGGCATCATTCGCCCCCAGGGCCAGCACCTCACAGATCAGCTCAGCTCCGTGCTCCTGCCCAGCAGGACTCTGGACGGATCTGCTGAGGTGGCGCTGCCAGGGGCTGTGAGTCTGTTTTTATTTTGTAAATAAGTTCATTTGCATCATTTCTTTTTAGATTCCACACATAAGGGATGTCATATGATATTTCTCCTTCTCTGTCTGACATACTTCAGTATGTCACTCAGTATGACAGTCTCTGGGTCCATCCATGTCATCAACTTCCCCTCTTGTGGCTGTTATGAAGGTTAGACTAGATCAGGAATCTAACTCAGTTTGTACACTGTCTTGAGTGTCACAGGTATTAATATCATTTCCTATTAGTAAAGAATCCACCTGCAGTGTGGAAGACCTGGATTCAATCCCTGGGTTGGGACGATCCCCTGGAGGAGGGCATGGCAACTGACTCCAGTATTCTTGCCTGGAGAATCTCCATGGACAGAGGAATCTGGTGGGCTGCAGCCCATGGGGTCGCAAAGAGTCGGACATGACTGAGCAACTAAGCAGAGCACAGCATTAGTAGTAGTATTACTGTTGATGATGGAAGCTCAAGTTTATTCAGCACTTCCTGCATTCCAGGCATGATTCTGAGTGCCTTACTTATGTGAACACACTGGAGCCTCACCACCCTGTGAGAGGAGTACCATTATCCCCACTATTATGGGTGAGGAAACTGAGACAGAGAGGTGAAGTCTCTTTTTCAAAGTCCCAGCTCCCAGTTCAGCACCTAGCCCCGCACTACACATCAACCTAGTATTTGACTGGTATCTGGTGGTCGTTTCTAACTTTTTCAAACATCTCCCTTTCAATCACACCTTTTTCTAAACATGAAGACCTGACAATGCAGCAAATCTGAGCCCAATTTTTACCTGCAACTGAAAGGTTCCTTCCTGCCCCCTAAGGCTAAAGGCCCAGAAGTTGATTACAACCAGCAAGAAAATGAAAACAGCAGAATCAGACAATGTGGAGCAAACATCTCTGCCCAGCAACTGGCGCCAGGTCTTCACTCTACAGCAAGACAAAAGCAGACAATTTCTCTTCAGATTGTAGCATTTGCTTCCAAAACAGCAGAGGCCCAGGCAGGGGGACCAGCAGAGGATGGATGGGCGTCTGGCATTGATTGGTACCCAGTCCTGAATAATACATCACGGGCCTGTGACTTCATCACAAAAGCCTCGAGAGCCAGCCTCCTGCCAACCAGACTCCCCAGGGACTCGCCTCGCCAGGTGTCTGCAATTGGAAATGAGGTGGGAGGGATGTTTCTGAACAGACTCTTAAACTTGAGCTCCAGAGGCTGAGAGATGAAGATAAAGGAGCATCCCCAAGACTCCTGGAACTCTGGGCCTCATCACAGGCCCTCTGCCCTGGGGGAACAGGCCCCACCACTCCTCTTGAGCTTCACTGCTGCTAGTGTGCTCGATTGTGTCTGACCCTTTGTGATCCCACGGATTGTAGCCCACTAGGCTCCTCTGTCCGTGGGATTTTCCAGGCAAGACCACTGGAGTGGGTAGCCATTCCCTTCTCCAGGGGATCTTCCTGACCCAGGGATCGAACGCGGGTCTCCTGTGTCTCCTGCATTGGCAGGTGAATTCTTTACCACTGAGCCACGTGGGAAGCCCTCACTGTTGCTAAAGACAAGTCAAATGGGAAGATAAGGCTGCCTCCTGGGCCTTTCACCCTGCAGGAGAGACACAGGTGGCTTAGGAAGGAGAGACGTGGCAGTGAGCCCCTGGGTGCCAGGCCCTGTGCTCCAGACTGAGAACAGAAAGAAGTACTGGTAACTCACATCCTTTCTCCCTTCCTCGAACATTCACTGAAGTACTGGCTCTCTGGCAAGTGATGAGCTGGGAAGCAGAAACACAGCGCTAAACAAGACCACCTGTTTCCTTCTCACAATTCAGAGAAGGAATTCTTGGAATCCTTTTCACTGAATGTCTGTCCAGCACTCACTCTGGGGCCTTCACAGGGTTGGTGGAAGATCGAACCTAATTTGCAGAAGAGAAAAGAGACACTCGGAGAGGGGTGATGCTCTGTCACTAACCCTGTGACCTTGGGCATGTGGGAGAGTTTGGACGGATTTTTTTCCTATCTTGTGTCTAGTGCTCTGCCCACATGCCTCCTGGTCTTCCATGTAGCTCCTTATGAGAGGGTCATATCTTCCAGAAGGAGAGGAATTCCTAGGTCTCCCCTGTGTTCTGAACAGAGCCCAGCCTCATGAGAAGAAGACAAGAAGCCCTTGGCTTCATGAGCAATGAACCCAACTAGGTTTGACTGCTCTCCATGGTACCAAAAGGAAGCATGCTGCTACTGCTAAGTCGCTTCAGTCGTGTTCGACTCTGTGTGACCCCATAGATGGCAGTCCACCAGGTTCCCCTGTCTCTGGGATTCTCCAGGCAAGAACACTGGAGTGGGTTGCCATTTCCTGCTCCAATGCATGAAAGTGAGAAGTGAAAGTGAAGTTGCTCAGTCGTGTCCGACTCTTAGTGACCCCTTGGACTGCAGCCTACCAGGCTCCTCCAGCCATGGGATTTTCCAGGCAAGAGTACTGGAGTGGGTTGCCATTGCCTTCTCCAAAAGGAAGCATACATAGATCCAGCTAATGGTCGATGGCTATAGCTGTTCTTATCACCTGTCTCATGGTTCTGACAACACAGTGTGTTTGATGGAGCCTTTCCAACACTTCTTACCTGTCTCCTTCTTCCTCTCCTGTGAGCTTTCCCATCAACCAGTGGAGGCCTTGTATTAGATGTCTTCATCTTTTTTTTTTCTCTTATTCCCAAGTCATTCTTAACCCTCAAAGCAAGAAAACTCACAACCAGTTATATCTACTATTTCATACACAGTTCCAATAGATTTCAAGTTATCCATAAACTATTTTTGTTTTTTTAATTGAATGTGTTGGGTTCGTTTCTCCATTATCTTGCATTAACAGAGATTCCCCAGTTGTCATATACATTTTTTACATCATGTTTCCCAGATGTCAATCACCCACATACCTCCCACATGATTTTTGCCATATTCTTATACCACCTACTATATTCTATACTGAATATATTTCCTAAAATCAACTCACTTTTAAAAAAATTTAAATAGACCTTATTTTTTAAGAACAGTTGTAGATCTACAGGAAAAAAAATGAACAGAAAGTACAGAGAGTAATCTCTACCTTCTCCTGTACACATTCTCCCTATTATTAGCATCCTGCACTAATGTGACACATTTATCACAACAGATGAACCAATAGCCATTTAGTTATTGTTAACCAAAGCCCACCATTTATATTAGGGTTCACTCTTTACATTAGGCATCCCATGGGTTTTGACAAATGCATAATGATACACATTCTCCATAACAGTATCATACAGATCAGTTTCACTACTTTAAAAGTTGCCCTGTATGCTGCAGATCTAAATAGACATTTCAACAAAGAAGACATGCAAATGGCCAAAAGGCACATGAAAAGATGTTCAACATCACTAATTATTAGAGAAATGCAAATCAGAACTATGATGATGTATAGCTTCACAATGGTCAGCATGACCATCACCAAAAAGACTATTAACAATAATTGCTGGAGAGGGTGTGGAGAAAAGGGAACCTTACTACACTGTTGGTGGGGATGTAAATTGGTGCCCTCACTGTGGTTTCCCAGGTGGTACTAGTAGTGGTAAAGAATCTGCCTGCCAATGCAGGAGATGCCAGAGATGCAGGTTTGATCCCTGGATCAGGAAAATCCCTTGAAGTAGGAAATGGCAACCCACTCCAGTATTCTTGCCTGGAAAATCTCATGGACAGAGGAGCCTGCTGGGTTACAGTTCATGGTGTTACAAAGAGTCAGACACAACTGAGCGTGCATACACACTATGGAGAAGAGTATGGGGGGGTTCTTAAAAAGCTAAAAATAGATTTACCATATGATCCAGCAATCCACTCATGGACGTATATAAAGAAAAGACAAAAACTCTAATTTGAGAAGATACTGGCACCCCAATGTTCATAGCAGTGCTATTTACAAAAGCCTAGTCTATGGATGGACCTAGAGATTATCATACTGAGTGAAGTAAGTCAGAGAAAGACAAATATTATATGATATTACTTATATGTGGAATCTGAAAAATAATACAAATGAATTTATTTACAAAACAGAAATAGACTCACAGCCCTATTAAGCAAACTTATGGTTATCAAAGAGGAAGGGAGGCTATGAAATACAAGTATGGGATTAATAGATACATACTACTATATATAAAATAAATGAGGATTTACTATATAACACAGAAAACTATGGGTTTCCCAGGTGGTGCCAATGTAGGAGACACAAGAGATGTGGGTTCGATCCCTGGGCCAGGAAGATCCCCCTGGAGAGGGAAATGGCAACCCACTTCAGTATTCTTGCCTAGAAAATCCCATGGACAGAGGAGCCTGGCAGGCTACAGTCCGTAGGGTCCCAAAAGAGTTGGACATGACTGAGCAACTAAGCATATACACACACAGGGAACTACATTCAATATCTTGTAATAAGTTACAACGGAAAAGAATCCGAGAAAAAAAGCTGTGTGTGTGTGTGTAACTGAATCACTTTGCTGTGTACCTGAAACTAACACAATATTGTGAATTAACTATACTTCATTAAAAAAAAAAAAAACTTCCTGTGCATCACCTATTGATTCCTATTTCCTCTCTACGAACCTCTGGTAACCTTGATCTTTTTACTAGTCCTTTAGTTTTGCCTTCTCCAGAATGTCATACAGTTGGAATCATACAGTATGTAGCCTTTCAGACTGGCTTCCTCAACTCATTTTTTTTTACCTCAATAAATTTATTTAAAGGGGAAACTTTATATCATCATCAGGTAGATACTCAGATTCATTTGCCATGAATAAAAGAAAACCATAGGGGATTCAGTGGACATGAGTTTGAGCAAACGCTGGGAGATAGTGAAGGACAGGGAAGCCTGGCATGCTGCAGTCCAAGTGGTCGCAAAGAGTCAGACACAACTTAGTGACCAAACAACAATAGCAGATTCAGCAAAAATGGCAGAGCGAGGATCTCAGACAATCCTCTATTCCATAAAAGTCAGGACAAAAACTGGCAAAAAGTCAAAATCGACTGTTTCAGAACTCTGAAAATTAACAGAGGCTGAAAGCAATCTGAAAAGCATTTATTCAAGGAAAACGGCTGATTCTCAGTGAGAACAGTGAGCTCTGTGGCATTTTAACTTGTATCCCATCCATCCCCTCCCGTTCAGCTCTGACATAGCCTTAGAAAATAACAGCCTGAGTTCTTGCGATCATGGTGAAAACTAGCGGCCCAGGAGCCACTGGAAGGGGTTGAACAAAGCCTCATTCCCCAGAAGTGTCAGTATCAAATGGTCTGGTGGATCCCTGGATGACCTACATGCAGATCTGTCTTTATTTTTTACTTTACTCTAACTTCGCTCAATATGAAAAGCCTGGACATTTATCAAAAACTATTAGAAGTAGTTGATTAGCTTCCTGGGTGCCTGAGGTGGTGAATAACTCTTGGGGCAAACTATAGGCTAATCAAAAAGCTTAAAATAAAAACCTGGAGAATAAGATGTCCACAGGGATTTGAAAAGTTCTAACATATTTCTTTTCCAATGAATCAGCTCTTCGCATGAGGTGGCCAAAGTACTGGAGTTTCAGCTTTAGCAACATTCCTTCCAAAGAATTCCCAGGGCTGATCTCCTTCAGAATGGACTGGTTGGATCTCCTTGCAGTCCAAGGGACTCTCAAGAGTCTTCTCCAACACCACAGTTCAAAAGCATCAATTCTTCGGCACTCAGCCTTCTTCACAGTCCAACTCTCACATCCATACATGACCACAGGAAAAACCATGGCCTTGACTAGACAGACCTTAGTTGGCAAAGTAATGTCTCTGCTTTTGAATATACTATCTAGGTTGGTCATAACTTTTCTTCCAAAGAGTAAGCGTCTTTTAATTTCATGGCTGCAGTCACCATCTGCAGTGATCTTGGAGCCCAAAAATATAAAGTCTGACACTGTTTCCACTCTTTCCCCATCTATTTCCATGAAGTGATGGGANGGCTTTGGCATAGTCAATAAAGCAGAAATAGATGTTTTTCTGGAAAAGACTCTGATGCTGGGGGGAATTAGGGGCAGGAGGAGAAGGGGATGACCGAGGATGAGATGGCTGGATGGCATCACAGACTCAATGGACGTGAATCTGAGTGAACTCCGAGAGATGGTGATGAACAGGGAGGCCCAGCATGCTGCGATTCATGGGGTCGCAAAGAGTCGGACACGACTGAGCGACTGAACTGAACTGAACTGAACATATTTCTGAGAATCTAGAAAACCATGTGCATGTGCAGGTCAGGAAAGACTCCAAGCTCTCACCTCTGTTTGACCTAAGGGTTTGCACAAACAACAAGTGACAACTAAGGCAGGGTTGTCAACGTCCTGGCCAAGTGCCGAAGAGGTGCCCCAACATACACAAAGTTACCCAACAAAAACTAGGAGACTTCTTAGTTTCAAGGATAAGGCGGTCTCTGTCTAATAATAAACTTAATCAGTAAGCTAACTGGGCAGAGACTTCACTGGCCACGTGTGGAAAAACAATATAATATACTATATTACCAGAATTAAAGGCAAAACCACTTGATCATCTCAACAGATGCTAGAAAAGAATCTGGCAAAATCAATAAACTTTTATGACAGAAACACTCAACAGACTAGGAGAGGCACTTCCTCAACCTGATAGAGGGTACCTATGAAAAACTCAGTTAGCATTGTACTTAATGGTGAAACACTGTTTTTTCTCCCCAAGACCAGGAAGAAGACAAAGATAGATGTCTACTCTCACTGTTCCTACTCAACATTATACTAGAGGTTCTAGCCAGTGAATTAAGCAAAAGGAAATAAAAGGCATCTAAAGAGAAAGGATAAAACCGTCTCCATGGAAGAGGGCATGACCTTGGATACAGAAAATCCTAAGAAAGCCACAAATAAACTATTAGAGTTAAAAAAACAAGTGCAGATTACAGGATACAAGATCAGTATACAAAAATCTACTCCTTTTGAACATATTAGAAATAATCAATTTAAAAATGAAATTAAGAATACAATACCACTTATAATAGTATCAAATGAATGCAATGCTCAGGGACAAATCTAAGAAAACAAGAGCAAGACATGTTGAGCAACACCTCTTCATTTATTTCTCCACCTTCCCTAGGGAGTAGCCCTTGTCTACAAGGCCCCACGAAACTAGCCTCCTTGTCCCTTCTCTGTTGGAGGGAAAAAAGGAGTGAAGGGCAGGTCCTATCCCCTTAAGGGTATAACCAGCACACAAGCCAAATCACCTCTCATTCCTATTGGCTAACACAGAGCCACGTGGCCACACCCAGGAGCAAGGTCTTCTGGGAAATGTAGTCTTAGAGTAGCCATGTAACCAGGCAGAATTCTGGTGACGAGAGAACAGATATTTGTGGGAGTGGGAACACATGGCTGCCCCCGACTCAATGTGCTCTGAGTGATTGAATAATGAGGATTAATTAGGACGCAGTTGGTTTCCAGACTGACTCAGAGGAAACACTGCCTAGGCCAAGGAAATTGGAAAGAGCAGCTGGTTTGTAGCTAGACCATTAGTTGAAGGACATAATATTTGAATTTAGTTTCCTGCTAAAAATGTGCGTTAAGTAGCTAGATTGGTCTTAAAGTTAGAATAACAGTGGAAATAATAATGATACATAATGTGCTTACTATGTGTCAGCCCTCCAAATCATCATAGGAGGAAAGTATAGAACCATGTGTGTGTGCTCAGTCATGTCTGACTCTTGCAATCCCATGGACTGTAGCTGGTCAGGCTTCTCTGTCTATGGGACTTCCCAGGCAAGAATACTGGAGTGGGTTGCCTTTTCCTTTACCAAGCGATCTTCCTGCCCTAGGGATTGAACCGAGTTTCCTACGTCTCCTGCATTGGCAGGTAGATTCTTTACCACTGAGCCACCAAGGAAGCCCAGGAGGAAAATGCTGTCATTATTCCACATGCAAAGGAGGAAACTGAAGCTCAGAGAGGTTAAAAGACTTGGTCAAAGTCACAAAGTCAGATGGGTGGTAAAGTCCCACTCAAACCCGGCACCAACTGGCTGCAGAACCTGTGTTCTTGGCTACCTTATAAGGATCCAGGTCAGTGGCCAGCTAGTGGTGCCAGGAATGGAAGTCAACACCAAGGTAAAGGTCAGGCTCCTCCCAGAGCTGTTCTGGCTTCATCCCAACAGCCTCACACCCGCTCTAAGCATCTCCACAGGAGGGGAGCCATGCTCGGGTCTTGGGCTGTTTTCAAAGCCCATTTATGCCTGTCAAGTCTTCCAGGCCAGCTCTTGTTGAATGCTTTTGAAGGTTTCCAAGTTTTAGAAACAAAAGAGATTGAAAAGCCAAAGCTTGCCATCGGAGGCCACCCAGTCTCTTGACATTTGGCCGCTCCTGACATCACCCCCGCGGTGCCCCTCCTGGGGCAGTTCTTTTGGATTCTGCATGATTCATAGGACTCACCCGCCCATCACATCACCAAATGGCTTGTTTGTCTGCTGAGGACAGGGCCTTCAGGCTGTCACTGGTGTTCCTGAAAGAAGAGTTCCCAAGTCACAATAAGAGACGGGTTGAAAGTCAAAGTGTTAGTTGCTCAGCTGTGTCCAACTCTTTGCAACCACATGGACTATAGCCCACCAGTCTCCTTTGTCCATGGGATTCTCCAGGCAAGAATACTGGGGTGGGCTGCCATTTCCTTCTCCAAGGGATCTTCCCAACCCAAGGACTGAACCCAGGTCTCCTGCATTGCAGGAAGATTCTTTACCATCTGAGCCTCCAGGAAAGCCCAGGGGATGGGCTCATGGGGCAGATTTGGGATTTGGAGCCTTGAGAGCATGCCATGTTAAACAGAAGGATAAAGGCACTTCACAGTGCATGGGCAATCATCCCCAGACCACCAGCACCACGAGGGGCTTCTTGTCTTAAGAGCAATTAGTTGGTTTTACTAAAGGATCAGGACCAAAGATAGAAGCAGAAATGCCCACAAGGATGTGTGACCTTCACAGCCCTGCTTGGCCACTCATATCAGAAAGAGAGGAGGGGAGAGGAGAAATAGAAGAAAGAAGAGAGGGGTGGAGGGAGAGAAAAAGAGAAAACAGATGCCCTTGGGACCCGGGGAGCAGGGATACCTGACAAGACACAATCCGAACCACCCAGGAACCCTGGCTCTAATACCCGCTAACCCCACTCAGAGGCCATCTAATCATCTGAAGGTGCCTGCGAGGAAGGCACAAATTCACTAACTCACATCACACTCCTGCCCTGTGCCTGGAGGGCACAGATAGGAATGAGCCACAGCAGTAGTAGTAACAGCCAGCGTTTATCGAGCACTTGTTCTGTGTCAGGCAATACTCTAAGCCTTTTCTCCATATCAAGCTCCTTAATTCTCCCCACAACTCCATGAGGGGGAGGTATATATCATTCCCATTCTATAGAGAGAGAAAATCCTGGATCTGGGCAGAACTTGCCAAGGGGGAACTGACTGAGGAACTGAGCTAGGATTCCACCTGGATGCCTGAGGCTTTGCTCTGGCCCAGTAGAGACCCTGCCTTGGCATTCTCAGCCTCAGGAAGCCCACAGCCCAGGGAGGATCCACTGGGAGTCGGCCAAGCCCTCCAGGTAGCACAAAAAGTGCCATGGTGGACACACAGAGGAGGACTGGCCAGTCACTGCCTGGAGAGGCAGGAAGAGAGCAGAAGCGGTGAGCTGCCATTGAGGGCTATCTGGGAGGGACACCCATGGGGGCTGGACTGAGAAGTGGGCTTGCTCCAGGGGAGGCATGGGGATCTTTGGGACAGGGTAACACTCTAGGCTCAGCTCCTGGACCACCTTCCAGGGAGACAGTCTTCCTGAGGCTGCCTTGGGCCTCCGATTAAATAAGCCCAGGTCCCCCCAGGCTGAGGACTCCTAACAGCCCAGCACCCATCCTGTGCATCTGTGATGACGGAGGCCAAGAAATGACGGGAAAGGCAGGTCTGCAGCCTGGGGCTGCAATGAGAAAGGAGGGAGAGGGCAGGGGCTCCAAGGGCTGGGCTAGCTCTGGGGAAACAGAGTGACCTCAAGCTGCCCATTCCAATTCTGGCTCTTCCTGGTGGAACTTCCCATTTCCTATGTTGACCTCATCCATGGGTGAAGCTGGTTATTCAAGCTTCTGTGATCAGTTCTGCCCCTTAGATCCACATGGTAGCATCTAGCCTCACACTCACTGCAGATAATAAGAACAGTCATAATGAGGATGATGACCATTTATGAAGCATGCTGTGCCCTGCACTCTGTGGTTTGTGCATGATCTTGTTAAATCATCAGTAGTGCATGCCTGCTAAGTTGCTTCAAATGTGTCTGACTCTTTACTATCCCATGGACTGTAACCCACAAGGCTCCTATGTCCATGGGATTCTCCAGGCAAGAATACTGGAATGCGTTGTCATGCCCTCCTCCAGATGATCTTCTCAATCCAGGAACTGAACCCACGTCTCTTAAGTCTCCTGCATTGGCAGGCGGGTTCTTTACCAGTAGTGCCACCTGAGATTAGTGCCAGCCCTAAACTATCAATAGCTGCTGCTGCTGCTGCTAAGTCGCTTCAGTCGTGTCCGACTCTGTGCGACCCCACAGACAGCAGCCCACTGGGCTCCCCCATCCCTGGGATTCTCCAGGCAAGAACACTGGAGTGGGTTACCATTTTCTTCTCCAATGCATGAAACTGAAAAGTCAAAGTGAAGTCGCTCAGTCGTGTCCGACTCTTAGCAACCCCATGGACTGCAGCCTACCAGGTTCCTCCATCCATGGGATTTTCCAGGCAAGAGTACTGGAGTGGGGTGCCATTGCCTTCTCCAACTATCAATAGGAATAAAAACCACAAATAACAGTAACAGCAATCCGGCTGTTACAATCCTGAGAGCCACTGCTAGGGGGCGCTCTCTGTGCGCCAGACACCGTTTCATGGATCAGCTATTTTAGCCTCCTGAGACAAAGGCTCTTCCTCACCTCTCATTCTGGTAACCTGTCCGAGAGCGACAGAGACCAGCACTCAAGTCCAGTGACTTCAGCCGCCCAGAGGATGGTGATTCCAGGAGGAAAATAGATCCTTGTGTTTCAGAAGACTTTTGTTTTTCTGTTGTTCAGTTACTCAGTCGTGTCCGACTCTGCGACCGGGTGGACTGCAGCGTGCCAGGCTTCCTTGTGTCCTCCACTATGGGACGGAGTTTGCTCAAACTCGTGTCTGTTGAGCCAGTGATGCCACCCAACCATCTCATCCTCTCTTATCCCCTTCTCCTCCTGCCCTCAGTCTTTCCCAGCATGAGGGTCTTTTCCAATGAATTTGTTCTTCACATCAGGTGGCCACAGTACTGGAGCTTCAGCTTCAGCATCAGTTCTTCCAATGAATATTCAGCGTTGATTTCCTTTAAGAATGACTGGTTTGATCTCCTTGCTGTCCAGGGGACTCTCAAGAGTCTCCTCCAGCACCAGAGTTTGAAGGCGTCAATTCTTTGGTGGTAGGCCTTCTCTTTGGTCCAATTCTTACATCCCTATATGACTCCTGAAAAACCCATAGATTTGACTATACAGACCTTTGTAGACAAAGTGATGTCTTTGTTTTTTTAATACACTGTCTGGGTTTGTTATAGCTTTTCTTCCAAAGAGCAAGAGCAAGGTGAGTGAAGTATGGGTTTCATGATTCAGTGACAGTGGCCTCATCCCCTCTTGGGCCCAAGTGACTCTAGTCAAAGACCCTTGGAAATAACAGGAAAGGACTGGCACCAGAAGTCAGCAAGAGTCCTTTTGTGTAGTTAAATATCCTTCAGCTAACATCTCTTGAGAAGCTTCTTCTTTTAGACAACTGCTTTGGATTTCAGGGAAGATGGTAGGATGAACTCAGACTTCAGTACACCTGTCGCTCCAAACCCACAGCTTTGACGGACTCTACAGAAACACAGGAAACCAGACCCCCAGATTCAGCCATTTCTGGTGTAAGGGAAGTAGACTTACCCTCTCATCACAGACAGCTTAGAACTAGACTTCTATACGAAGCATCTGTTTTCAGGCATTGGGTAACACAAATTCTGGCATCTGGGTCCTTCCTCCAGAGGTTCTGAGGTCATGGTCCAGGATTCCTGAGGTTTGAAAGCTTCTTGAGTGATTCTCAAGACCCTCCCCCAATACATCAGATAGCTTGTCATCTTGTGACTACCATCCCCAAGGAGAATTCAGAAGGCAGTGAAAACCCACACAGGTTTTGAACCTGCAGGATCACTTTTCGCTTATTTATTTATTTTACTTTTGGCTGTTCTGGATCTTCATTGCTGTGCAGTCTTTTCTTTGGTTGGAGGTGAGTGGGGGCTACTCTCGAGATGCAGTGTGTGGGCTTCTCATTGCAGTGGCTTCTCTTGTGGGCTGTGGGTGCCCGGGCTTCAGTCGTTGCAGCAAATGGGCTCAGTAATTGCAGCTCATGGGCTCTAGAGCACAGGCTCAGTAGTAGTGGCTCACAAATTTAGTTGCTCTGTGGCACGCTGGATCTTCCGAGACCAGGGATCGAATCCGTGTCTCCTGCACTGGCAGGCGGATTCTTCACCAGTGAGCCACCAGGGAAACCCCAGGATCACTTTTTAAAGTACATCATAATGCCCTGACTTATCTTTTGTAGAAACTCAATTCCAGGCACTGAGTCAAGACCTATGTGCCCAGTGTCAATGCTGGTCACCACTCACTGCCAAATCACATGTGTCTGCAAAGAGATCATTCCACACGACCCTGAGATCTATGACTCTGCTTCTTCTAAGTGGCTTTCATCTGTTGTTTCCTTTTTAATTGTCCTATTACTTTTCCTTGGGATGAACTTTCATAAAATATAAGAAACTGGTAGAAGCATAAATCTTAGGTAAATGTAACTATAGATGTAATTCTTCAACAGAGTCTGAAATTTCGGCAAATCATTTGGGGAAGGGAACAGGACATAAATCCCAAGTAAATGGATTTGCATATGTAATTTTTCAGCACAGCATGATAAACATGGCTGCCTCTGAGTTTTCTGACTAGGGGAAAAATTATGAGGATTCTTAACAGACCACCCACTGCAGTAGCAACAGTGAGGAGACCAGAGCAACGGATGGGAGTGGGACCCAGCACTACAGCAAGTCTGTCTCAAGACTTGCCCAAGCCCACCCTGGCATCCAAACATTTATTTGCCAGGTGGACCTTTTTATTTTACCTGACTGCCCTACCCATAACCTCCCGAAATAGATTAAATCCCCCTGACCAGTCTCCAATGAGAATAAACGTAAGACAGATATATCGTTCTGATCACTACTTTCCACAAAACTCTTGCGAGTCTCCTTTCCCCATCTGAAACAGAGACCACTGGCTTTCCCCCAAAACCAAACTTTACTTTTTCTTTAATAACAGAATCCCCCTGCCTACTGCCATTCAGCTGAAAGACTATGTTCCTGAGCATTCCTTATATTAATAGCTAAGTTCATTGACTAAACACTGGCCAATAAAATATAAGAGTGTTGTGGGGTATACCTGTGAATACTTCCTGAGAAAGAATCTTCCCTTCTTCCATCCTACCTCTTAGAACATTGCTGTGATGACTGGAGCNCTCTTAGCAACCCCATGGACTGCAGCCTACCAGGTTCCTCCATCCATGGGATTTTCCAGGCAAGAGTACTGGAGTGGGGTGCCATTGCCTTCTCCAACTATCAATAGGAATAAAAACCACAAATAACAGTAACAGCAATCCGGCTGTTACAATCCTGAGAGCCACTGCTAGGGGGCGCTCTCTGTGCGCCAGACACCGTTTCATGGATCAGCTATTTTAGCCTCCTGAGACAAAGGCTCTTCCTCACCTCTCATTCTGGTAACCTGTCCGAGAGCGACAGAGACCAGCACTCAAGTCCAGTGACTTCAGCCGCCCAGAGGATGGTGATTCCAGGAGGAAAATAGATCCTTGTGTTTCAGAAGACTTTTGTTTTTCTGTTGTTCAGTTACTCAGTCGTGTCCGACTCTGCGACCGGGTGGACTGCAGCGTGCCAGGCTTCCTTGTGTCCTCCACTATGGGACGGAGTTTGCTCAAACTCGTGTCTGTTGAGCCAGTGATGCCACCCAACCATCTCATCCTCTCTTATCCCCTTCTCCTCCTGCCCTCAGTCTTTCCCAGCATGAGGGTCTTTTCCAATGAATTTGTTCTTCACATCAGGTGGCCACAGTACTGGAGCTTCAGCTTCAGCATCAGTTCTTCCAATGAATATTCAGCGTTGATTTCCTTTAAGAATGACTGGTTTGATCTCCTTGCTGTCCAGGGGACTCTCAAGAGTCTCCTCCAGCACCAGAGTTTGAAGGCGTCAATTCTTTGGTGGTAGGCCTTCTCTTTGGTCCAATTCTTACATCCCTATATGACTCCTGAAAAACCCATAGATTTGACTATACAGACCTTTGTAGACAAAGTGATGTCTTTGTTTTTTTAATACACTGTCTGGGTTTGTTATAGCTTTTCTTCCAAAGAGCAAGAGCAAGGTGAGTGAAGTATGGGTTTCATGATTCAGTGACAGTGGCCTCATCCCCTCTTGGGCCCAAGTGACTCTAGTCAAAGACCCTTGGAAATAACAGGAAAGGACTGGCACCAGAAGTCAGCAAGAGTCCTTTTGTGTAGTTAAATATCCTTCAGCTAACATCTCTTGAGAAGCTTCTTCTTTTAGACAACTGCTTTGGATTTCAGGGAAGATGGTAGGATGAACTCAGACTTCAGTACACCTGTCGCTCCAAACCCACAGCTTTGACGGACTCTACAGAAACACAGGAAACCAGACCCCCAGATTCAGCCATTTCTGGTGTAAGGGAAGTAGACTTACCCTCTCATCACAGACAGCTTAGAACTAGACTTCTATACGAAGCATCTGTTTTCAGGCATTGGGTAACACAAATTCTGGCATCTGGGTCCTTCCTCCAGAGGTTCTGAGGTCATGGTCCAGGATTCCTGAGGTTTGAAAGCTTCTTGAGTGATTCTCAAGACCCTCCCCCAATACATCAGATAGCTTGTCATCTTGTGACTACCATCCCCAAGGAGAATTCAGAAGGCAGTGAAAACCCACACAGGTTTTGAACCTGCAGGATCACTTTTCGCTTATTTATTTATTTTACTTTTGGCTGTTCTGGATCTTCATTGCTGTGCAGTCTTTTCTTTGGTTGGAGGTGAGTGGGGGCTACTCTCGAGATGCAGTGTGTGGGCTTCTCATTGCAGTGGCTTCTCTTGTGGGCTGTGGGTGCCCGGGCTTCAGTCGTTGCAGCAAATGGGCTCAGTAATTGCAGCTCATGGGCTCTAGAGCACAGGCTCAGTAGTAGTGGCTCACAAATTTAGTTGCTCTGTGGCACGCTGGATCTTCCGAGACCAGGGATCGAATCCGTGTCTCCTGCACTGGCAGGCGGATTCTTCACCAGTGAGCCACCAGGGAAACCCCAGGATCACTTTTTAAAGTACATCATAATGCCCTGACTTATCTTTTGTAGAAACTCAATTCCAGGCACTGAGTCAAGACCTATGTGCCCAGTGTCAATGCTGGTCACCACTCACTGCCAAATCACATGTGTCTGCAAAGAGATCATTCCACACGACCCTGAGATCTATGACTCTGCTTCTTCTAAGTGGCTTTCATCTGTTGTTTCCTTTTTAATTGTCCTATTACTTTTCCTTGGGATGAACTTTCATAAAATATAAGAAACTGGTAGAAGCATAAATCTTAGGTAAATGTAACTATAGATGTAATTCTTCAACAGAGTCTGAAATTTCGGCAAATCATTTGGGGAAGGGAACAGGACATAAATCCCAAGTAAATGGATTTGCATATGTAATTTTTCAGCACAGCATGATAAACATGGCTGCCTCTGAGTTTTCTGACTAGGGGAAAAATTATGAGGATTCTTAACAGACCACCCACTGCAGTAGCAACAGTGAGGAGACCAGAGCAACGGATGGGAGTGGGACCCAGCACTACAGCAAGTCTGTCTCAAGACTTGCCCAAGCCCACCCTGGCATCCAAACATTTATTTGCCAGGTGGACCTTTTTATTTTACCTGACTGCCCTACCCATAACCTCCCGAAATAGATTAAATCCCCCTGACCAGTCTCCAATGAGAATAAACGTAAGACAGATATATCGTTCTGATCACTACTTTCCACAAAACTCTTGCGAGTCTCCTTTCCCCATCTGAAACAGAGACCACTGGCTTTCCCCCAAAACCAAACTTTACTTTTTCTTTAATAACAGAATCCCCCTGCCTACTGCCATTCAGCTGAAAGACTATGTTCCTGAGCATTCCTTATATTAATAGCTAAGTTCATTGACTAAACACTGGCCAATAAAATATAAGAGTGTTGTGGGGTATACCTGTGAATACTTCCTGAGAAAGAATCTTCCCTTCTTCCATCCTACCTCTTAGAACATTGCTGTGATGACTGGAGCATTAGCAGCCATACTGGACCATCAGGACAAGGTCACAGTCTAAAGTTGATGGAGTAGAAACCTGGTAACTTCATGGAGCAGAGCTACCACATCAGCCGTGGATTCCCATCTCTAGACATCTTTTAGAAGAAAGAAAAATCAACTTCTATCTTCTTTAAACCATGTTCTTTGTGGGTGCCCAAACCAGAACACAGGCTTCCCTGGTAGTTCAGCTGGTAAAGAATCTGCCTGCAATGCAGGAGACCACAGTTGGATTCCTGGATCAGGAAGATCCCCTGGAGAAGGGTTAGGCTACCCACTCCAGTAGTCTTGGGCTTCCCTGGTGGCTCAGACAGTAAAGAATCTGCCTGCAATGCGGCAGGGCCTGGGTTTGATCTCTTGGTTGGGAAGATCCCCTGTAAGAGGGCATGACAAGCCACTCCAGGACTCTTGCCTGGAGAATCCCACGGACAGAGGAGCCTGGCAGGCTACAGTCTTCAGGGTCGCAAAGAGTCAGACACGACTGAGCGACTAAGCACAGCACAGCACAAGGCAGAATGCATGCAAACCAGAACACACCTGTAGCACCACCTCGGGCAAATCCCATCTCTTTCCAGTCACAGTTAGGGAAGTCCAGCTTAAAAGTCCAATCTCATGTTCAATCTGAAGCTTATCTCCTCCCTTCTACCAGGCTGGGTGGAGTTTGAGGCCCCCAAGACATGGAGACATGGAGGATAAGACAAGCTATAAGTAACTGTTAGGAAAGGAGGCCAGGGTAGCAAAGGATGCTGGTCCAAGGAGACGATTCATTCTGATGGAGGATCCCAGACAACTTCCAGGAGATCATGGCCCCTGAGAAGCAGGGGCATGATTCCAAAGGACCGACACCTTCTGGGGTGGGGGCTGAGCCCCTAGGGAAGTGTGAGCAGACACCAAGGCATAAGCATACAGACAGGCTTGGAGCTCGAGAACACAGACTGGACTAAGAGTTCCCCCCAGTCTGTGTCCAGGGCAGACAGCAGGGCTGCTGACACCCACTCTTGGTCTCTGAGCAGGACCCTCCCACCCATGGATGCCGAGAGGGCTGTTTGCCAGCTCCACTAAGCTCCTCTCCCTTTACTCTTCTCGGAGAAAGCAAGTCCCTGCATCCTTCCTTCCAGTCTTTTCTGACCCCATCTGCTCACTCCCAGCCTCCCTGATCTGCAAATCTGAATTAAATCTTTACCCAGCCTCAAGGGATTGAGCCCCCAAATCTAAGGTTTACTTTGCAATATTAAAGTAGGGTGGCCCAGGAGACACCCCCATTCTCAGCGGACCACCATGGGGTGGCATTTTTCCTTTACTCAGCCCCAAAAGCCCCCATTACAGCTGATCAGACTGGAATGGACACCTGCCCATGGCTAGATGAATCAGAATCTCTCTCCTAGCTATGTGGAACTGGGACTCAAGACTCCAGCATCGAGCTTTGCCCAGTGGGAAAGCCCTAACATTTCTGGTAGGTTTGGAGGTTGACCTCTGCTGCTTGCAAACCTGAGGACCGTGAAAAGTAACACTGGAGCCACAAGTGAGTTTCGAAGTCTCTTAATGCCTTAGTATCTCTGTCAGGGGAACGGGAAGGGCAGCTGCCAGGGCTATTCCTGCAGCATTCACTGAAGCCCTACTGCACATTCCGCCAGGCAACCTCTACTTCCTGAGGGGCTGGGAGCACTTTGAAAGCATCCTCAGCATGGTTAAGAATGCGAGGCTGCATGTGTGCACGGCTTTAATATTATCGCTCATCATTGCTTCTCTGGAGAGCCATCGAATCGCTGGCATGCAGGGACCCTCGGAGTCAGTTTCATTAGAGAAAGAGTCAACTTCATTCCAGCCTTGCAAAGAGGCTCTGAATCAAACAGCCGCCTTTTCCCTCCAGAGCCTCTCCAGGCTGACCCTCGGGTGCCTTTCTGTCAGGGGAAAGATTGGACCACCTGGCAGTTATCGACAGAGATGGCAGGCGGACATTGATTGGGAATATGGAACGAGTCTCTTTCATTTCCAAGTGCCAGCTGCGAGCGAGTGATGGACGGGTCTGAGTGAGACTCCGTGTCCCTCGGAGCTGGGTGATATGGAGAAGTCGGCGAGCGGGTCTGCCTGTCTGCACAGTCCAGGGGCATAGTCAGTCGCAGCAAGTTGCTGACCTTTATAAGGATAAAAATAATAACACAACCCAGCAGCAGCCCCTGACTGATGGGCTGGCGATAGTGAAAATGTAAAAGCCTAAATGACTTCAGAGGAGGAGCTGTCTGCTTTCTCCAGCACAAATGCTCCATCCCCCTTGGTGTTCCTGCTGCCCCCTCCCTGCAGGCAGTTCTACCCCCGGAAGGTCTCAAAACTGGTCTCCTCGGCTCCTAATTCTTCCCACTCTGGTCCAACCCAGAGCACTTGTGAGGGAAGAGCGGGGCCTAAGAACAGGATTGGGGCACTCACACTAGAAGGGAGGGGAGCAGGCCCATCTCAGCTCCAGGGCACCGTCACCTCTGACTTCTGCCTGGTTTCTGAGGTCCTCCCTGACCACCCACTCTCAGCGCCACACCACAGTGGGTGTCCCGTGGACTTTCCAGAAAGGCTCTGGAGAGTTTTTGTTGCCGGTGGCCTCTGCAAGGCTCATGAGCCTCAGTTCCCCTCTCCAGGACACAGCTCGCTGGGTGCTTGCTCTGTTTGGCTCAAGCAAAACTACTCTCCAACCCTCCTAGGTGCACAGACGTCCTATCAGGGGCAGATCCCTCCATTAAGGAGATCAAAAGTCCCTTCGCAGTCAAGCTCCCCTAACAGTGAGAAGAGACTTGGGAATTGGGTCAATGGCAGCCCACCTCTGGCTCCACCAACCTCTCTGCTGGGGATGGGGGAGGCGAGGCTGGGGGATGGATGCTGAGGGATGGGCAAACAGCAGTCAGATTTATGATCAATGAGGTGCATCTGTCCACCAATTTGTCTGCTTGGTTTTCAGCATTTCATCTATTCTTCATTCCCAGCTCTTCTTATGGGGATATTTTCACTCACATAGTGGACTGAACTTGGAGCCTCCTGGCTGCACTGGACTGTGAGCATCAGCAGGCAGGGCTGCTCTGCTTCTGTTTAGCACTGTCCCTGCAAGAGCCCAATAAACAGTGAATGAATGAAGGAGTGGACGAGAGATGAGCTGCTTTGTTCTTCCTTGTGTTCTCTGTTAGGAGAGAGTCTCCTGGAGAGCGGACACAGGCTGGGAAACTGAGACATCTCAGTGCTGCAGCTACTTCACCAAGTGATTCTGGAGGTGCTGGGTTGGAAAGGCGGCACTTTCCAAAGGGATCTCATTGGGAAAAGCCTTCATGGAACAAATGTTCACTTCACCCCTGAGAAATCGGCACTGCTCCTGGGTTTCCTGTGCATTTTCCTAGATGGCTCAGGGGTAAAGAATCCACCTGCCAATGCAGGAGAGCCAGGTTTGATCCTTGAGCTGGGAAGATCTCCTGGAGAAAGAAATGGCAACCCACTCGAGTATTCTTGCCTGGAAAATCCCATGGACAAGGGGGCCTGTTGGGCTACAGTCCATGGTGTCGCAGTCAGACATGACTTAGCAACCAACCAACAATATCCCACATGAGGCAAAAGTTCTCCCCCCACAACCTGCCCCCACTGCCACCAGCCTAGCCCAGACCACTGTCCCCACTGTCCCCTCACCTGGCCTCCCTGCTTCTCCCCTCGATACCACTGCCCGTTCTGATGGCAAAAGCAATGCTTTTAAAACGGGAGCCTGAGCCTGTCTCCAGACAGACCCCAAACCCTTAGCGGCTTCTCATCCCACATGGAACAAGGGGCAGGATCCGTCCTGTCCTGGGCCTGCCGCTCGCCCCTGTGATCTTCCCCAGCCTGGCAGTTCTCACTGCTCAGCCCCCTTCCCCTCACCAACTCTGCTCTCTCAAGAAGGTCTCTTGCACCTGAGGTGCCCTTTGTCTGGACTGCTCTTCCCCCAGATAGTCCCAACGCACTCTCCCTTGCTTTCTTCCATCCCTACTCAAATGCAGCCTCCTCCAAGCAGTCTTCCTTGATTGCTCGCATAAAGAAAAACTGCATGACCAACAAACTCTCCACTCACTTACCTTCCTTTATAGCACCTCTCCCCCAGTGACAGCTCATCACATGGTACATATTTGCTTATAGTCTATTTGTTAATATTTCTGTTATTTTAAAGAGGGCTTTGTGAGCACAGAAACCATGTCAGTCTAGCTCACCACTAAATCCCACTGTGGCACATAATAGCATATGATCCATGGCTGTTGACAAAATTAATTCCCATTTTAGCAATGATGTGAACTGAGATGTGGAAAGATGAAATACCACCAGAAGACAAGGGTAGACCCTGGTCCCACCCTCTACCTGCTGGGCTCAGATTATCTCCAAGTTAAGATGATGATGGCTACCATGGTAGGCTTGGGACCCTGAAAATATGCCCACAAGACCTCAGTCTCTCAAGACTTTGCTCAGAGAATGATTTCACCATGTGCCTTGTATCAGCAGCAGTGGAGAAAGAGTAGCCTCAGCTTCTGCGATCACTGGGGCAGTTTTGCAACCCAGATGATTACCAAATATCAATATTGAATGAGACTTGACCTCCAGGTTGCCCTTCCTCATCCACAACCATTAAATACAATCCTGCCGCTGAAATTCCAACTCAGCCAAGTCTTGTGTGGAAAGAGGGAGATTTCAAATCCACTCAAGATTCCAAGTAACTCCTTTTTTTTTGCTCTGAATAGCAGATAATAATAATAATAATAATAATAAAAAGCAGACAGAGATTATGCCAATACTTCCCAGAAGTCCCATGGGGCATTGTGGTGGGTTAAATGCTATCCCCCGCAAATCTATATCTGCCAGAACCTCAGAAGGAGACTTGATTTGGAAATAGGATGAGCTGCCAGCAGTTTGCACAGTGTCTGGCACACAGAATGCACTGGATAAATATTTCGAGTTTATGAATAAGTGAGTGTCAAGGCTAAACTCTTCAAAAGCAGGTGATCATGCTTTCTAAACGTGGTATTCCCAAATTCTTCAGCCCCAACCCTGAGGTGACCGATGTCTCTCCAAGACAAGCCAGGGCCAGGGTGGTGTTTCAAAAGGGCAAGCCCTCATCACGAATTCCGCTCCTTCAACAGGACTGCACTTTATCTCCTCAAACAGAATGAATTGATCTTGATGTCAATCAGAACGGAGTTCGCCTCCAACTAACTCACATAACAGATTAGAGAGCTGATCAAACGCTCTGTTAACACCGCACTTTAATAACAATATCACTTAGATCTCCAACTGCTTAATCAGATTTCACTCATCGCCATCAGTCGCCTCATTTGAACGGCTCGTTTATAATTTATGATCTTTATGCATTTGGTTGTTCATTTGTAAAATGGGAGAAAACAATCACCAGGGGAAAAAAAGAAACCTTAAGAAGAAACAGATTTGACTTTTCTCAAGGGCTGAGGGGCCTCCAAGAGTGAGGCGTGATGCCCAGGGAAGAGCCTGCTCAGCATATTTGGCCCTCTCGGTTGGAGGTCCTAGGGTTCCCCTGGATGTAGCCCCAGTTCTAAATCTTGAGGTTGGCCCACTCCTCCAGCTTCAGAAGGAATCCTATGGCACAGGCTCCACCCACCAGCTTGCCTGACTCCAGTCTGCCTATCAATTGGTTCAGGAATGGGCACATGACCCAACTCCATCCAATAAGAGTGAGTCCTGGGATATTTGCTGCAACTATTGGAAAAGATACACCCTCCCCTCCTTGTTGGACCATTAGTCTGCAGCTCTCTCCCTTCCAAGGTGGGTGAGGGCTGGAGGGTGGAGAATGGTACCAACACAAAGACAAGCAGGAGAGGGAAGTGGGGAGGACAGATTTCTGGCAACATTTCTGAGCACCTGGATTCAGCCCTGCCTGGACCACCCCCTCAATATTTTCATTTTGGGAGTCAGCATGTTCCCTGGTTTCTTTCAGCTTATTTGAGTTTCTTTCACCTGCAATGAAAGATGCTCAGTTGATTTAGTATCCAAGATAATCCCCATGAGAAAACCTTAGTCATCATCTTCTACAAACCCAATCAGGCACGGTTTCCATTCATATAAAAAAAAAAGTGTGAAAAGTGCTATTGTGAAAGAAAAAAAAAAAGCTGCCATTTTGAATTCATAGAGCAGACAATTTATCTTAGTGAAGTTTTCCCTAATTTACCATCCAGAATTTCAACATCATCCCCACCCCCAAAACATAACACACCCCCATTCTACTTTAATTTTCCCCATAGCACTTATGATCCAAAATAATATTTTCTTGTTTTCTTTATTTATCATCTATCTTCCTCATCAGCATGTCTGCTCCCTCCATGAATGACAAGGATTTTTCTATGTTTTGTTTACTGGTATAGTTCTCCAATTAATGGGAGCTGGTACACAGTAGTCATTTGATAAATTACCATTGTATTTTAAACACAGTGAATTAATCTGCTGTAGGAATTACATTCAGTAAGACATGGAAAGCAAGCAATTTATGGGATGTTGTGTTTCTTATACATTAAAAAAAAAAAATTCCAAAGCAGTTGGGCCAGGGATGGTGTGGCAACCATACATTGTCCCCTGGGGTCCAGGAGCCTTCTCTCTCTTTATATCCCTCTGTCCTCATGAAAACCTTTCTTCCTCAAGGTCATCTCATGATCTCCAAGGTGGCTGCTTATGCTCCAGCCACATTATCTGCAGTCCAGGCAGGAAAAAAGGAGAGATCCTGCTAATGTGCCTTCCAAGAAGAACAACCAAACAACTTCTAGCTACTTTTCATTGGTGACTATGGCTACAAAACAGGTTGGGAAATGTAGTCCTATATATAGGCATGTTGCCATCCACAATAAAATCTGTTCTTTTACTAAAGAAGGAGCATGAAGATGCATCTTGGGGAGGCAACTAACAATCTCTGTGGGGAAAAGGCCCAATTGGAAGCCACATAAACAAGTAAATGATGGTACATTCATACGATAAGAAACTGTGCAACCATTAACAATCCAGTTTTTTCGAAAATTCTTACTAATGTGAGAAAATGTCCATGATACAATGTCACCTGAGGAAAAATGGAATTTAAAACTACCCAAAGATCTCCATTTTTATAAACACACTTCCCGACTGCACACACACCTACACATATACACACACATGTATACAGGACAAAGGTGTCAAAGACTTACACCACAATTTTCATAGCATTTTAATGAGAGCAATTACAGATGGCTTTCATTTTCTTTTTTAGGCTTTATTTTATTTTTCAGATATTTTCAATAAATAGGTGCTGCTTCATGGTGAAAATGGGCTTCCCAGGTGGGTGAACAATCCTCCTGTCAATTCAGGAGACATCAGAGAGGCAGATTTGATCCCTGAATTGGGAAGATCCCTGGAGGAGGGCATGGAAACCCACTCCAGTATCCTTGCCTGGGGAATCTCATGGACAGAGGAGCCTGGCAGGCTACAGACCATAGGGTCACAAAGAATCAGACATAACTGATGCAAATTCGCACACAGGCATGGTGAAAACAGACAAGTCATTACAATTTTAAATAAAAAGAAGTGAGTGGAATCCCCACTCGTGGCTTGGTTTGGTGCCATGTCACTATATGGCAAAGCCTAGTCAAGAAAGAAAGGAGAGAGTAGAACTGGGAAAGGAAAAAAGAAGGGGAGAAAAGCAGAGAGGGGAGGGGAGGTAAGTGGGGAGGTGAGACAGAAACAGTTAAGAAGGGGGATAGGGGCGAGCAGGAGGACAGCTGGGAAGGGGAAGGGAGGAGAGATGGAGAGGAAGAGAGAAAGACAAAAGACTCCCGTGATGCTGCACTTTTTGCTGGGAAAGATTCCAAAAAGAGCACCGGAGTTATGTTTCCTCCACAAACTTCCAAAGACCCTGGCCCAGGCCCCACCCCTGCCAAACATCAAACCCCATTCCCTCAAGGGCAAGCTTGAAGGAGGCCCCTGGGTGTTTTCTTTGATCGAATGAACCCTGCAGGAAACTCCACAGCTGGCACTGACTTACTCCCTCTCCCCTCCCTGTTCCTGCCCTTGAGCCCCTGGTGCTCATTTTTGGCTGGTTTCTATGAACCCTGCAGCTGTCTCAACTCAAAAACCTCCCCAAACTCCACTCCAGGCTAGAGCTTGGACTGGGGCAGCCCAGGGTAAGAAAGCAGCTGGAGATGGGGTTCATCTCTAGCCAGTTACGCTCTAAGAGATTGAAATCAAAACTGATAAATAATGTGGTTCGCCAGCCTTTCCAGACATCCTGCTTGGAACAGAGTCAGACCTCTGAAAGTTCATGGGAAATCCTGGGAGTAAATGCTTATTCAGCAACCACAAGCTGTATCTTGGGTCTGAGTCCCAAAAGACAAAGATGTAAGTTTCTTTTAAGAGGCTCTCTTCCCCTTGACCAGCAAGGCCCCTTCCCAAATATAGGGGCTTCCAAAAACAATCCTAAAACAGTACTTGAAATTTAAATCGCATTCTCAAAACTTGTGCAGTCAAAGCACAGACCCAATGCCCCAGAGAGCTCATTGGCAATGCCAAGTATGTTTCCACCCTCCTGTCTTTCTCACTGCTTCCAGCCACCAAGACACGCAAGAGTGTCACCAAACCTGGACTACTAGCCATTAGGAACACCTGGTCACACAGCATCTGTAATGTGGATCGTGCAACTGGGGACTGAATTTTTTAATTTTATTCAGTTTAATAAACATGAATATCAAAACTATACAGTAAAAATTATTTTTCTAACAGACAACTTAATTGTTCTATAGAACTACTGTACTCATTGCCTATTGCAGCCATGATAAGTTACTAGAAATTTTCTAGCTTGAAACAATACAATTTTTATTCTCTTACTCTTCTGGACCTCAGAAGTCTGAAATGGGTCTTACAGGCTAAAATCAAAATGTCTGCAGAGCTGAATTTCTTACTGGAGGAAGAATCTCTCTCTGGGGGAGAATCCATTTCCTTTCAGCTTCAAATTGTTCACTTGCTAAACTGGATTCGACTCTTTGCGACCCCACGGACTGCAGCATGCCAGGCTTCCCTATCCTTCACTATCTCCTGGAGTTTGCTCAAACTCATGTCCATTGATTGAGTCCAACCATCCAACAATCTTGTCCTCTGTCTCCCCCTTCTCCTCTTGCCCTCAATCTTTCCCAACATCAAGATCTTTTCCAGTCTATGGGCTCTATGCATCAGGTGGTCCAGCTTCTAAAGGCATCTGTGTTCCTTGCCTCGTGGTCCCCTTCTTCCATCTTCAAAGGC
This sequence comes from Neotragus pygmaeus, assembly GCA_006410875.1. Taxonomy (NCBI): domain Eukaryota; kingdom Metazoa; phylum Chordata; class Mammalia; order Artiodactyla; family Bovidae; genus Neotragus; species Neotragus pygmaeus. Next base: position 771,751 of record SJYV01004222.1, on the reverse strand, counting down.
AATAATGTTGAGTCTGACTAGTTTTCCATGTTACAGCTCCCTCTAAGCACTATTGAAAAAGATTGTCTGCTTTTAAGGATTATCCTGATTTCATTGGGCCCACCATGATAATCCAGGATTGTTGTTACTTAGTCACTAAATTGTGTCCAATTCCTTGCACCCCATGGACTATAGCCCACCAGGCTCCTCTGTCCATGGGATTTCCCAGGCAAGAATACTGGAGTGGGTTGCCATTTCCTTCCCCAGGTGATCTTCCCAAGAAGGGATCAAACCTGAGACACCTGCGGATTCTGGGCCACCAGGAAAGCCCAGGATAATCCAGGATAATCTCCTCATTTCAAGACCACCCAATTAATTCTATCTACATCCTTAATTATCTTTGCCATGTCAGGTGACATATTCACAGTTTCCAGGGGTTAGGATGCGGTCATCTTTGGGACGTCATTATTCAGTTAGCCACACTGCAGTTCACACCTTTCCACCCTACCAGCCACCACTGTAGTGTTGTTGTGTATGTATTGAGCAAATGAACTACTTCCAGTCCTAAGCATAAACATAACCTGGTTGGTATCAGTGGACTGATCCAGTTAGGATGATTATTCCTGTGCACTAATGTAGCATTTGTTTTCAGTCTTAGGTGTATTTATTTTCAGTCTTAGGCTGAGAGTACAAGTTATCGTGATATCTATATAATAAAATTGAAATTCTTAGTATTTTAATATAAGCAAGTTATTTTTCAAGTTTAAAAAATTATGGAAAGACTTTTAGATTTCATAAATATAGGAATTCTACTGATGTAACGTTGAGTAGGGGCTTCTCTGGTGGCTCAGTGGTAAAGAATCTGCCTGCCAATTCAGGAGGTTCCATCCCTGGGTTGGGAAGATGCCCTGGAGAAGGAAATGGCAATCCACTCCAGTATTCTTGCCTGGAAAATTCCCATGGACAGAGGAGCCTGGTGGGCTACAGTCCATGGGGTCTCAAAAGAGTGGGACACGACTTAGCAACTAAACAACAAACAAAAATCAAGTAGACACGTAGAACAGTAAAGGAAGCCTGAAACATCACAAATTCACAATGAAACAATTGCCATTTGTTTCAGCAGGAAAAAATTTAAAGCTTTTTATTTGCTGGGTAAAAGATAATAAAATGAACAATAATAACATATGTTTCTATCAAATACATAATGAATTTGAAAATATATTTCCTTCAACCGTCAAAAAAGAATCAACAAAATAAGTCAATGAGAATCAGGATGAAATATCCAATAAAATATTTTAATGAGTTTTAGTAAGATCTGAGCCTGTAACTCTGGCCAGCTATAAAATGACTCAAATTCTCACACAGCAAAGAGGAATCATTTTTAGATGGAGAGTGTTTAACTATTACATCAGTTATAAAAAGTTTATTAGAATATAAGGAAAATATTTAAAAATACATTTCACAAAGAGTATAAAATTTTCAGTTAAGCCGGCAATCCATTGACTGTTAAGAATTCAAAACCTCTCTAAAAATACCAAAAGACTGGAAATCCTAGATAATGCAATAAGATAAGAAGAGGAATCAAAGGGTATACAGTTTGGGAAAAAAAGAATTGTCTTTGTCCACAGATGACATGATCATCTATGTCAAAAATCTGAAATAATTAATTAAAAGAAATCTGAAACTAAGAATCAATTACAGCAAGTCTGCAGAATACAAGGTAACATACCAAAATCAACTCCTTTCCCATATATCAGTAATGAACATGTAGAATTTGAAATTAAAAACACAGTTCTATATACACTCACTCACATCCCCCTAATAAAATACCTAGGTATAAACTTGATAAAATATGTATAAAACTTATCAAGGAAAACGACAAAATTCTGATGCACAAAATCAAACAAGAACTAAGTAGAGAGATATTCCATATTGATGGTTAAGAAGATTCAATATTGTCAAGATGCGAGTTCCTAATTAAAATCCCAGCAAGTTATTGACATTTTGTGATTATTTACAAACTGATCCTAACGTTTATAGAGTAAAAGATCCAGAATAGCCAACATATTATTGAAGGAGAATAAAGTTGGAAGACTAGCACCACCTGATTTCAAGACATACTATAGAGCTACAGTAATCAAGATAGTGATATTGGAAAAAGAATAGAAAAACAGATCAATGGAACAAACTAGAGAGCCCAGAAACAGACCTACGTTAGTACAGCCAACAGATCTTTGATAAAATAACAAAAGCAATAGCATGAAGCAAAGATAGAACTCTTCAACAAACAGTATTGAAACTACCAGACATCCACATTAAAAAAAAAAAAAGGAATCTAGACACAGATCTTACACTCTTCACAAAAATTGACTCAAAATAGATCATAGACCCAAACATAAACGCAAAACTATAAAACTACCTAGAAGATGATGTAGAACAGCTAGAGGACCTTGGGTATGGATATGACCTTTTAGATACAGTTTCAAATGCACATTACATGAAAAAAGTAACCAATAAGCTAGACTTCACTAAATATTTTGAACTTTTGTGGATTTCCTTGGTGGCACAGCGGGTAAGAATCTGTCTGCCAATGCAGGGCACGTAGGTTCGATCCCTGCTGTCTAGGATTGTCATAGCTTTCCTTCCAAGGAGCAGTGTACACCTGTCATGCTGCTGCTGCTGCTGCTGAGTCGCTTCAGTCGTGTCCGACTCTGTGCGACCCCGTAGACGGCAGCCCACCAGGCTCCCCCGTCCCTGGGATTCTCCAGGCAAGAACACTGGAGTGGGTTGCCATTTCCTTCTCCGTCATACGTTCGTCCAAATCCAGAGAGTGGACTGTACTGTAATTCCAGACTTTGGATGACTATGAGGGGTCAGTGTCGGCTCACAAATTGTAACAAAATGCACCACTATGCATAATAGGGGGATTTGGAGTGGCGGGAGTGTATGGGACTTCTCTATACCTTCCCCTCAATTTTTTTGTGAACTTAAAACTACTCTGAAAAGGTATGCTGCTGCTGCTAAGTCGCTTCAGTCATGTCCGACTCTGTGTGACTCCATAGACAGCAGCCCACCAGGCTCCCCAGTCCCTGGGATTCTCCAGGCAAGAACACTGGAGTGTTTGCCATTTCCTTCTCGCATGCATGAAAGTGAAAAGTGAAAGGGAAGCCACTCAGTTGTGTCTGACTCTTCAAGACCCCACGGACTGCAGCCCACCAGGCTCCTCCGCCCATGGGATTTTCCAGGCAAGAGTACTGGAGTGGGCTGCCATTGCCTTCTCCGCTAAAAAGGTATATCATAATTTAAAAAATAGAACTCATGGCATAGATAATTTTGAATCTTCTACATCTGTCAAAGGAGAATTTCAGCTAGAAAGGAGATTAGTTTCTATGATGACAGATGATACTTCAACTACGTTAGCTCAAGCAGTCATACTGGGATTTTAAAACAAGAGGTGATGCTTCCTGAAAGTTTTGTTCCACTCTATGATACATGTAAAATATTTGCATTCCATTTTTCTGGCGCAGTCTCTGAATAGTGTCATGAATACAACAGTTAAAACCATTTAGTATTTATGTACAAATAGCATGAATCTTCATCAATTTACAGAACTCCTGAGAGTAAAAAGCAGTGAGTTTAATGATCTTATGCTGTTCACCCATTAGTTGAATCATGAAATGAGTTTTTACAGATTTGCTGTAGTGTTACCTCCAATTCAAGATTTCTTTGAAACAAAAGTTATACTTGCCATATTTTCCTTAATCAAAGACAAAAAAATGCTGGTTTGATTTAAAGTTTTCTCATTGTTATTACACACCAGATGAAAGACCAAAATTTGAAGCTCCAAAGAAAAGAAAAGCTTACTGATGACCTAGCTAGACAGGTAGCAGAATTCATATTGAAATTTAAACTTTTCGTAATATAAATCAATAACATGACTTTCACATTTTTCCCAACATGATTCAATATGCAGAAGATTTTAATTGCAGTTGACAACGTTATATCTGTCTCTTATACACATCTNCAGGTAGCAGAATTCATATTGAAATTTAAACTTTTCGTAATATAAATCAATAACATGACTTTCACATTTTTCCCAACATGATTCAATATGCAGAAGATTTTAATTGCAGTTGACAACGTTATATAAATTGGCCACAAAAACTATTTTAAAAATTTGAAGAATGATTTGTTGATGATAAATTTAGAGTTTCTTCTCAAATTATATGATGCCTCAATTGCTGTCAGTGTTAATAATACTGAGTTTAGCACAAGAGTTCATGAATTTAAGCTAGTTTTAAAGTTAATACACTTTTACTTCAGAGTCAAATCATTTCTAAAAAAGATGCACCAATCTTGTCAATGAAGATGCAAATATTAAAAGAAAATGATTTTTTGTGCACAATTCAATTACTGGAAAACTTTTCTGTGTTTGGAACAATTTGGAAGTAGGAAATGTCTATTTTTCCAACTGTAAGCTTTGCAAAATCTAAATACAAATCAAGTATTTCTGATGAAAACAGTGGCTAAATTGAAATGTACTGAAGATGCAAAACATACACACTAGATTTCAAACATTTAAAACAATCTTTTAATACAAAAAGAATGTAAAATAGCTCATCAATAATTCTGTATTATCACATGTTGAAATAATATTCTGACATACTACATAAAATATATTTTAAAATGAATTTCTTCTACTTCTTTTTTAGCATCTTTCTAACTTTTTACTAGAAAATTTTAAATTACATATGTGGCTCACATTATATTCCTACTAATAGTGCAGAATTGGACTTTTTATGATTTATATGTCTATAATTGGCAGATAATTGTTTTCCAGTATCATGCTGTCCTCTGCCATACAGCAACATGAACCAGCCATAGGTGTGCATATATCCCCTCTCCCTTGAGCCTCTCTCCCACCCCCACCCCATCCCGCCTCTCCAGCTTGTCACCGGCACTGGGTTTGAGCTCCCTGCGTCACAGGGCAAATTCCCCCTGGCTGCCTGTTTTACATATGGTAATGCACATGTTTCCTTGCTACTCTCTCAGTTTGCCCCACGCTTTCCTTCCCCGACTGTATCCACAAGTCTGTTCCCCATGTCTGCATCTCCGTTGTTGCCCTGCATATAGGCTCCTCAGTACCATCTTTCTAGATTCCATATATATGCATTAATATACATCATTTGTTTTTCTCTTTCTGACTTACTTCACTCTGTATAATAGTCTCTAGGTTCAAGGAGATGTCCTTCTTTCTTCGGTTCTGTATTTCAGATCATGGGTCCAACTCCATTTTGTGTTTATGCATGTATATGCTTATTTGTTTTGGCTGCATCAGGTCTTGCTTGTGGACACAGGATCTTTGTTGAAGCTTGCGGGGTCTTCTGCTGCAATGTGTAAGCTCTCTAATTGAGGCTCTCAGGCTCAGTAATTGTGGCTCAAGGTCTAAGTTGGCCCAAGGCATGTGGGATCTTAATTCCCAAACCAGGGATTGAACACACACCCCCTGCATTGGAAATATAGAGTCTTAACCATTGGACCACCAAGGAAGTCCCCTCAACTCCATTTTAATAAAGGCTGCAAAATTGTAGTCAAATTCAGTCAGCAAATTTGATTTAGTGCATGTAGCATGTTTAAAAAAAAAAAAAATGCTTTGGTCACCAGCACAGAAAAATTGGAAAATTACACACAAACCTTCAATTTTTGGCCTCCTTTGAAAAACCAGATCCTGCCAATCTGAGCCCGTATTTCCAAGTGGTGATGCCTGTGCCAGAGCCCAGTGCCAAGTGGTCCTCCTTTGCCCAGTGCAGTTCTGTTTATGAGCCAATGTCAAAGTTGGGAGCCCAGAGTTTTCCAGCCTCATAAAATTAACTGACAAGATTTTGCTTTTTTTTTATCATCTGATAAAGTTGAAATGGAATTCCCACTTCTCTGAAGATTATCTTGAACTCACATAAAGTCAAAGTCATTTACTTTTTAGTTATTAATTTTTGATAAACTTTTAAATATCTTCTGTGTCTGTCTTAAATTTTTCCTATGGTTGTTCCTTTTAAAGTCTTCTTGTATCGATTTTACATACTTGTATTACTCAAGAAAGTCATCTTATTGCTTCCCCCAACTCTTAAATATCCTCTTGTAATTTTAAAATAGTCTCTTCTAACTTAAAAAAATCTGTGATCCTATATCCTTTCTCTATTTTTATGTTGCAAATATTTGTTTTACTCTTTTTAAGATACAAGTTTATGAGGTGGGTGTCTATGTTATTAATCTTTTGAAATAAACTATTTATTGACTTTAGGCTTTAATAATTTTTTGTTTTCTGATTTGCTCATATTGTTCCCTTTTTATATCATTTAAATTATTAGGTCACTTATATCCACTAATTCTTTTTTTAATAATAAAAATATTTTAGGCTATGGATTTCCCTCTGAATACAGCCTTGGCTACATCTGAGAGATTGCTTCAATATACTAATGTCTAAAAGAACTAACATGTAAGTTTTCATTTCCTCCTTGATCTGAAAACTATTTAGATGAGTGTGCTTTAAACCTTCCCAGTGAAATTATCTATCAATAAGGAAAAGGATGGTGGCGCTAGTGGTGAAGAACCCACCTACCAGTGCGGGAGACATAAGAGATACGGGTTAAACTCCTGGGTCAGGAAGATCTTCTGGAAGAGGAAATGGCAACCCACTCTAGTATTCGCACCTGAAAAATCCTATGGATGGAAGAGCGCAGCAGGCTGCAGTCCATGGGGTTGCAGAGAGTTGGATATGATTCAGAGCCTGAACACATACAGGGAAAGGGTCGTTACATTGTAGTAAATTCACAGAAAGAAATACTGCACAGCAAGAATAAGAATAAGACTGATATACACAACAGTATGCATGAATGTCAAAAACACTTTGAATAAAAGAAGCAGACACAGAAGACTATATTCTATATCATTACATTTGTATAAAATTCAAGAACAGACAAACCTAACCTATGGTGACTAGAGTTAGAATAATGGTTAGAAAAGCCCCTGGAAAGGGGGGCTTCCCAGGTGGCACTAGTGATAGAGACCCCGCCTGCCAATGCGGGAGATGCAAGAGACACGGGTTCGATCCCTGGGTGGGGAAGATCCTCTCCAGTATTCTTGCCTGGAGAATCTCCTGGACAGAGGAGCCTGGAGGGCCCAGAGGGTTACAAAGGGTCGGACATGACAGGAGCAACTTAGCACACTGACCACAAGCAGTGCGGAGGAATCCTTAGAAGGTTCTCCATGGTTTTGCATGCATAAAAATTAAGGTGTATGCTTAACGTTCGTGCACTTTATGGTACACAAGAGACACTGTAATTTTTTAAAAAAGGAGAAAAGACTGGTTTTCTTACAAATATGATAAAACATTATTGTCAGAGAATGTGGCTAGTAGATTATCTCTTTTCTGGAATTTGTTAACCTTTTCTTCTTGGCCAGAGTAACGGACTCTGTTGACTCCTATTTGCATCCTTCTCCCCTTCCTCCTCCCACCATAAGGCTGACCTTGCTCCCTCTGCACTGCAGCCCGAGAGGGAGCTGACCCTACCCAGCTGTAGAGTAAGTTACGAGTGGTCTCCAACATCAGGATGAATCTATCCATCTTGCTCGAAGTCCCAGGCTTACACCAATCTGTGTGCTCTCCTGGCAAAACTTTCTGGATTTGAGGGCAGTCATCTGACATCAGTTAGCCCAAATATGAGTAACTTTTGGGACTTTTACTCCACGGAAAGAAAAAAAGTTTCTTCCCCTTTCCCACTGGATAGGAACAAGAGGCTCCTACCCGGGTCTTTGAAATAGCCCACCTCTCCCAGACTTCTAGGATGTGGGCTCACACTTTTCTTCCTTGCTTAAAAACAAAAACCACAAAAAACCTGTTGGAGCCTGGGTTTTTTGCTCATCGAAGCCAAGAGCTCCACCAGGGAGCCAAGTCCGTGACTAAGCATTGAGAGTGTTCCATGGGCCGACGGAACCAAGTTGTATTAATAAATAATAAGCCAAGCCTGTTAATTGTGCTGCTCCAATCCTTTATCTGCCTTTTGGTCCAGGTGGTCTGTCTAATCATGAGAGGGGAATGCTGAAATCTGCCGCTGTAACCGTGGTTTTGTAAAGATCTTGTACTAGGAGCCTGTGCCCAGGTGGCGGATTAAGGTTCATTCCTGTTATGTCTTCTTGATGGATTACAGATTTTATCAGTACAAACTACTTCTCTTTTTTCCAATTTACTGCCTTTGGCTTTCAGTCCTACCTCATTTGATATAAATATTTCCACCCCAGCCTTGGTTTTCCCTGTGTGCTGCCCAATATATCCTGGTTCACCTCTTTACCACTAAACTTTGAGGATCATTTTGTTTGAAGTATGGGTCTAGGTGATAAATCTGAATTATCTTTCTCCTTATTCAAAAATAAATCCCAGATGAATCAAAGATTATCATGTAAAAAAAAAAATTAAACCCACAGACTACTATGAGGAAGTTCAGGTACTTCTATAATCCTGCCGAAGGTCATCGTTAATCCAATGTTGCTGTTGTTGTTTACTCACTAGGTCCTAACAGAATCTTTGTGACCCCATGGACTGTAGCCCACCAGGCTTCTCTGTCCATAGGATTTCCCAGGCAAGAATGCTGGAGTGGGTTGCTATTTCCTTCTCCAGGGAATCTTCTTGACCCAGGGATCAAACCTAAGTCTTCTGCATTGGCAGGCAGGTTCTTTATGAGCCACCAGGGAATCCCATTAACGATGATGCAAAAGCTTGAAACTACAGAATGATGCATTGATACATTCTTGACAAAAATTTTATACATAAAACCAACAATAATTAAATGACATTTAGTTTAATTTAAAAATCACTATCAGTTCAGTTCAGTCACTCAGTCGTGTCCGACTCTGCAACCCCATGGGCTGCAGCACGCCAGGCTTCCCTGTCCATCACCAACTCTCGGAGCTTGCTCAAACTCATGACCATCGAGTCAGTGATGCCATCCAACAACCTCATCCTCTGTCATTCCCTTCTCCTTTTACTTTCAATCTTTCCCAGCATCAGGGGCTTTTCTAATGAGTTGGCTCTTCACATCAGGTGGCCAGAATATTGGAGCTTCAGCTTCAGCATCAGTCCTTCCAAAGAATATTCAGGACTGATTTCCTTTAGGATGGACTGGTTGGAAATCCTTGCAGCCCAAAGGACTCTCAAGAGTCTTCTCCAACATCACAGTTCAAAAGCATCAATTCTTTGGCGCTCAGCTTTCTTTTACGGTCCAACTCTCACATCCATATATGACTACTGGAGAAACTATAGCTTTGACTAGATGGACCTTTACCAGCAAAGTAATGTCTCTGCGTTTTAATATGCTGTCTAGGTTTGTCATAGCTTTTCTTCCAAGGAGCAAGCATCTTTTAATTTCATGGCTGCAGTCACCAGCTGCAGTGATTTTGGAGCCCAAGAAAATAAAGAATTAAAAGTCAAATGACAAATTTGCAGTCCAAATTGCAACATCTCAATATTCACAGATCTCTTACAGGTCAGTTAAAAAAAAAAAAAAGACAACTATCTCAATAAAAATAGTGAAGCAACTAAACAAAAAAGAAATAAGAATATCAAATTAGCACTTGGACATCTGCACTTCATTAGCAATTAAAGATATGCGTATTTTACAATTTTTATAAAAGAGTTTATAGTTGGTTTTTGCTTTTTAAATCAAACCTAAGTCTTTGTATCTCTGCTTGTTTGATAATGTATATTTGCCATCTAATTTTGTTTTGTGTTTACCAAGTTTTTTTCCTTTCTTGAATTTTGCTGAATTCATCAGGTTTTCTTGTTCTCCTTACAGTCCGTGGGATCGCAAAGAATCAGACTGACTAAGTGACTAAGCACAGACCTTTTCCTCTTGGACTTTGGAAATCTGACTACTGTTTGCCTTTAAAGATTTTACCAAACATATCTAAACCTCTATTTCTTTATCGGTAACAAAATTTCTTAAATATTCATTTCTTACCACCTCCACGACCCTGCCAAAGCAAGCCTCTGGGGCAACTTCCTTGAGCAAACTATATACAAAATACTCTCCCCTTGCAAACTGGTACTTTCTACCCTCCCGCATGATCGATTCCCTGTAAAACTTATGGCCAACTGGCCTGCAGTAGATTGAGTTGTTTTGTTTACTGTGCTTTCACACTAGCTCCAAGAGGGCAAGAATTTTTTTTTTTTCCAGTATGCTATATCTCAAGGACCTGGCATAGTGCCTGGTACATTGTAGATGCTTTAAAAACATCTGTAAATAAATAAATTATTTCTTTGTCTCTCTTTCTCTCTTCCCAGGTTTTAAGTGATTTGAAATCTCAGTCCCAGGATATGAATTTTTTTACTGTTTATGTAAAATCTACAGAACAACCGTGAGGCAAGCACATGCATTATGTCCACATTGTAGGAGAGAAAATGTAAACTCGAAAAGATTAAGGAGTTTTGGGGTGACACAGGTTAGTAAATGTCCAAGCCAAGACTTGAACTGAACTCAAATTTGCTCCATGGTAAAACTTTCATTCTTAACTGTTCTGTGAGGCTCATGTGCACTCACACACATACACACACAAACACACTCCCCATGTCGTAAATGGTTTCTTTAGCTCGGGTGGAGAAAGTTCGAGATAAGACCCATAAGTCATCCTGATCAATGTCACCCCTTCCTCAGGGTCCAACTCCAAAGCCACCTTTTCCTGATGCTTCTCCAGGTCCCATTCAGTCAGGATAAATCTGAACTTTTTCTTTATTGCCAACTTCTGTCTTACATTATAGTTATGAGAGCATCCTTTGGCACCCCAAGTAAAGTGTACTCTTCCTGCAGGCTCCATCTGAGGCCCCCTGTCTTGACTACTACACCCAGGACAGTGTCTGGCCACCCTGTCGAACTGAATTCCTGAGATGTGGTGCCAGAGGCCTTGATCTATCCAGACCAGGATCCACTTCCTCCAGGTAGCCTTCCGGGACTACTGCTAGCTGAACACCAACTCTCCCTCCCTCACCTTCCTGCAGTGAGAATTAATTCTAAGAATGCTGGTGTTAGCTGTTCTCAGACAGAAGAAAACCAGCCAAATTAAAGAGTGTGGTTGCAAAGCCCCTAGGGAAGAAAGCAACGGCACGCCTGAGAGCATCATCTCTCAAGTGCTGCCCCCTTGTGGCCCAGCCTTGGAACTTCAACCAGGCAATCAGGCACGATTTTCTTACTTACAGCTGATTTCATTCCTAGGTGGCCAGCACAAGGTCGCTCCAGAAAATTATTACACTTCGTTGCTTCGTTTAAAAATCCCTGTTACTTTTCACCCTGATACTGCTCCTTAGAGTTTCCCATGTATGATGCAGCTTGACTGAAAACCAGCCTCTGCATTTTGACACACTTGCTGTTGTAACTTCAGGTTTGGGGTTCATTTTTGAAAGTTCGGTTTGTGACAGCAGATACCACAGTGAATGGGGCAGACATATTCCCTGTATCCATGAGTGAACATGTTAGTGGGGGAAACAGACACTCAACAATAATCCCAGAAATGAACATGTTGATCATGGGCTGTGAAGCCCGCCGTCTGGCACAGAAGGCCATTGACGTCATCATGGCCCTAAGTCATGATGTCCTGTGCTCCATGATGTTCTCTCAGACTTCTGACCTCTTCTTAGGAGAGGTCAGTACCAAGTGGTTCAGGGCCCACATTCAGGAAACATGCGATTTGGGGCCTCACTCTGCCTTTGAAAATTATTTGATCTTGGACAAATTACTGTGAAAAGTCTGGGTTTCCTCATTTGTGTAATGAAAATAATAGTAGTAACCATTTCATAGGGCACTTGAGAATGGAAAATAAAATTGTATTTTTAATATCTAGTACTGGGCATATAGTAAACACTTAAACGCACCTCCTGTTTCATTTGTGTGTGTGTACAGTATATAAAGCTGGGTCTAAACCCTTCACGACTGACCGATAGGAATTTATGTGCAGGTAGATTCCATTCTGGTCTTCCCCAGTAGCTCAGAGGTAAAGAATCCAGCTGCAATGCAGGAGATGCAAGAGACAAGGGTTCAATCTCTGGTGGGAAAGATCTGCTGGAGGAGGGCACAGCAACCCACTCCAGTATTTTCACCTGGAGAATCCCCATGGACAGAAGAGACTGGCAGGCTACAGTTCATAGAGTCACAAAGAATCAGACATGACTGAAGCAACTTAGCACATGCGCACACAGATGCCATCCCACAAAGGAAAGTTCCCAGCACTCATCTGTTTTCCTGAACAGTGGCAGGACAATGCCATGTATGACACTATCAGATCCCTGCCCAACATCCACCCTCTTCTTTGTGAACAGATCCCAGGATGGACCTGGGCATCAGCAGCCAGCTGTGGATCATGAAACATCAAAGGTGATTCAGAAACCCACCACTTTTCCGGCCTCCCTTGCAGCTAGGAGTGGTCATGTGGCTTTGTCCCAAATGGCAGTTTGATGATGGGTTTTCTGGGAAAGCTTTTCTTTTCCTGATAAATGAGTCATGCAGCTTGCACAACCTTTATCCTTTCTTCTTGCCGAGAACTGAGATACAACACCTGGAGCTTCAGCCACCTTTTGTGACCATGAGGCAAAAGCACAAGGAAGATAGTCAACGTGGTAGGAATGGTGAAACAGAAAACTAGAAAAGACTGAATCCCTGAGGTCCCTGTTAACAGTTGAGCCCAGAACCAACAACCCACCAACCCACTCCTTGTTTACAAGGAGCTCTGGGCAGATAGATTTTATGCAACCTGCAGCTGAATGCATCCTTCATTGATTTGCTTTGCATGAGCCACAAGTACCACCTCTCATCTCAGAGACTTCACTGGGAGTGGCCCTTCCCTCTTGGGGCTAGGTTTAAGCCAGATGGGAAGGGTAGGCTCGTCTGTTTGCCCAGACAGTGAACTAACCACTAAAAAGAGGAGACCTTTTATCAAGAGGAAATCTAACAGCCTAGATATTTTTCTTCCTTCCCATGGTCTGCATTGGTTCAGCCTGCAGGAAGCTATCAGGGCAATTAAATAACATGTTCTCAGCCTCCCCTCACCAAGATCCCTGATTGAAAACACACAGCAGACTCAGCGACCCCAGAAAAGAATTCTGGGAAGCTATGGGTTCCCCAATTCCCATCTACCCCTAGTGACGGGCTCATCAGCTTTTGCTCAGGGTTCTTGTTTATTATTATTAAAAAGTCATGGTGGTTGGCCAAGCCACATGAGCTGCAAAATTCCTAGAGCCTGGATGAGGATTGGGGGTGGGGTGGCATGTTGAAGTAATTTTACTGTTTTCATACTTCAGGGTAAAAAGGGTTGGCATGTCCCAAAGAGCAGCCACATCTCTCCCATCTCCTTAGTTTGCACACATCCAGTGTGTGTGCTCCCAGACTGCACTGGAACCTGCCCTGCACGATGGTCACGATTTCCTGGACACATCAGCCAGGGTTCCCTCTCCTCCTTACTCCACTTAGCTGTGCTAGGTTGTAGGTGCAGAATTCTTGACCCCCACCCCAATCCCAAATCCGCCCCTCCCCAGCCCTCCATCACAATAATTGGCACTAGCATCCACCACCCAGAACTTGTTCCCGAGCCCTGTTTCCTTTGTCCCCCACAGCCAATTCAATATCAGTCCTGTCCATTACACCCCAAAACATCCACTGAGACTTTCAGCTTCTCAGTAACTCTGCCTCTCCTGCACCAGCCATGCTTACCTGCAGGAAGAGCTCATCTGCAGGAAGACACAGGACATACGGCCCTGCTTCCCACCCCACCACTCCCCCCGCCGCAGGAGCCACAGTGACCTTTGCATAACTCAGACCTGATCTTTCTCCCTTGCCAAAGCGCTGTGGCTTCCACCGCACAGAAAATTCAGGTGTCTGAGTTCACACTTCCCTAGGTAGCCTGACTCCTGCCTTCCGTCACCTTTGTTCCCTCTTCTCCAGCTTCACTGGCGTCCTTTCTTTTCCTGGGATGCAAGGGGGCCACTCTAGCCCTCAGCCTTCCAGCTCTCTGCCCCCTGTGCCTGCACCACCTTTGCAGGACGGGTGGCCCCACCTCCTACAGGTCTCAGTCAAGCTAAAAAAAGAATTATGACATTTTGATTCCACTTGTTTGACTTAGTATGGATAGAATGCTAGATATATAATTTATATTCACTCAAAACTTTGGTATAGTTCCAGGTATTTTGGCATCTATTAGTGTTGTTAAAAGTCTAGAAACTTTATTATCTTGTGATTTTTAAAAAATTTGAATGAAGCTTGAATCTTCTAATCCAGCTTCGAGAATATAAGGAAATACCATTTTGTTTAAAAAAAAAGAAAAGAAAAAAAAAAGGAGGTTAACAAGTGACACAGTATTGGTTACTAAAGTACAGATTTTGTTCAACTTTAACTAAGTTTTATGCTAGTGTTCATTATTTGTATGCATACCTTATTCAAGACTCCACGCTGTATTTAATTTCATTAAGCAGGTTTAGCTGTGTGCAGCAAATTCTGGTAAATTCTCTTTTCATTTTTATTCTATTACAAAGATCTTCTACTTTTCCTTGTTATGGCCTCGCAGAAACACCCACCATTTAAAAGTGGATATTCAATTTACAAATACATGGGATTTTGTTTAAAGTATCTTTAATATTAATTTCTCATTTTGGTACTAATTTCTCATTTAAATGCTTTCTTCTCTGCAATCCCCCTCTGTGTTTTTTTTTCAGTCTAAATTTATTGAGACTTTTTTAATGGCTCAGTTGGACATCTCTCTTGGTAATATGTCACATCGCACTTGTAAATAGGTGGCTTATTTTCCAATGTCTTTTGATACTGATTTCTAACATAATTCCAGGATGATAAGAGAACAAACTCTGTATGATTTCAATACCTTTAGACCATGAAATGTTTGCACCTGTTTTATGTCCCTGGATATGTTCTACTTTTCCCTGGTTTATAGTCTATGGGAACTTGAAAAGAATTTGTATCCTACCATTGTGTGAAAATTGTATAAACCTTAATTATGCTGAATTGGCTTACAGTGCTTTTCAGGTCTATTATATCCTAGTCTCTGTATATTCATTCTATGAATTTTTGAGAGCTTGATATTGAAACTTCAACCAAAAATCTTAATTTATCTACTTAAAAAATGATTATAATGTATGCTGCTGCTGTTGCTAAGTCACTTCAGTCATGTCCGACTCTGTGCGACCCCATAGACGGCAGCCCACCAGGCTCCCCCATCCCTGGGATTCTCCAGGCAAAAATACTGGAGTGGGTTGCCATTTCCTTCTCCAGTGAGTGAAACTGAAAAGTCAAAGTGAAGTCGTTCAGTCGTGTCTCACTCTTAGCGACCCCACGGACTGCAGCCTACCAGGCACCTCCGTCCATGGGATTTTCCAGGCAAGAGTCCTGGAGTGGGGTGCATAGTGAAACTATATATAACTCTGGGCTTCCCAGGAAGCTCAGCAGTAAAAAAAAAAAAAATCCACCAGCAATGTAAGAGACACAGGAGATGTGGGTTCGATCCCTGGGTGAGGAACATCCCCTGGAGGAGGGCATGGCAACCCACTCCAGTATTCTTGCCTGGAGAATCCCCATGGACAGAGGAGCCTGGTGGGCTACAGTCCTTAGGGTCTCAAAAGAGTCGGACACACCTGAAGCGACTGAGCTTGTAACTTTGTTCTGTATTTTTCAAGTCTCCTGTAAGTGTGCTATCATACATCCACAATTTAAAAAAAAATAAAAGTTAACAACAACAACAACAAGCCACCTTCCAGATCTGGCTTGTGTCGCCCTGCCCACTGCAGTTCGTATCCCCACCCACTCTAGCCCCATATTCCCACCTACTCTCCTCACTCTCCATTCCTCAGTCTTATTTTCCTTACGGCTTCTTTGCCAGCTACAGCTGGTTTGTGGATTTACCTGATTTTGTCAGCTTTGCCCCCACTCTCTTCCTCCAACTGGAATGTGGGGACTTTGAGGGCCAGGGTTCCTCACTTCTGCTTTCCCCCTGCCCCAGAGCATTACTTGGACCACAGCAAGTGCTCAATAAACTCTTGATGCTTCCAGGACTCTTCAAGTTAGAAGAAAATGAAAACACCATCTAGTATAGGATTGCACATTTCAAGGGGAAAAAAAGTAAATATGCCAGTTTAATCTGAATTTCAAATATTTCAAATTCAAATAAACAATTACTAGCTCTTCTAGTATAAGTATGTCCTCTGCAATATATGGGACATATTTGTACCAGAAACTTGTTCATTGTTCATCTGAAATGCAGACTTAACTGGGAATCCTGTGTTTTTCCTGGCAACCCTAGTCTGATAGAGCCAACATTTTACACTAAGGCACTGGTTTCTAGACCTGGCTGGGAAATTTCCTAGAAATATCAGCCCCCGGCTGCACCCCAGACAGATTGATTCAGCCTCTGGGTTCAGTCCCAGCTGCTCTGCGATTCTGAGAACTAGCCAAGCTTGAAGAGCAGGGTGCTGAATGTCTCAGAACATGCCCAAGGAGAGGTCACCCCAGCTTTGAGGTGGAGGGAACTCATTACTGAAGCTGGGGAGCTCTGGCTATTGAGGAAAACTCACAATATCTTCTTTCCTCTGACAGAGGGAAGGCCGCCCCACCCTGACTGGCCTGCTCCAGCTGTCCATGCATTCAGTCCTAACTCCTGGGGGGGCGGTGTGTGTGTGTGTGTGCACGCGAGCATGCATGCTCAGTTTTGTCCAACTCTCTGTGACACCATGCACTGTAGCCTGCCTGGCTCTCCTGTTCGTGGGGTTCTCCAGGCAAGGATACTGGAGTAGGTTGCCATGCCCTGCTCCAAGGGATCTTTCCAGACCAAGGAGCGGGCCCAAGTCTCCTGCATTGGCCACTAGCACCATCTTTGGGGAAGTCAGCCCCCAAATGGAGAAGAAAGAAACCCAAGAATTTAGAAGGGGGCAGATGCTGTCATCAGGACAGAGGCAAGCCAGGTTCAGCCCTGAGGTTTTGGTGAGCCTGTCCCCCGGCCGCCCAAACTTTCCCCCTCTTATGAGACAGGACCTCTGCCTCCAGCAGCAGAAACTCCAGGTTAAGAGACAGGTTTCACTTTCCCAGAGCAGCCGAGGCTGTGAAAGCTTACCAGACACGAGACACCACATGATAAGATTTACAATTTGTGAGGGAGGAGCAGGAGGTTCAAGGAAAAGGGAATGCAAAGCTCCCTACAGGAAATTGTCCCAGAAAGTGGGTGAGGAGAGAGACAAACAGGCTAGAAGAAGGGCTGTCTTGACCACTGGATCGCCAGCTGCTCAGGTCCCTGGAGGGGGCCTGTCACCCCATCCTTGCTATCAGCCAGCATCAGACACACCCTCCCAGGCAGGGGAGGAGGCCTGGGGAACAGCCCAGGAGAAACAGCAGAGAGGTCTCCTCCCGCACCCCTTCCCAAAGGAGTAACGCTCCATTACCCCACGGGACCAGAGAGCTGGTCATCTAGGTTATACCTCGGCTGCAGGTGGCTAGTGCTTGAGTCACTGGTCATAGTTAAACTGTTTCAATCTTCTCAAGGAAGGGAGGAGAGGAGAGGGAGGGGTTGAGCCAGCTTTCTGTCCCCAGTCTGGTAGACGAACACAATTAAGGTCCCCATAGCCCTCCCTTGGGTGGGGTGACAGGACCCCCCCAGGTTTTGAGGGGATAGCCTCAAAAAGGTGGGGGCGGTTCTACCTGGAAGAAAAGCAGGAGTCCATCAAGCAGGGAGCCACTGGGGACAAGGTGCGTCCCCTTCTGCCCCTATAACCTGCTTTTAGGTGGGCACTGCCTGGGTAGGCAGCCTTCTGGGGTGGCCCCCACTTCACTCTCCGCAGGGACCCCACACCCCCAGTTTCAGCCACAGGCAGTGCTGATGGCCACCCCAACCCTGTTCTCGTCACAGCTCTGATCCTCCCACGGCCCATCCCCCAGGACAAGGAGGGTCCCTTAAGGGACCGAAGTCCCAGCAGAGGCACAAAAGGGCCCTTTCTCCCCCCTTGAAGGGCCCTATTGTAGTCTGAGGCTCACAGGACTCCTTTGTTTGGGAAGAAAGCAGAGGGCATCATCAAAGGGGTTATGAACTGACTAGTCCCTTCGTTTGCTATCAGTCATCGCGTTTCCCCTAGATTCCAGACAGTTCCCCATATTTCTCCTCCTCCACATCCCACTGTCTTTACCAGACTCTGTGGGCAGAAGGAAGGAAGAGGTGGAAGTCCAAGGCCAGTGGAGAGAGAGCACCAGGCCACAGGCAGAGTGCCCACTCCAGAGTGAGTTTTAACATTTAAAGTCCTTCTTCCGCCACCCAGAAGCCTCTCAGCCCTGGGGAAACGGAGACTCTCAGCCACGCTGCCAGGTTGCTCCCATTTCCTGAGTGCTGAGGCCTCAGTCTCCTGTCCAATAAGTGGGAGCAGAGTTGACAGGCGTGCTTGCTGGGGCCAGGTCCCCGCTGCCCACCTCAGAGCTGCGGGACACAGGACTGGCAGCCACCTGCTTCTCTGTNCTGCCAGGTTGCTCCCATTTCCTGAGTGCTGAGGCCTCAGTCTCCTGTCCAATAAGTGGGAGCAGAGTTGACAGGCGTGCTTGCTGGGGCCAGGTCCCCGCTGCCCACCTCAGAGCTGCGGGACACAGGACTGGCAGCCACCTGCTTCTCTGTGTCTTGGCGTCTTCCTTTACAAGGTGGATGTTAGAAGGTTCCCACCTCAGAGGGATGCTTCTGGGATAAGCTGATTTGATGTATATAAATCGCTCAGAACTGACAAACACAAGCCAGTGGATGCAATAGCTCTACGATTAATGACTGTTTTAAGTAGTCATGCGAATGGTCCAAGCCCTTCTTCTTCCTATAATGAACATCAATCAAGGACATTTAAGATTATTTTACTTGGGGTCAAAAACCATCTGCTCAAACACAACTTATAAGAGATACACTTAAAATCAAATTACACAACCCCAAATGCACAACACAGCTTATAAGAGATACACTTAAAAACAAATTACACCACTCCAGTATGCAAAAAAGATATGCAAATATGTATATGCATATACAAACGTATGTGATGTATGTTTGTGTGTGTGTGNAAGGACCGATGCTAAAGCTGAAACTCCAATAGTTTGGCCACCTGATGCGAAGAGTTGATTCATTGGAAAAGACCCTGATGTTGGGTTGGATTGGGGGCAGGAGGAGAAGGGGATGACAGAAGATGAGATGGCTGGATGGCATCACTGACTCCATGGACATGAGTTTGAGTAAACCCTGGGAATTGGTGATGGACAGGGAAGCCTGGCGTGGTGTGATTCATGGGGTCGCAAAGAGTCAGACACGACTGAGTGACTGAATTGGAAGTGACTGGAAGCTTAAATGAAACTAAGTGTGGGTCCTAATTTAACAGAACTGGCATTCTTAAAAGAAGAAGAGATGTCAGGGACACGCACGCAGAAGGACTGCCATGTGAAGACACAGTTAAGGGGTGGCCAGAGAGAGGGGCTTCAGGAGAAACCAACCTACAGACACCTCAATCTTGAACGTCCAGCCTCTATCATCTTGAGACTCTGAGAGAATATATTTCTGTTGTGTAAGCCAACAAATGTGAAATTTTGTTATGGTGACCCAGCAGACTAGTTATACATAGGCTCTTTCTATCATTTATTTTTGTAGAAAACATCCCCAAAGAAATTAGTATGGCATGTAGCAGAAACATTTTATGCATCCTGATTAAAGAGAATCTATATTTTCTTTTCAACAAGACATTATCATTCCTTCATTTGTTATTACTTTCTGCACTCTTTCTTTCTCCTTGCTTATTTCTTTTTTTTTAGACGGAAAATTATGTCTATAAGTGTTTTTTAATCCTGAAATCTGTACAGAGGCTATTTTGAAGTCTGTCTCGACATTACCAGTAAGATTTTTAATGTTAGCTTTAAAATTAACTATAAATTCCAAACTTAAATGTATTATTATTATTTACTATTCATTTATTTTTATTTGAAGGATAGTTGCTTTACAGAATTTTGTTGTTTTCTGCCAAGTATCAACATGAAATACATTTTATCTAAAACTAAATTCACATCCTGAGCAAACCCTTCCACTCCTGCAATTCTGCCCCCACCACTGCAGAGCATAGGAATGTTGTAAAGCCATTTTCCAGTCTTAGTTTTCCTTGCTTGCTGCTTGCTCTGCCCCAGCTCCTTGGCGGAAAAAATCAGGCACAAAGTCTTGCTTATCCTTTGCTCTAAATTAGCCTTCCCTTTCAAATTCTTACATGCATAGCTATCCTTATTGAATAATGAAGAACTGAGTATTATTGTTAAATAACAATACTTAATAATAGATGAGAGGACTTTCTGTAAACATTTGCAGGGAAGGACAAAAATAGCTTTGCAGGAACAATTACTGCTTTGTGTATTTATTAAACAAACTTTAAAGAGGTCCTAGGTAACAATGCAGCTACCTCCCAGTACAATTATGCCGAGCAGCTAGGAGTTCTAAGGAAGCCCTTATGGTCACTGCTGCTGCTGCTGCTGCTGCTGCTAAGTCACTTCAGTTGTGTCCAACTCCATGTGACCCCATAGATGGCAACCCACCAGGCTCCCCCGTCCCTGGGATTCTCCAGGCAAGAACATTGGAGTGGGTTGCCATTTCCTTCTCCAATGCATGAAAGTGAAAAGTGAAAGGGAAGTTGCTCAGTCGTGTCCGACTCTTTGCGACCCCACGGACTGCAGCCCACCAGGCTCCTCTGATTTTCCAGGCAAGAGTGCTGGAGTGGGGTGCCATCGCCTTCTCCACACGGTCACTAAGAAGAATCAAATAAAAATAAACAAACAATTTTTTACAATCAAGAAGAATGTAGCAACTGCACAGAAATTGCTTCTTTTTGTCTCCATTTTTCATTTTTGGATTTTCTTGTAAAATGGAAATTAAACTATCATCAGACATTTGAGAAACTCATAGGGTAGGAAGTGGCCATAAAATAATATGGCTTTAAGTTGAGGACTTGGGGAAATAGCATGATGCAAGTCATGGACTCCTCTATATTAAATCCACCCTCTGTACTGCTTCCAAAGTGTCCTTATAAACTTGATGAGGAAATTCTCCACTTTGCAATGCTTCACTGGTTGCCTGTAGCTTCAAGGTAATATTCCAAATCTGAAGTTTGGATCATGAACCTTTGTGTGAACGGGCATCTGGCTTCTTGGATGACTTCAGTCCCATGCTACACTTTACCACAATGCTTCTACAGTCCTGAGCTGTTTGTAAATTTGTGAGCATGTGAGGATACTTAGACAGCTGTGCCTTTGCACGTGAGTCCCCAGACAGGGTGTCTATGGCCATCCTTTTGCCCTAGGTTGCTTTTTTGTTTACTTAACTAACACACAGGCTTTATACCTCAGTTCAACTACCACCTGCTACTGCAGTCTTCTGATTTAGAGATTCCTTAAGTGCTTTTATGTATTTTTTTGCAAATGTCTCTCCCAGGATTTAGAATTCTATCATGGCCTTTTTGATCAATCTCCTTGACATTTTTGGTGGAGAGAGGACATATGATCTCTGACTTTCTATTCCTGATGGGTTGCACAGTTGCTGCCACAAGTTAGGTGCAGAAATGCCTGTGGATTGATACACAAATACTGCATTTAGAGGTAGATTTTCATACCTTTCAGTTTAAAATAATCTCTGCTTTTGAGAGCAACTCTTTTGTGCCCCTCTCCCCTTTTTTCTGTTGGCTATTTCTGTTTCCCTTTAACCTTAAAAGAAACTAATCATAGGAGTCAGATCACTAGGCAGAATTTACACTAACTCCTGACCAATGCTCTTATGATTGCACACCACACCTTGTCTAATTTGTTCTTTCCATAAATTAAAGGAGGTAGGGGTTATGAATTAAGTAGTTAAAGAATGACTAGCCCTCTACCCCCAGCAACTCCCATAGCAGCCATACAGGCAGACCACTCAGATGAGATGACATCTGAAGAGAGACTGAGGACTCAGCCACCCAGCCAGCACAGAATGGAAAATGACCTAGAGCTTGACCTCCTGCATTAGTGATTCATTGTTCTTTCCCCCTTTCTTTTTTAAAATTGTCATGATTGAGAAGAATCTTTGGAGGTGATTTTCGGGGACATGAGTTTACTATCTCTCCAGATTGCTGGCTTCATGATTAGGAAGCTTTCCTTTCTACCAACACTTGCCTCTTGAGTATTGGATTTTGAGCAATGAGCAGCTGCTGCTGCTAAGTCACTTCAGCCATATCCGATTCTGTGCGACTGCACAGATGGCAGCCCACCAGGCTCCCCTGTCCCTGAGATTCTGCAGGCAAGAACACTGTGGGGGGTTGCCATTTCCTTCTTCAATGCGTGAAAGTGAAAAGTGAAAGTGAAGTCACTCAGTCATGTCTGACTCTTAGCAACACCATGGACTACCAGGCTCCTCCATCGATGGGATTTTCCGGCAAGAGTACTGGCGTTGGGTGCCATTGACTTCTCCAAAGCAATGAGCAGGTAAACCTTAATTAAGTAACCCTCCTTCCATTCTCCATGTCTGAGTTCCATGAAAATATCAAACTTCTAAAATTGCTGTGTTATGATGTAAAAAAAAAAAATAACGCTAGTTGTAAGGCAAGTGCAGAGATAAAAAGAGCAAGCCGGGCAGTCAGGCAAGAAAAGGGAAATTTTTCAGAGGGAAAATAGAGAGTACCTGGCCCTTAGGGAGAACCAGCACCCTCCCTTTCTGACGCCAGTGAGATAACAGGATTCCATTTGGGCAATTTGGTCAGGCTCATAGATCATTGTGATTTTCTTATTTGTTTGCCAGATTGACATAGTCATCTTATCAATGGGACTCCATATAAGCCCTAACATTCCAGCCTTTTTGATTTAGGATAAGGGCAAAGGTCAATCTTCTGTAACTGCTTTCTGTAGGACAGGGGTGTCCTGGGGGTAAGATAAGAAAAGGCTGGAATGCGGGTCAAGGAAGTTTTTGATAATCTGAGTGAGTTAGAAGTAGCTCATGGATAGTTCAGTTGCTGAAGGCTTGTAAGTGATCTTGAAGAAATTTTGAAAACAGACACGTTAAACATGGGCTGAAAATTAGAATAAGGGTAAGTGGAAGGAGAGGGCCTAGAAAAGGCCAGGGCATCCAATTCCAATTGCTTAACAAGTTTTCCTGTGAATTACTGAGGCGTTGATGTATTCTCGAGGCCCTATTTGTTGAATTTCTTGCTGCTTCCTTTACTCTGCCTGATTTATCGATGTAGAAACAGCAGGCTTCCTCCAAAAATAGACATGGGCCTCCATTTTCTGCTATGATGAGGTCTAATCCTCTTCTGTTTTGGAGGACCACAGCTGCCAAGGAATCTAGCTGGTTTTGGATAGTGATAAGGCTACTAGCTATCTCTTCTAGGCTGTCAGGGAGGTCTTTAGAAAGGCTTTGAGAGTAATTTAAAGAAATTGTGAGTACTGCAGTCCCTGTCCGATCCCACTGTCTATTCCTAAACTGATCAATAGAGAAATTAATTGATTTGCCCGTCTAGGTCAGTTATAAGTTAGTGGGATAGGGAGGGTCTGATTGTTAGGAGCAACGGAAATATCTGGGGCCAGATATACCAGGATGCATGTTCCTGTCCAGTTAGTGGGAAGATATAAACAGGTAGTGGTCCCCCATAAGAAAAATATTCCAAGAGTAAGAAGACAACAGCTGAAATCAATAGCAAATAGGAGTCTTTCTGGGAAATTGTGAGTAGTCTCTGAAACTGACAGTGAACTCACCAGTCTAGCCCCTACGAGAGGAGTATTCACATCATATGCAGAAGGGGGTCTTTGGACAGTAAGAAAGGTCCTACACTTTCTAAGACAGATTGGCCTGAAGGGAGGGAGAGACATGAAGTGTGATTACAGAGGTGTGGTGTTATATTTCCTAGTTAGGGGTAAGAATTGTTCATAGAGTTTTGTCTGGAAAAACAGAAAGGAGCCTCTAGTTGTAGATGAAAGTCATAGCTGGTGGGTGTTAAAGTGCAGTAACCAGGCTAGATCAGAAGGTGGGCTTGGGATAATAACAGAGGCTTTGAATTTTGAAAAATATTTTTCCCAAGAATAAGTGTGAGGCATTTATGGGGTATAAGAAAATAATGGGAAAATGAGGCATATTGAAGTGTACAAGGTAGAGGTTCAGTTATTCATGATGTAGATATTAAACTGTCAACCCCCAAAACAGAGACCTGGGAGATNGAGGCTTTGAATTTTGAAAAATATTTTTCCCAAGAATAAGTGTGAGGCATTTATGGGGTATAAGAAAATAATGGGAAAATGAGGCATATTGAAGTGTACAAGGTAGAGGTTCAGTTATTCATGATGTAGATATTAAACTGTCAACCCCCAAAACAGAGACCTGGGAGATTTTGGTTTTTCCAGAGTAGGCAGGTACAGCAGAGTGAGAGGCCCCGTGTCGATGAGAAAGGAGGTTGGCTTGCCTGCTGCTGTAAGAGTTACCCTGGGCTCCATAGAGCTGCGGTGGATCTTCCCTCCCGAGTTCGGATTTCAGCATCAGAATGTAAGGGGAGTGCAGAGAAACAAAGAGTGAGCTGGGCAGTTAAGCAAGAAAAGGGGAATTTATTAGAGGAAATGAGAGGGTGACTGGCCCTTAAGGAGAACCACGTCTCCCCTTTCTGATGCCAGTGAGATAATAGGATGCCATTTGGGCAATTTGGTCAGTCTCACAGATCACTGTGATTTTATTCTTTGTTGGCAAGGTCTACATAACAAGCCATCTTATCAATGAGACTCCATGTGGGCCCTATCACTAATTAATGCATTTCATAAGCAATCAATTCATAAAGCTTCTTATGAAGAACATAATACGACTATTTTATAATCTTTCCTCCTCACATATTAAAAAGAAATTGACAATTATACTCTAAATTTTGTTATCCTGTGTTGCAGTGTTCATTATTAAACTTGAATCGACTTTCCACTTAAAATGTTTATCAAACAGGTCAGATTTTCACCAGTTAGAGGAATAGAAGATAATTGGAGCAAAGGATTTGTCACGACCCTAACAACCTTGTGATTCTTTTTGCTGTTAGAATTAAAATAAGACAGAACACAAATAAACACATCCTTTTACATTTTCTCTGATCTCTTAGATCTGAATGTCTTTCTGGTCTAATCTCTCCACATTCACTGAATATCATCCATTCTCTGCCTGAAAATTACATATTCAGAACACTTGAGATCTTATCAAGAATCAATACAATGAAACCAAGCTTTAGTCCCCATAAAAATACAATGTAACAATGTACCTGCAATGCAAAATGAAAGCTGATTTAAATTACAATAAGGCACAAATAAAAGGAACAAAACAAAAACATTTCATTTAACAAAATTTGTTGACTTCAGAAACTTAAAGATGACTTCATCATCAATCATAACATCAACCCAGCAACATCCAAGGGAAGCTTTAGTCCCTATAAATACTGGGGCTGAGTGCATTTCACACTCAATGAAAGGAAATTGAAATGCACAATATTAGAACTGAAAGACATATTTCAAGTTCCTGAAACAATTACCCTACTTTGTGTATAAGAAACTAGACTCGCTGACAACATGCCTCTTGAATCCTTCAACCCTGCCCAGTGTCCATAATAAACATGCTCCCCTGCCCTGTGTACTTGCACAGCACACTGCAGTCAGCTTAGCTGATGTACTCAACAGGTTATATCTGGGATGTTGGCCAGGGCTGAAATTGACAGACTTGACCTAGTGGAGACTCCTTCCTGGGAGGCTTGTTCATGGGGTTGCTGTTTTCTTTGGAAGGAAGCATCAGTTTTCAGAACCTGGATCTCTCCCAGGGCTATTGGTATGGCAGCTGCCTTCCTTGGGAGCAAAGGATCTGAACAGGAACCAGGCAGAAGCCACAATTTTTAGGCCATGCCCATGCATGCATGCATCAGACCCCACACATGATAATTTTCCTAATATTTTATTGGTGACACAGTCAACCCTGTTCATTGTGGAAGGATGTCACAATGACATGAATATTTGCAAGTAAGAATCATGGAGGCTATTTTGAATTTAATAATGGCAATCATAATCGTCTTTTTATTTTTTTTAATCTCCTGTCTTCTCTCATTTTTCCACTATCATTACTTCTAAGGCAAGCTTCTTAAATGATGGTAAGTAATTCACCCCCATTTTTAACTCCTACTCCAAAACTTCTGCCAATTACAAATGTGATTAATGAGTACTCTGTGCTCTCCATTTCTGCTTTCAAACAATTCCTCCTCTGTGCCCTTGTAAAAAGGATAAAGCTGTTCTAGTTCTTGTCATCAACTAACACATCATCAACCAACATGTCACTCACTCCCGAGCTCTCCTAAAATTTCTGCCATCTACAGTGCAATATTTCACTCAATCAAACAAATCTGGGCATCTCAACTTTTTAACCCTCTTGTTAGTTCACTTCTTTGAACAACACATTCATATGACTCCAACATAAAACACCAAAATCAGGTCCTATCATCCAGACAACTACCTTCTACCTATTTATTCACTTTAAAAATATTTTTAAAATTGTTTTTCTGTTTTGGGATAACTTTAGATTTACAATAAGGTAATAAGATACTATAGGAAGTTTGCATATATACTTCATTACATTTCAGTCTTACTTAATGTTATCATCTTAGATTGCTGGGGTAATTTGTCAAAATTGAAAGACTCAGTTGGCACATTATTTTTAACCAGGCTGCAGACTTTATTCATATTTCCCTCTTTTTTCATTAATATTGTACAATACTATCCAAGTTTCATTGACCCATTGTGTCTACTTAGTCCCTTTGGGCCTGTGACCATCTCTCATTCTTGCTGTTTGTCATGGCCTTAGCAATTTAGAAATATACTGGCCAAGTATTTTGCAGAATGTCCCAGAATTTGGATTTGATTAACATTTTTCTCATAATTTGATAGTCTTCATGAAATTATAGAAGTAATAGTATACAAGTGAACTTTTCTCATCACATCATACCAGGTGGCATATAACACTCACATGGGAATGGTAGTGAAGTCAAATGTCATCTTGAATATGATAGTGGCTGCCAAATTTCCATACAGAAATTTATATTTATTCCTTTTTCACATTGCATTCTGTGGAAGCAATTTATTTGGCTCCCTTTAAGTCAAGAGATACCTGGAGTAATAAGCAAGTTTGGCCTTGGAGTATAAAATGAAGCAAAGCAAGACTAACAGAACTTTCCCAAGAGAATGCACTGGTCGTAGAAACCAACTACTTCAACAACACAAGAGATGACTCTACACATGGAAATCATAAGATGGTCAACACAAAAATTTGATTGATTATATTCTTTGCGTACCAAGATGGAGAAGCTCTATATAATCAGCAAAAACAAGACCTGAAGCTGACTGTGGATATGATCATAAACAAGTGACTGTAAAATTCAGACTTAAATTGAAGAAAGTAGTGAAATCCATTAGGGTTTTAGGTATGACATCAATCAAATCCCTTATAATTATACAGTAGAATTGACAAATAGGTTCAAGAGATTAGATCTGACAGAGTGCCTGAAACATTATTGATGGAGGTCTGTAACACAGTATAGGAGGTGGTAACCAAAATCATCCCAAAGAGTGAGGGGCAGGGGGGGGGAGGGAATGCAAGAAGGTAAAATGGTTTTCTGCTGAGTCTTTACAAATAGCTGAGAAAAGAAAAGTAAAAGGCAAAGGAGAAAGGGACTGATACACCCAACTGAATGCAGAGTTCCAGAGAATAGAAAGGAGAGATAAGAAAGCCTCTTTAAGTGAACAATGCAAAGAAATAGAGGAAAACAATAGGATGGGAAAGACTAGAGATCTCTTCAAGAAAATTAGAGATACCAAGGAATATTTGATGTAAAGATTGGCACAAAAAAGGAAAACAAATGGCAAGGACCTAGCAGAAGCAGAAACAATGAAAAAGAGATGATGAGAATACACAGAAGAAACAGCCTGGATAATGATGTGATCCCTCACCTAGAGACAGACATCCTGGAGTGTGACTTCAAGTGGGTCTTAGGAAGCATCAGTTAGGTTAGGTTCAGTTCAGTCGCTCAGTTGTTTCCAATTTTTGCAACCTTATGAATTACAGCACACCAGGCCTTCCTGTCCATCACCAACTCCCAGAGTTCACTCAAACTCATGTACATCGAGTCATTGATGCCATCCAGCCATCTCATCCTCTGTCACCCCCTTTTCCTCCTGTCCCCAATCCCTCCCAGCATCAGAGTCTTTTCCAATGAGTCAACTCTTAGCATGAGGTGGCCAAAGTAATGGAGTTTCAGCTTTAGCATCACTCCTTACAAAGAACACCCAGGACTGATCTCTTTTAGAATGGATTGGTTGGATCTCCCTGCAGTCCAAGTGACTATCAAGAGTCTTCTCCAACACCACAGTTCAAAAGCATCAATTCTTTGGCGCTCAGCTTTCTTCNACCAGGCTCCTCCATCCATGGGATTTTCCAGGCAAGAGTGCTGGAGTAGGGTGCCATTGCCTTCTCCGAAATTTCATTGGAAAGGAGGAATTAATCTCAGCTTCTGGAGACTGTCTAGAAGCCAATGGTAGCCATTCTGAGCACGCTAAATCCCAGGCCGGTTGAGGAGTAGCTGCTATTGGGTGTTCCCTCCCTCCCCTACCTTGTCCTACACAACACCCATGCCCAGTGAATAAATACGTTTCAAAGCTCCCTTGACCACCCTTGTCCCCTAATTTCTTAAGGATCCGTTGGAGCTAGGAATGGTTGCGGTGAATTTCTGCACTCTCGGAAGGACTGAGTTCACATCCTTTAGAGATGAACTAGGACAGCATTTTCTGAAGTCTCACCAGTATGTGTTCCCCCAGTCTACCCTTTTTTCCTCTTGCTTTTGATTCAGAGAGAAAAGGAGACACACTAGCTGACTTACAGCGCAATCCAAACCCCAGGTAATGATTTCAAAGCAAGCGTCAAAACCTTCAGGTTCTTTTTTGGCTGATAAATAGAAACTCCTGACTCTCTCAGACAAGCCCAAAAGGCAGGGGAGGCCCCGTTGCTAAGAAAAAATGGCAGGTGAAGGGCTCTGCTTTGAGCTACCCCACATCCTGAGCATCCCCCGCCCCAGGGCTGCTGCATGTCTGGGTGTTACTAAGGGGATGTCAGGATGCAGGCAGATGCAGGCAGTGGGCTTGATTGACTCCAAATCACTCCAGGAAAAGAGTTTCTAAACCTGTACCCAGCCAGCTGCCTTTCTCCCTATCTCTCTTTCCTCATGAAAGTAACAGATATCCTAGCAACTGAGACGGGGGTTGAAGTTTGGAGTTTACAACTATCCTGAAGAGATGAGAGTTTCACAAGAAGAAACCTAGACTGAGACTTCGTCTTCCAAGATTGATTGGCTTAATGTCAAGAAACAAAGCAGCACCTGTGACAAGCCCAACTGCTTGAGCAGCCCAGCCAGTGACCTCACAGTCAGAGGACAGAAGAGGCCAGAGAACGGTGACGGTTGTGGAAGCCAGGAAGCTGGACCCATCTCACTTGACCCCTCCACATGGCATGAGAATGCAGTCCTGAGACCTCTTGATTTTTCAACAGAAGCTAACTACCTGTATTTAAAATCCAAATATTCCACAATGAGAACAATTCACATTTTTAAAAAAGGATTTGGGGTCTTCCCTGGTGCTCCAGCGGTTAGGACTTAGAGCTTCCACTGTTAGGGGGATTGGGTTCAATCCCTGGTTGGGCAACTAAGACCCTGCATGCTGCCTGGCATGGCCAAAGAATAAAGAAAGAAAGAATTTGGAGAGATGCCGAATGGGTCTCAGACTGGATTCTGCCCCAGACCAGATATGAAACAAAAGACCTCGATCAATGAGATTTGGAAAACAGGCATTTGTCAGCGGCATGGCTGGCTGTGACTCTGTGTAGGATTCCTATGTTTCTCACTAATTCCAGGGTGTATTTGAACAAACAAAGTAACCAACTCGTCCCAGTTTGCCTAGGGCAGTCCCAGTTTTCAAACTGAAAGTCCTGCATCCCACAGAGGAGTCCCTCGAGACCAGGAAAAGCAGGACAGTTGGTCACCCGAAGAGACACTGAGTAAGCCATCCGGCCATGTCCACGTGGAAGCCTGTGGGTTTGAAAAGGGATAAGGCCCTTTGAGGAGTAATTGTGGCCACAGTGGGGACCGTGCCACTCAGACTCAAGCTCAAGCCTCACTCCTCTGACCTTCGCTTTGTGGAATCTAAGCTGAGCAAAGCTGTCCCTTCAGAGCCTGTCCAGTCTCCCAGGTGTCTTCACAGAACTGCTGGGAGAGCCTGGGTCCCTGAGTGATGGTGTGGGGCAGCCTCCTCACCACCCACACTGGGCTATGCCATGAACCAGGACCCATTCTGATGACGTGTAGCCACTGAGATTTGTGGGTTTTGTCACAATATTTGGCCAATCCTGACTGATACCCCAGGGGACTCTTGCCTTTGTGGCCAGCAGCACCGGGCATGAGGGTGATTATGCCACTCAATTAGACCCACTAGACTTCCTCTCTGAGGAGTTTGGGTTCAGTTCTCAGGGCCCTAAATGGTTTCTACTGGCTGCTTGAAGATAAGTCTGAGTAGGAGCCATCGGGTGGTCCAGGACTCAGAAGAGGGGAGAAAGCTGGTGTTAGGGCTGAGTTGTGTCCCAAATGCTTATGTGGGAATCCTGACCCCCAGTACCTGAGAATGCAACTATATTAGGAGATAGAGTCCTTCCAGAGGTAACCAAGTTGGAATAAGGCGGCCCTAGTCCAGTATAGCTTCCCTGGTGGTTCAGTGGTAAAGAATCCTCCTGCCAATTCAGGAGACATAGGTTCGATCCCTTGGTTGGAAAGATCCCCTGGAGAAGGAAATGGCAACCCACTCCAGTATTCTTGCCTGGAAAAATACATGGACAGAGCAGTCCAGTGGGCTACAGCCCATGGAGTGTCAAAAGAGTCGGACATGACTGAGCAATTAAACAACAACTAACAATCCAATATGATTGCTGTTCTCATTAGAAAAGGAAATCTAGAACACAGACATGCACAAAGGAAAGACTGTGTGAAGACAGGGAAAAGACAGCCGTCTGCAAGCCAAGGAGAGAGGCCTCAGGAGAAATCAACCCTACCCACATTTGATCTGAAATTTCTAGACTCCAGAACTGGAAGGAAATCCATTTCTCTTGTTTAAGCTTCTCAGCCTCTGGTCTTTTGCTTTGGTGGCCAGAGCTGATGATTGTAACTGGTCAGCAGAGAAGAGGAGCGTGCAGGCGAGGCAGAGCTGGGAGTCACGGACTCCAGGGAGAGGGGCAGAATTTCATGGGACTGACTCTACTACTGCCCTTCATATCTCAGGAATAACAAATTCCCCTCTCTTGCTAAAGACCCTGATGCTGGAAAAGATTGAAAGCAGGAGGAGAAGAGGGTGACAGGATGAGATGGTTGGATGGCATGAGTCTGAGCAAAATCTGGGAGATAGTGAAGGACAGAGGAGTCTGGCATGCTGCAGTCTATGGGGTCACAGAGTCGGGCACGACTTAGCGACGGAACAAGAACAATTCTCATGCTAAAGTTACTTCTGACCAAAGCAGCCTTAACCACATAATTTGGTTTCATGATTCGGACCATCACCCAGAGACCTTATTCCTATGAATATCCTTAGCCCATCAGAAAAGAGACATTTAATGCAAAAACTTCTGTGGTAGACAGAATAATGGCCTCCCAAGGTATCCACATCCTACTCCACGAGACCTGTGAGTATGCTTCCGTATATGGCAAAGGGATTTTTTTTTGCATTTATGTATATATTTTAATTTAAAAATAAACATAAAAATAAAAAGGAGAAAACAATCAGCATGGTCAAAAATTCTGACTGAGTTTTTAATCTATCATCTTAATCAAGTTCCCACTTGCTTTTTTTATATTGGAGTACAGTTGCTTTACACTACTCTGTCAGTTTCTGCTGTACAGCAAAGTGAATCAGCCATACTTGTACATATATCCTCTCTCTTTTGGACTTACTTCCTATTTATGTCACCACAGAGCACTGAGTGGTCTTCCCAGGTGGCCCTAGTAGTAAAGAACCCACCTGGCAATGCAGGAGACAAGAGATGTGGGTTCAACCCCTGGGTTGGGAAGATCCCATAGAAGAGAGCATTGCAGCCCACTCCAGTATTTTGAGGAGTTCCTCTGGTGGTTCAGATGGTAAAGAATCCACCATCAGTGCAGGATACCTGGGTTTAATCCCTGGGTCAGGAAGAGCCCCTGGAAAATGGAATGGCAACCCACTCCAGTATTCTTGCCTGAAGAATTCCATGGGCAGAGGAGCCTGACAGGTAGAGTCCATGGGGTCACAAAGAGTCAGACACAACTGAGAGACTAACACACACAGAGAGAGCACTGAGTAGAATTCGCTGTGCTATATAGTAGGTTCTCTTTAGGTATCTATTTTGCAAAGGGGTTTTGTGAGGTGATTATCTTAAAATTCTCGAGATGGGGAGACTATCCTGAATTATTTTGAATTTCTGAAGTCAACCCAATATAATCACAAAGGTTTCATACGGGGAAAAGGGAAACAGAAGAGTCAGACCGATTGGAAGATGCTCTGCTGTTAACTTCAAAGATGAAGGAAGGGGCCACAAGCCAAGGAAGGCAGGTACCTCTAGAAGCTGGGAAAGGCGAGGAAACCGATTATCCCCCTGAGGCCCCAGGAGAGCAGCCTTGCTAACACCTTGATTTTGACCTCCAGAACGATAATAAATGTATGTCATTTTAAGTCACTAAATTTGTATTAATCTGTAAAGCCGCAGTAGGAAAGCAATACAGCTTTGACTAGTGTACTCTTCCTAAGCCCAGCCCCTGAACTTGTTTAAATTCTTGTTTCTTTTTCCCTTCAACTATTCATGTGGAAGATGAGTCAATCAAAGAATGCACCTGGGTTCTGAATTCTAGTTGAATTCCAAACAAGAAGCAATTAATGGAAAGAACAGTTTCACATTTGTCAAAGTAGTTTAAAGCCTCACAACCACATGAATCTTCAAAAGCAAGTTTCCCCATCCTTCCTCTTGCTGTCTGTCACACTCAGATGGTTTATTTGATGTAGGTTATGTTAGCAAAACTTCAGGGCTTTTGGAGAAATGCAGTAGTTCTGCCTTGAGCTCCTAGTTCATGGCCATCCAGGACCACCCATCCCAGCAGAAGCAGAAGATACCAAGAGGCGTCAGTTCTAATGTAGGTACAACAATGAATGCAATCAGCCAATGTTTCCAATTGCTAAGATTCTGCCCTTGTTTTTACCCTAGTCTCCCAGTAGGTCCCCACCCACACCTTAAGTGATATCGCAGGTTAGCAGAGTGGAGCTGCCCAGAGAGATGCTCTTTTGCCCACGTCTGTTCTATGGGGGCAGCCACAAACCCCTCAGACTGGAAAAAGTAGACAGCTGCGCCCGGCAGGCTCACATGTGCCGGCTCCATCTGCTAAATCATTAAAACTCAGCCTTGGCAGAGTCTGCAGAAAAACACATTTGTTTTCTCCATAAAGAGGAAGAGTAAACTTTCCTGTCGTCCTCATAAGTTTTTGCAATGACTTTAATGTGCAAAGTACCTTGTACAAAGGCACAAAGCTGTTCCACAGGCTAAGGTACCGAGAGGCAGGCTTTCATTAAATTATGTTATAGGTTAAATGATACATCCACCTGCTCTGTCAACTTAACCATCATTTCACAGTAATAAGGCATGTTCATGCCAAAGTTTATAGCAATGCCCAGAGATCACAATGTGCCTCTCACACCAACACATGTCTAGGTGAAATATCCAATGTGGTGGTCCAGGAGGGATCAGTCAGAGAGAACAGACCACCCTGGGGATGGTGAGTGGTATGATTCACACAGCCCTGGAGTCACCAAGGAAAGAGAAGTCCATGAAACCTGAAAAATGGGGTTGTCCCATCTCCTGAATCCAGAGATAAGCCTTTATGTTCATCCTTTTAATGTGTGATAGAGAATCTGTCACAAATATCAGATGTCATACACCAGTTAATCCCCAGCTCACCCCACCCAGCATGGAACTGACGAGAGCCATTAGGGCAGCCTGATTGTCCACTCTCTTGTTTGGTAAGTTTGCCACTCTGAGCCTCAACTTTCTCAGAATTTGCTGTTGTTTGATTGCTGTGCTGTGTCCAACTGTTTTGCGACCCCATGGACTGCAGGCTCCTCTGTCCATGGGATTCCCCAGGCAAGAATACTGGGGTGGATTGTTATTTCCTTCTTTAGGGGGTCTTCCTGACCCAGGGATTGACCCTGTGTCTCCTGCATTGGCAGGTGGATTTGGTGTCACTGAATCACCAGTGAAGTGCCATCTCATCTGTGAAATGGGTATAAAAATAATGGCTCCATCTAGGGCTAAGAGAGAATTGAGGGAGCAAGTATATGTAAAGGACTTATCACTTGTGTGTCTCTTCAAAACCTATCAGCAGCAGCAGGTCTTTGTGACCAGTGTAGAAGATACTTTTAAAGCTTACACTGTCCCTTCAAATGCAGTCCTCAGCCTCCATCCTCAATCTGGTACCGTCTGTGACACTAAAGGCAAACGACAGCTTGTGGGCCAAATTCTCTGCCTGCCACCTGTTTTGTACACCTGTTAAACTATATAACGGTTTTAACATTTTTTTAATAGAGCTAAATAGACTTTTCCCAAAGAAGACTATTATTGAGTGATATGTGGAAACTAAAGAAAATTCAGATTTTAGGGTTCACAAATAAAGTTTTATTGAGACACTGGGGAAGGTCACAAACAAGGTCCACAGGCCCACTAAAAGACAGTTTCAATCTAAAGATTATAGAGCACTCCCCTTTTCCCACTGCTGACCACTACACCGACAGTACTCCAGTATAATAGCAGGGGATTACAGTAGAAAGCACATTACTTGATAAGATGTCTGGCTTGCAACAAAAACTACAAAGCATACCAAAAGAGGAAAAAGGATTCTGAAGAGACAAAGCAAGCATCAGAACCAGATTCAGATACGACGCAGATGTTGAAATCATCAGACAGGGAGTTTAAAGTAACTATGATTAATATATTAAGGATGTGCATGGAAAAACATGCAATAGTGGTGGGTAATAAAACCAGAAAAATAAAAATTCTAAGAAATAGTCAAAAGGAAATCCTAGAGATCAAAAACATTCTAACAGAAAGGAAGAATGCCTTTGATGGGCTCATCAGCAGGTTGGATATGACTGAGGAAAGAATTAGTGAGCTTCAAGATAGAAACATCCCAAATTGAAAAGCAAAGAGAAAAAAGAATGATAAAAACAGAACATCCAAGAAGTATGAGGTGTTCTGGCGTTATTAGAATGCCAGAAGGAGGAGAAAGAGAATGGAGAAAAATATCTGAAGAAATGATGGCTGATAACTCTCCCAAATTAATGACAGATATCAAACTACAGATCCAGAAGGCTCCAAATACCAAAAAGCTGCACTTGGGGGCATATCCCACTCAAACTACAGGAAACCAAAAATAGAAATTTTGAATGAAGCCAGAGGGGATGAAAAAAAACCTCACCCCTAAAGGAAAAAAGATAAGAATTACAGCAGAATTCCCATCAGAAATTGTGCAACCAAGATGGGTGGAGTGAAATATTTTAAAATATTGAATCACAAAAACAATAGGAAAAAAAAAATAGGACCAACTTAGAATTCTATCTCCAGATAAATTATCCTTCAAAATAAAAGAGAAATAAAGACTTTCTCAGACAAGTAAAAACTAAGGGAAAATATTGTTTGTAGATGTGCTCTGCAAGAAATGTTGGGAGATTTTCTCAGGCAAAATGAAAAGAATAAAGGTCAAAAAAATTTTTTTTTAATTTTTGATCCCTAACCAGGGATCAAACCCAAGTCCCTCACATTGAAAGTGCAGAGCCTTAATCCCTGGACCACCATAAAAATTCCCCCAAATTTTTAATGTACATTTTTTTAAAGGAAAAAGGATCAGAGGAGATGTAAATGAAAATAAAATCTTTTATTTTTCGTATTTGTACTCAAACATAAAGGTAACTGTCTAAAGTAAAAACAGTTTCTTGGTTTGCTCAGACTGCCACAACAAAGTGCCACCACATGGGTGGCTTAAATAACAGACATCTGTTTTTGCACCATTCTGGAGTTTTGAAAGTCCAAGATCAAGGCTCTAACCAGTTTGGTTTCGGGTGCGGGCCCTCTTCCTGGCTTGCAGATGGCCATTTTGCCCTCACACGGCCTTTCTTTGCTGTATTAGCACAGAAAGAGCATAAAAAGCCCTTCTGATGTCTCTTCTTACAAGAACACTAATCCTGGTGGACCTTACTATGACCTTATTTAACTTTTCTCATCTCCTTATAGGCCTCGCCCCAAATACAGTCACGCTGAGTTTTAGGGCTTTAACACGTGAAGTTAGGAAGGGGAGATGCAATCCAGTACACAGAAAACACTACCACTGTATTAGGGTATCAGAATTACAGCAACAGTGCCAACAAAGGGCCCCAGAGGTCCCTGTTGGGGACCCCCTCCTTATCTGAGGATAAGCTGTAGACCATCTGCGTATAGGCAGTGGCTGCTATAATGAAAAGGTATGGGCATATGAGAGGTTGAACAGTACTGGAGATATAGTTCCCTCACCATCATGAGAAGATCTTACTAACATCTCATTAACACACCTGGCTTCCAGCTGAGACATCTCATGATTCCCAAGAGTAAGAACCACACCACAGAGTAGGGCCTACTCTGGAACTTCCCCAAGGAAGCCTGTACCAAAGCCCTCACAAGGTCTACAAGGAATCTGCAGTGTTTTAGAGGTTAAGTCTCAGAGGGAACTGGCAATCAGATAACCAGGCTACAGCCAGACATGGGTCCTTCTTGGTGTCCCCCGACTTGAGAGGGCTTCCTCTGCTTTAGCACAACCATAAGTGGGCACACTCCAGAGGACCCATCTCTTCATGGTCACCCCCATTTCGTCATCCATACCCTGCTTGGCTGAACATACATGTCTTCAACCTTCACATATTGCATTTGTGCATAGTCACCCCTCTCATGGGTACACCCGCCCCTTCAGTGACTCCTCTCCTTCCCTATGTACATGTGTACCTTGCCAGGTATACATCAGTCCAGGGCCAGTCAGTGATCAGACCTGCCCAACCTGGGTCCAATTCAAGGCCACCTCGTAAGTGTAATAATTTCTAGAAAAGCTAGGGCAGACCTACTGCCATGAAATCCACTCTTGGGCTTCCTTGGTGGCCCAGTGCTTAAGAATCTGCCTTTCAATGCAGGGGACACAGGTTTGATCCCTGGTCCAAGAAGATCCCACATGCCACAGAGCAGCTAAGCCCATGTGCCACAACCACTGGACCTACATGCTGCCACTACTAAAGCACACATGCCCCAGAGCCTGTGCTCTGCAACACGAGAAGCCACTGAAATGAGAAGTCACAGCTAGAGACCACCCTACCATAACTAGAGAAATGCCACGCAGCACCAGAGAACCAAAGCAGCCAAAATGTTTTAAAAAATTATTTTAAAGAGAAACCCATTCTTGTCTTTAAAAGCAAAAAAAATCAAAGCAAGTGGCTACCCCTCAAATTCTACTCCTATGTTACAGCAGAATGGCCTCAATACTGAGTGTCTCCATCCATTGATGGAGCAGCTGCATTGAGCCAAGGATTGGAACCCGCTCAAAATTTTTCTTTTCCGTTGAATTGGCGGGAACAAAAAGTCACAGATTCCAACCAAAAAACACTCCACTCCATCAATCCTGTTGTCAAGATTGCTCCTCTCTCGAGCTCCAGCTTCAATATTGGTGACATGTTTGGTTGACAGGCAAGTCTGTTTCCCCACAGGGTCAGGTCAAAATTACCCCCCGTTTCCATCACAAGAAATGCAGGGTAAGTGCAAGTGACTGTAAAAGAGACGCAAGTGTAGAAAATGGACATGAGGACACAGCGGGGGAAGGGGAGGCTGAGATGAATTGGAAGAGCAGCCCTGACATGTATACACGACCGTATAAAATAGAGAGCTAGTGGGAAGCTGCCGTACCGCGCAGGGAGCTCAGCTCAGCGCTCGGTGAGGACCTAGAGGAGTGGGGTCAGACGGCGGGAGGGAGGCGATATATGTACACATGTATGTAGCTGATTCACTCTGTTGTACAGTAGAAACTAACACAACACTGTAAAGCAATTATACTGCAATTAAAATTTTTTTAACTTTTTAAAGAAAACAAAAGTGCATCTCTAAAACAAAAAATAAAAGTACAGCTCTTCCCTTCAACCTCTCAGGAACTCAAGTTTTGACTTTTGAGCTATTAGTAAGAATTTCGGGGAGCCAAAAGTTCTGTAAGTTTTTCTGCTGCACTCATGGGGGATCCTGTGCAGACTTTAAGGTTGCCATGGAACTTCAGAAGCGAGCTGAAAGTAAGTGGAGAGACTGCAGCCCACGCAGACATGTCCACCTCTTCCCTCTCC
>SJYV01004222.1:710393-732957 GCA_006410875.1 Neotragus pygmaeus | reverse complement strand
TCATGTTGTCACGCTGCCCATTTCAGACTTGTGCCCCCAGCAGCAGAGAGCATGTCCTCCTTGAGTGCACACTGACACTTATCACCCAGCTGCATTTTCAAAGTAATCTATCTATTGGCTCCTCACCTGGCTTCCTTGTGGCCTCCATGACCACACCCTTCTCCTCCCCGCACCCACACACAGCTCCATGGTGCAGACCCTGAAATCTTTGTCCTTTCACTCTGTAGATCATCCATAAATGCTCCCTGGATATATAAGCCAGTTGCCTACAGACTTGCATATCAAATATAAATTGGCAGCCACAAATCCTGGAGCCCCAAAACTGTCAGTTTCCTTTCCTTTTCTTTTCTTTTCTTTAAAGCAAATGAAATTCCCCTCTGAGCTCTCATCTTCAGGAAACTGGACCACCATCCTTGTAAGGAACAGCCTGAGGTCTGCAGGAGTTCATGTCAGGAAAGCTGGTCCAGGCTACTCTTTCTACAGCTCACTAGCTATAGGGCCTCAGTCAAGAAACTTAACCTCTCTGAGCCTGAGTGCTATGGTGTATAAAGTGGGAACGAGTACACAGACACGCCTGAGATCGTGGGTTATAGCACTTTGTAATATGAGGCAGAGAATAGATATGACCTATTAGTGGGATTCCCTGGTGGCTCAGAGGGTAGAGAATCTGCCTGCAATTCAGGAGTCCCGGGTTCAATCCCTGGGTCAGGAAGATCCCCTGGAGAAGGGAATGGCTACCCACTGCAGTATTCTAACCTGGGAAATCTCATGGACAGAAGAGCCCAGTGGGCTACAGTCCATGGTGTCACAAAGAGTTGGACACGACTGAGAAACTAGCATACACACATTAGTGCTTTAATTGACAACATTAAAAGTATTTTTCACTTTCTGTTTCTCTGGAGCCCCCCTCCTCAGTCACATCATCTGAGAGGTCAACGTGTATCAATCACCAGAAGTTTCAGGCTGCTGCAGTCGTCCCAGCTCAGGAATGGCAGACCCCAGGCTCTGTTAAGGGCTTTGTAGCATCACTCACTGAATCCTGCGAGAGCCAGGCTCTCACATCACGATTGTACAGCTGAGCACACTGAGGCCCAAATGGGAAGAGAACATAACCAGGATCCCTCCACTGATAAATAAAAGGTGAAACCCAGTGCAAGCGAGGTCTAGGGGGGAGCCCCCAGGAAGCAGGAAGAATGACTGGCATGGACTGAAACTATAAGATGCTGCATCTTTATGAAAATTAAAAACAATATTTAAAATTCAGGCTTAGGGCAATTTCTGAACATCTCTGAAGGCTTTCTTAATTTTCTTCCTCTACAGCTTCATACCAGGAAGTCAAACCCTTCTGGGCTTGTCGAATAGAGTGGNGTGGGCGCTGATGTCAATTCACTTTCCTCCATTTCCCTCACCCCACCCCCAGTCTTCTCTGATCTGTCCAGTGAATGCTGAGGAATCATTTTGCTGATGGCTTTGAACTTGGCCTCTCAGGGGCAAGCCTGTACGAGCAAATGAAAACCTTGTTCGGATGGGTTTGCAGTTTTGTTCCTCTAGTGAATTATTGCCTTATTTTCATCCTCCTTGATTCCTTCCCAACAAACTGAAGCCGTCTTATTCTCCTCCCTTCTTTGCTTTAGTTGAATTAACTTAATTAGGCCACTTGCTTTTGACAATGCTGGGAGATTTTCAGATACCGAACACTCCTCAGGAGACCAGAGGACGGTCTGATGATCAGAACATGCTCACTTGTTGTATCTATTTATATCTTGGGATGTAAACTTTCATTTCCATTTTCTTTAGTTCTGCCTTTTTATGCCCGGCAGTGAGCAAGATACCAGGGGCAGGAGATGAGGGCTGCATTTATGGAGAGCAGCTGGGAACACAGGCATTAACAAATAGTAACACAGAGAAACATGTAATTACAGGGTTGCAAAGAATGCCAGGAAGAAATAGTACTTTGGAATACTGCCTTCCCTCTGGAGTTCTTTGGAAGACAGAGAATGGAAACACACCTTTCAGACGAGAGTTAAACTCTGCTTTTTAAAAATATTCTGTTTGAAATCAACTGTTCATCACCATAGCCAGTGGTGGGCTCAAATATTCTTTTTATTCACAGACTGCACCCTCTGGTCTCCAGTGTCCAGCTCCAAATCGGCCACAGGATACGCTCAGAAATGGCATCTTTTAGGGAGTTCACTTCTGAAATCCACATGAAAGCAGCAATATCTGAACTCTCTGTAATTAGGCATATTTTCCAGTTTCTCCTTGGGTCACAGATGTGCTGCTTTCTACATCAACTTGTCAAAAAGACAAACCTTTCGGTGTCAGGAAGAAAAGTACAGAGATGAAAAAGAAAAAAAAATCTCAAGATCAGTTTCTTCGTTCACTTCTGACTTGCCAGAACCAAATGATATCTTTTCCAGCAGTGACTGGCAACCACTTTGAAAACTTCACCAAATGATTATTCCTTCCTGTATTAAAAGAAAAAAAAAAAAAGAAAGAAAGGCAAAGGCATTTAGTTGTCCTTAGCTACAACAAAATTTCTCTAAATATTTCACTGCAGCTCAGAATACCGCACAGACAAGTTCAAGTCATCAAAAGCTGCACTGGGAGATCGAAAATGCACTGGTAAGACTATGCGAGTTTTCCTTCCACGTGAGGCCTCCTGTGAAGACACGTTCTTTGTAAGTATAAGTTGTATTTGGAAAACAGAAGACCGAATTGCAGGCTGTGCTGATTTCAAGGAGCCCTGCCATCTCCTTCCACCTGGTGCTACCAAATTTGCAGTGCCTGGAGGGGACACATTCCAAAGGGAGGTCACCAGGTGACTTTGGAGGTAAAGTGGCTTCACAAAGCACAGAAACACACACTGACAAACTTATTCCTTTGGAATCCTCCTGACTGGACCAAGGACAGCCTCCACTGGGGACCAGCCAATATTTAATACATCCCGAATGGTGCCACCACCCTTTTTAATTAAGAGTGAGCAGCTACAGCATCAAACTGGAATTTAATAACATCAGCTTACGTTACTTTTATGACTGCCTTCTACATGTGGCAAATAACACTGGTTTTCTGTGGATGGTAATGATTTAAAGTTTCCGTTTTGAATAAATGTATGTTCTCAAAAGTGTGTAAAAATTTAAAAGATTAAGTAAATAATAGCACAGATGTGGTAGGTGGGGTGCCAATGACAGGTCTGGGACAGAGTGCAATCAATAAAAAGAAAATCCAACTTGAGTCTCCTGCTTTCCCATCGCTGCAGCTCCAACAAAAACTGAAATTAACTCCCTTTGCAGGGTGACGGAGGAGAAAGAGCAGCCAGAAGGAAATTCACTAAACTGTTAAAAGCGATTCCCCCTAGGGAAAGGGTATGGGGGCAGGAGAAAAACATTCATTTTTTTACTTTAAACATATGTGGGTTGTTTGGAACTTTTCTGTTGCCTAGAAATTAACCCTTTGATCTAACACCTTGTTTGCAAACATTTTTTTTTCCAGAATGGTCATGTAGATAGTGTCTTTGTGATATCTTTGGCGTAAAAAACTTGTTAATTTCATAGATTTAAAAAAATCCATCTCTTCTTTATAGCTCCTAGGTTTCCAATCTTGGTTAAAAAGGTCTCCTCAGACCCTAGATTGTTGCATATAGTACCATAAATTTCCTGCAGTAGTATACTACTAATTTATTACTTGTACCTTGTTAATCCTTCTAGAATTTATTTCTGTATGTGGTGGACGACTGGGTTCATTTTCTTTTCCTCCTACTTGTCAGTGGGTCAGTCCTGCCTCCTGACAAGTGAACTATGCCATTGGCTCTCTCTGCAGACACCATCTGAGTCATAAAGGAACTTTCTGCTCCCTGCACAAAAACTGACTTGTTTGCAGGGCCTTTCAAGCACATGTTCATATCTGGAGGAGAATCATCATCTGAGAAGCAAAGAGATACAGCATTATTGATGCTGGAAGTCAGCTTCTTTGAGTAGACAGGAAAAAAAGAGAGAGAGAATCACTCTAAGTGTTTTTGTCTCAAACCCACTATCTGTTCAACCCCTTGCCATTGCTTACAGGATGTCAAAACTTTCAAATGCACAGCTCAATAATATCATCAATATTTCACCTTCATTTGTCAATGTTCAAAGTCCTCATGAGAAAACACAAGTAACATAAATAAAAATTTCTCAGCTGCTACTCCTTTCTTGACTTTTTAAAAGTTTGGCGTCCAAGTGACTTGACAAACCCAGACCCTAACAATGATATTTTGTGCAGAATTCTGGGATCAAAATACAACTTCAAAAATAATGTATCTTCTGACATCCCCCAAGGAAAAAAAAAATTACTGGTTTCTTTCCTCTAAAAGGATTTAGATGGAATAACATCTGTGTTGAGAATATTGTGAATATGTTAAACTGACAGGCAGTCTCTAAGGCACTCCGCTCATTAATGTTCTGTGCATAAAATTAAAACTTGAAATATATTTTTAAATCCATTTTGAATCATTTAAGCAATTCTCCCGCAAAGAAACTATTGTGCTGAAATAATATATTTGGAGCAAGGAATATGAAAGCTATTAAAATGTCTTAGACCCCCTGCCTTTCACGAGAAGAAGAAGAGAGGAAAATGTTCTCTCTCTTTGATTTGAAACATGCTCTCTATAAACTATACCCAAAAGGAAAAGAAAAAAGCAACCTACTTTGAAATTACACTGAGAGCTTGACTTAAACCCACAGGAGCCAACGAACTCAGGCTGGGCCTTTGGCCTTCTGCCCCAGTGTGTCTGGCACAGCTGGGAGTGGCTCAGTGGGGAATGGGGGAACCCAACAAGGTATGCACCTTCTCTGGCCTGCAGAGCTCAGAGCTGGGCACGTGGAACCCCAAAGGAAGGAGGGAGAGAGAAGGGCAAAGACAGTCTTGGCTTGCTCCTGCTTTTTCTTGATTTCTGCAAACACTCATCAACCCAGTTGGTCTTTGGAGCCAGCTGGTGTGAGTGTGTGCTAAGAACAGTGGACGGATATCCTCTTATCATCATCCCACTCATCTATTTAACAAATATTCCAAAGCGACCACCATCCTCGATGCTGAGAGTTCTGTGCTGTGTATGCTCAGTCATGTCTGACAGTTTTGCAACCCTATGGATCACCAGGCTCCTCTGTCCATGTGATTTTTCAGGCAAGAATACTGGAGTGGGTTGCCATTTCCTACTCCAGGGGATCTTCCCAACCCAGGGATAGAACCCACATCTCCTGCACTGGCAGGCAGTTTCTTTACCACTGTGCCAGCTCAGTGTTGAGCAAAACTCAACTATAGAAACAATGAGGACAAAACTATGAGAAAGGACATGAAGCTATGACAGGGTGGGGAGGCCATCTGGCCTGGTCTGAGAAGTCTTCCTGGAGTAAGTGACAGCAGAGGTACGTTCTAGGGGAAGGGGAGGAGAGGGAAGGTGCATGCCAGGCCCAGGAACAGCAAGTGCAAAGGCCCTGAGGTAGGAATTTGCCTGTCAGGGTTTCCTAGATGGAAACCAGGATGATGTGGCAGGAGCACAGATTGTGGGGAGGAGTTGAGAGAGGATGGAGGTGAAGGTCGAGGTAACGGGTCAGCCCAGGCAGGGCCTGTGTCCATCATGACAAGCCTCAAACTAACCCTAAAAGCAGGGACTTTCATTGTCCTC
The DNA here is from genome assembly GCA_006410875.1 of Neotragus pygmaeus. Classification (NCBI taxonomy): domain Eukaryota; kingdom Metazoa; phylum Chordata; class Mammalia; order Artiodactyla; family Bovidae; genus Neotragus; species Neotragus pygmaeus. Next base: position 727,292 of record SJYV01004222.1, on the reverse strand, counting down.
TGCACATGTGGGGACTTTCAGGGTGGTGTTCATTCATTCCTTCCTCAGAACAGTGGTCTAGGTGGGTGTCATCGTGATCTCCATTCTACAGATGAAGAAAGAATCTGCTCAACCGGTAAACAGAAGAGGATTTGAACCTGGGGAGCCTCACTCAGCAGTCCATGCCTCACCACACTGCAGCATCACCACTGGGAACGGGGACCCACCGGGGTTTAACGTAGGGGGGAGGGGGACCACAGCCAGTCTGTGAGAGTTCAGCCCACTGTGGCTGCCGGTGGAGAGGAGTGGGAGGGGCCTGCTGGGGGCTGATTAGGCGGGATCAGAGCCGGGCCATGGCTGGCGGGGGCCGCGAACATGCCACTTCCCACCCCAGTGCTGAGTCAGTGGTTCCTCCTCCCGGTCCCCACCTGCTCGCTCCTCTCATTCCTTGGTGACTCAGTCGTGGTAGGACGTGCCATGACCATGCTGTGCCAGGCCCCCAGTGAAGCCCTGCACTCTCGCCCTCACCGTCCCAAGGACTGGACCCTCCCCTCTGCCATCCACCCTGCAGGCCAGGGGCTCCTGACCGCTAGGGGTTTACTCACCACTGCCTGCCCTCATCCACCACAGGCCTGCTGCCAAGCAGGGGCCACAGAAAGGTAGGGATCACACAGCCTTGCCCTCCTCACCACACGCACACGGGACACTTGTAAACTTCTCTTGAGTGAATTTCCGCACCAACTGAAATAAACCGGACAAACCACGTGGTCAGGAACTTTGAAGTCTTCCGAAATTAATGACAGCATGGATTTCTGTCACTTCTTTGATAAAAAGCTGAAATTCCAGGCAACTGCTATGTCATCAGCCACCTGGGATTATCTGCCTCCCAATCGCCGCCCCAACCCCGCAACCAGGAGCACATCCCCCTCTCATCTCATGGCCCAAGTCCAAGATTTCAGCAAATCTTTGGCAGGGACATTTCGTCTCCTGTCCCCATGCCCCTGCGGCTAACACCTTGAAAGTCCCTATCAGCACTAGCTCCTCATGAAGACAGAGATGAAATACACCCCGTGCATGACCTGGAAGGAAGCAGCAGTAGCGCCCTGTGCAAATGCAGCGTGTGGTCTGGAGGAAGGGCCAGGCACAGGGCCGAAGAGGGGCATTACCTATCTGGGCTCTTCCTGCTGGATGAGCGCTCTATTCTTACCAAACCTGGGCTCGAGGCCCTGTATTTTGCTGATTCTAAATGTACATTATTCCACATGTTAACATCTTTGAAACTGAGTCATAACTTACGTTTGATGGATGTCAGACTTAATGGGCAGAGGGAAGTGACACCCAGAGGGTGCTGGCGGTTTGATCTCTCCCTCTTTTGAGAGCTGAGCAAGAAGCTGGCCCTGCAGGTCTGAGTTTCCTTTGTGAAAGAGCAGGACAATCCAGCTGCGAGACTCTGGAGGCTGTCTGTTTCCAGCGAGGCCTCCGATAGCTGTCAGATGTTCTTGGGTCTCTACCCATGTCCAAGGGAAAAGCGTGACAAGGACAGAATTCTGCCCAGGATTTTACTGAGATATACCCCATCCATCCACGGCGAGCCAAACACACCTCCCAGGCGACAGCTAGAGCTCAGGAACCGAGCACGCTCAGCTACTTCTCGGCTCAGTCTCTCAGCAGCAAATTAGACTGTATGTGTGTTTATGACACATGAAATAACAGGGCGTCTAACAATCAAAGGCATTTTAGATTTCATTACATACAGTAGTTATGAAATGTTATTCAGTCGCTCAGTCGTGTCCGACTCTGCAGTCTCATGGACTGTAGCACCTCAGGCTTCCCTGTCCTTCATTATCTCCTGGAGCTTACTCAGACTTGCATCCACTGAGTTGGTGAGGCCATCCAACCATCTCATCCTCTGTTGCGCCCATCTCCTCCTGCCCTCAATGTAACAGAGAAGAACAAATCTGACATCATATCTGGTATTTCTTTTACTTTAACCTTTGCTACAAGTTAAGAATGTTGCCTAGAGCCTGAAATATATGAGTCCATTCGCAAGACTCTGACCTTTAAGGGTACAGCACTTTCCCATTCATATAGAGATTAAAACTTGCAGAATAGAGAATAACGTTTGTCTGGGAGGTTTATGGGAATATTGTGACCTGACCTACGTGGACGGCTGCATTAACAAAGGATTCTGACGCCAAGTTTCAACAACCAATGACATCCCCTGCCCTTTTAGTATTAAAGAAGCCTGAATTCTAACTGGGTTAAGATGGTTCTTTGGGATATTAGCCTACCATCATCTCAGTCTACTGGCTTTCCTAATAAAGTTGCTATTCCTTGTCCTAACAACTTGTCTCTTGGTTTATGGGCTTGTCATGCAGAGAACAATAGGAACTTGGACTTGGTAACAGTCAGCTGACCTGGGCTGGTACTACAGCCACTCTGAGCCTTGGTTTTCTTATCTGCACAATGGGATAACAATATCTGCCTTTCAGGATGAGTGCAGAAGCTCAGTATAGTATTGTCTGTGCACAATACCAGCATATAGTAAAGTGCCTGATAAACACTGACAACCTCTTATGAAGATAATGTAGCTCTTTTATAACTTTGGAAGCACTGATTAAAATTTGCAATCACATCTAGAAAAAGTCAGGTTTTTTTCCCCCCGAGTCCTTCCCCCAGATTTTCCTGAAATCCCTGTTTCCTGGGAAAGTTCTAAAGAGGGCTAATATGTAGCCATGGTGATGATGGTGGTGCTAAGTCATGTCTGACTCTTTGCGACCCCATGGACTATAGCCAGCCAGGTTCTTCTGTCTATGGGATTTCCCAGGCAGGAATACTGGAGTTGCCATTTCTTCCTCCAGGGGATCTTCCCGACCTAAGAATAGATCCCGAGTCTCTTTTGTCTTCTGTATTTGCAGGCAGATTCTTTACCACTAGCGCCACCTGGGAAGCCCAATGTGTAGCCATATTATAAGTCAAATGAATTACATAACAAAGCCAGGAGCAATTTGAGATGTTTCCTGTACCCAGCTGGGCAGGTACTGGAAACATTAACATTCCAGGCAGACATTTCAGGGAAGATCCTCAGAGCAGCCTGAAATCTCAGCATCCTGTGTGAGCCCCCCTCTGCAACAGTTCTGTGCAAAGAAGCACAAGGATGGGGGAAGACCCTGCAGCCTAAGGAAAGGGCCAAAGGTGGGTTGGAGCCCCTCAAGCTGGGTGGGGAGCGAGCCTAACAGTTAACCACACAGCTAGAGTCCCCCAACACACCTGAAGACACCCCTGAACCCAGGCTCCAACAGTCCTTCCCAACAGACCTGTTTACAAAATGTTCTTTGTACTGGACCCAAATTTATGCTTTTCCTATTACACTCATCCTGATTATCATCATTGTGATAAACCGATCGTTCTTGGAGATAAAAAGCAAAATTGTGCTGGTTCATCCTTTTTTCCTGAACGAAGGACAGTAAACACATTGTAGGGTGACAAGATCTTAACTGAGAGATAAAGTGGAAATGACAGTTGAGTTACCAGCAAACAAAGTCACAAATTTGTAAATCAGGGACACCTAAGTCGGGTTGAGGCAGAGGGTTGTTTTTAATAACTTGTTTGTTTTGTTTAGTTACTAAGTCATATCTGACTCTTTTGTGACTCCATGGACCACAGCCCGCCAGGCTCCTCTATCCATGGGATTTGCCAGGCAAGAATACTGGAGTGGGTTGCCATTTCCTTCTCCAGNTAACTTGTTTGTTTTGTTTAGTTACTAAGTCATATCTGACTCTTTTGTGACTCCATGGACCACAGCCCGCCAGGCTCCTCTATCCATGGGATTTGCCAGGCAAGAATACTGGAGTGGGTTGCCATTTCCTTCTCCAGAGGATCTTCCTGACCCAGGGATCAGACCCACATCTCCTGCATTGGCAGGTGCGTGGGTTCTTTACCACTGAGCCACCAGGGAAGTCCAGAGCCACCGGGTTATTTTGCTTTAATTTGGTCCCAGTGTCACTGTTGTCTTTGTCACTCCCCTACCCCCTTGTCAGCAGGCTCAGTTCACGGGACCCAGCGCCAGCCCCTGGTCATCATGATGCTCAGAGTCAGCTATGACGTCCACTTCCTCCCAGCATCCACTGGGCCTCCAGGCCCTGTGCAGGGACCAGTGCCAGGATTACCTACCTGTACCTTAACCTTTTCTCCAGGAACCAACATGCCTCCCTGCCCATCCAGATGCTAAAGTAGACATGTAGCTCCAGCCCATTATTCATCTCATTCGGTCTGCTGGCCATGGTGATCCAGTCAGAGATGGGCAAATGCCTGTGACAGTCCAGCTAGAACGCTGAGTCTGGTGCAGGAGCTGTGGGGAAGGGAGCAGCCTCCATCCACTAGGAGCCTGGAGCTTCTGATGAACACTGGCAGGAGAGCCTGCCCGGGATGAGCCAGCGGGCAGATGTGCAGAGCCCAGAGGGGAGGAGACCAGGTCCTGAGGGCATCACTCTAGCTCCTGGACACAGCCTCACCTGAAGCTTCTCAACTCTTCAAATACAGAAACTAAATAACCTCCCTTTTTTACTCATGCAAAAGTCCTGGCTAATATATCCTCCTAATTTCCCCCCTTTCCACCGTATCTAACTCTTTCTCCCCATCCCAGATGCCAACTCTCAGGGCTCAGGCCTCATCACCACTTGTCTAGGTATCATTATCAACCTCCCAACTGGCCACCTGGCCTCCAAGGTTGCTATACAGTCCATTCTCCAGACCAGAGCAACCTGAACAATAAAGGGCACAGTATGCTCTTCCCTGGAGCAAAGCCTAGGACAAAGTTCAAGCTGATTCCAGGGCATGTCAGTGTCTTGTACTTGTCAGTTGGACTTTAGGGGTCTCCAGAAGTGGGTTTCTATTTTTCCTTGGAAGCTTCAAGCTCTCTCATCCAAGGGGACCCTCAGGTTCCCCAATGAGTCTAGGAGATTTCCATATTTCAGAGCCTAGGATCTCCCCTCCACAAGGTACAGCATCAAAAGGCCACAAAAAATTCATGAACTCCATCTTTTGTCTCCTCCCCTTCTTTTGTCCTCTCTCTCTCCTTGTCCCCAGTCACAGAAAAAGAACTGAAGGATGGTGAGGCTGACTGTAGACAGTGGCCTCCTCAGCTATGTGCCGCTGTAGACGGCGGGATCCCTGGATCCCCATCCAAATGCTCCCTTTAAAGCCTGTTCAGTGATCAGATAGATGGGCAGAAACTGGGAGCCACCGCAGCTGCTATTCTTATTAACCAGCTTTAAAAGACCTGGCATGCACATAGTCCCTCAGTAATCACAGTGGTAGCAAATCTCTGAAATGATAGATATTCCCAACTTAGCCTTCTGGATTTCATAGAGCCCCCAAGCCTTCATTTAAAATCCACTTTATATGAAGTTATCTGAACATGAACAATAGTCACCTCCATAAGATGTCTCCCCAGACACCAGCATGAAGGATGCAGAGAGAGATCAATGCACAAAATCAACTTGCCTTTTAGATCAAATTTGCAAAATCCCAGTGGGTTCTGCCTCCATGTCCATGATAAGAAAGGCCTCTCCTTGACACATTTCTTAGCCTTTCATGTTGCCGATTCACGCCCTGGGTGAGACTTCTAACTGCGGCTGGCTGGAACAGATTTCATGCAACCAATCAAGAGTCTGCTGAGGGCCTACTGTGTGCTGGGCCCTGCCAGTGGCTGGGTCTGGAGGGAGAAATGAGACTTAAGCCCTAACCACCCACACCCAGAGCTTGGCATGTGCTGGATTCTCCACAAATGCCCTGCAGGTGCTCACGGGGAGGGCCTCCACTCGAGCCTGGGTTGTAGAGGTAAGGGGTGTTGAGGCAGTCTGAGTGTGGGCTGGAAAAGAATTTTCAGACACAAAGCATTTCAGAAGGGAGGGAGTTTATTAAGAACAAAGAACAGAGATAATGTGTCACTGCAAGCACAGTGGGCCCACCTCCTGACAGACCAGGGAAAGCCGACAGTTTTCATGAGTTAAAAGCCAATTTTTAGCCTCAAGACATAAAAACCTCCTGCTGGAAGGTTAGTGTTAGCTGGTTCGTTGGGGGCACTATAGGGTGTTCACTGGAGTGGGCCTCTTTGCTTAACTGGGAGTCAGGAAGCTTGTTAGTGACTATCAGGGGGCTTTTGGCAAAGGTACAAAGGGGCTCAGTCAGCTTCAGAGGTGAACTTGGTTTTCAGCTCCACTTCTGTGGCCTTCATGCAAGGTCTTGCACTTGCGGCCTGGGGCAGGACTCAACAAGGGGTAAGGAGTGGTGGGGGGCAGACGCAGAAACGCGCGATGCTATTGATTTCCTATATAGGCGTTAAGACTGTCCAGACTGTAACATGAGAAATGACATATTCCTGAAGATTATCCGTCTAAGAGGCCTGAACAGGTGTTCCAGGTGATCCCTCTTCTTGCATTTGCCACACTGACGATAATGGGCACTTAGATCTTGGCTTTCTATCTTCACAGCTGTGTGACATGGACAAGCGACCTAACTTCTCTGATCCTGTGTCTGCTTCTGCAAAATAACAATGAACATCATTCCTACAGGAAGGCCTGTGTGTTTAGCTGGACAGAGCTACCCAAAGTCACTCAGGACTTTGGCGGAATAAGGTCCAAACTCCCCACCCCAAGTCTGAGCCACCAGGGAAACCCAAAGTGAAAATGTTAGTCACTCAGTCATGTCCAACTTTGCAACCCTATAGACTGTAGCCTGCCAGGCTCCTCTGTCCATGGGATTCTCCAGGCAAGAATACTGGAGTGGGTAGCCATTCCCTTTTCCAGGGGATCTTCCTGACCCAGGGATCGAACCCAGGTCTCCTGCACCGCAGGCAGATTCTTTACCGTCTTGAGCCACCAGGGAAGCCTGGCACATAGAAATGACTCTAGATAGTTGTTGGTTGAATGAATGAATGAGTAGTCATTCAAAGTCATCTGGCCTTAAGCTTCAGCCAGTGGAGGAGGGGAGAAGTTTGCCCGGTGCCACCTGGTGGGTAAATGCCTATGTTTGTAATCTTGGGGAATAGACCCTGGAAATCAGCTCCCTCCTCACTTCCTTGCCCAGTGATCCATTTTCCCATTAAAAACCTCTGTCTGGGGACTTCCCTGGTGGACTAGTGGCTAAGCCTCCAAGCTACCAAGGCAGGGGCCCCAGCTTTGATCCCTGACCAGGGAACTAGATCCTGCCTACTGCAACTAAGACCCGGTGAAGCCAAATAACAATTTTTTAAAAAGAATGAAATTGGTAAATAAAACACACAAAGGAACCCCGTTTGACCCTCTGTCAACAGAACACAGGGTAGCAGGTCCTCTCTGGGAGCTGAGCCCTCTGCGTGGCCAGTCCAGCTCCATAAAATACCTCTGGGATAATAGATAATTACTGTACTTACAGTGCCATTCAAGTTCAGTTTTTGTGACTTGAAGCTACGCCTAAACCTTTCAGAGGTGACACCCCTGTCCTCAGAGCATATGCATCTTCAAGCTGTATTCTTGCCAAGCCCTTCATTGCAGATGCACAGATACCTTCTCTTTCCAATCCTAAGAGCCACCAGAAGAAGGTGGGGGTCCAGGCACCTACCGCCCTAAATGACCCAGATCCTCCAGCCACGTTCACACCTGGAAATCAAAGTTTCTTTTCTTTACATCCAAATTCACTTTCCTTTTCACACAGGGCTTGGGCTTTTCTCACATCATAAGAGCTGTGACAAGAGAGGCAGGGGAGAAAGAGCAGGACACACGGAACCCTCGCCTGCTGTGGGGTCTCTAATTGGAGCAATAATTGATAATTAAGCTGGATGGTGAACAGGCTCCGGAGGGAGGCTTCTAGGGTATTGCGGGGGTGGCAAGGGGGGGCTCAGCTTTTTTCTTCCACCACAAGGCACAGAGAATGACAATAATTGCTACCTTAGGTGTGTGGAGTATAGACTATTTGTGAAGGAAGACAAGAGTTCTTTCTGCTGGGACTAAAGAGAGCATAATGGGTGTGTGAAGGCGAGAACTTTCAAGATCCTTAAGCTGAAGCTCCAGTAAGCCATCAAGTACATTCCGTGCAAATTGGCACCTTCAGTTCAAGCCTCCGCGTCTTTGTTGTACAGTCGAGATAATAATCAGCCGTGCTGAGAAAAACGGCACACTGGCTGGCAGGGACCGCTCCCTGCACAAAGCCTTCTTTGGTTAAAAAAAAAAAAAAAATACAATAAAAAAGAAAACTGTTTAAGCTTAAAACCCTAAAAGAAGCAGTTGGCGCCAGTTGTTGGGATGTTTTATAAAGCAACAGCAAGATGAAAAAAATAAAAAATCAGAAATCAACCATCCTGAAATGCTGAGAGAGGGCCAAAAATATTGATATACAGGAACATGGCAAAGCCTCTGCAAGCTATAAACAGTCTCCATTTCCCACATCTAATCAACAAATATAGCCTTTTTATCTCTCAGCTCTTCCTTCAAAATCTGTGCTGCAAAACACGTTTTCCAATAAAATAAAAGCAATAGGTGAATAAATTATGTCTGTCAGAGGTCCATGAATCTTTTGTTTCAAATATCCTAAGGAGGAGATTTCAACCCCTTGAACCAGAAGAGAAGGTGGATGTGTATAAAACAAAGAAACACAGGCCACCAGAAGTGAAAAATAGATAGAATTTCATAAATGCACATGTATTTGTTTGAGTGTGGTAGGCACACTGGTGAAGAAACTCACCAAGGGTAGGGTGGTCATATAAGATATGGATGCCCAGCTATATTCAATAAACACACAGTGTCTTAGTATATAGTGTAGTATAGGTGTGCTCCATGAAATTATGTTCTGTTGTGTATTTCCACATGCAACCCTACCAATAGAAGGCTCTGATAAGAATGGGCAAGACTGGCAAACTCTTATTCATCCTTCAAAACCCCACTCACCCATCACCTCCTCTGTACTTTCCTGCCTCATCTGGGGTGCTCCCTCTTTCTGGTGTTTCCTCTATCAGGCTTCATTCTCACGTGGCTGCATTCACATCTGTGTGCTTACTTAGTAAAACTGGAAGACGTCGTGCTTGTTTTCTCATTTCTGCACCTGCCCACATTTTCCAGGGAGCCCGCCAGCCGCACTGGCCTCCTCAGGGGTCTTCAAACACCTTGGGCTTGTTCTACCTCAAGACCTTTGTGTTGCACCTCTGTCCTCCATGGAAAGGATAAAGTGGTCTTCTGACTCCTTTGCATGGGGGCCCCCCTCCCCAGTTCTGTGCTCAGTCATCCTTTCCTCGGACAGGCCTTTCCTGACCACCCACTTAGAATAGGCCCTTCACTGGACCTGTCACCTCGAGCCCCCTTCCCTGATTTAACTTTCTTGGCGACACACATCTCTGCCCGGGGTGACAGTACATTCGTTGATCCGTCTTCACTTGCTTCATTGTGTGTCTTCCCTCCAGACAAGTCAGCCCCAGGAGGGCAATGACTTTGGCAGCCTTGTTTCTTCCTGGATCCCCAGGCACATGGATGCGCTCAGCAAACATTTGAAGAATGAATGAACCCTTGGTGTCTGGCATACAGACATTCAGCAAACAAATTTATTCTTAATTAATCATTGTAACAAAATCCTCTTAGAAACTTCCCAAGTGAGTAGCAGACTTTGCGCCCTATACAACAGATCCTCTTCTCTTCCTAGTATCCACCATTCACATTTCTTCTCAGGACACCTTCTCTCCCATCGTAGGAATGGTGACCTCAGAGACAAGGCCAGGCAGGAAACTCCAGGCCCACCTGCATCCCTGTCCACCTGCAGCAATCCGGCCTGTCGGGCCAGCTTGCTCATTTGGGGCCATGGGGTGCTAACCATCAGGCTGATGAATACCCACAGCTCTAATTTCAGCCCCTGCCTGGCCCCCTCAGTACTTTAGTTGAAGCAGCAGTAGGGACCACCCAGTCCTGGGCCTCCACTCAGCATTTCCAGCAGTGGAGAGAAGCATCACACAGCTGACTGTGGGGAACATCATCAAGAGGGGTAGATCATCCAAACACTGTGATAAATGCTCAAATCTGTGAATATCCCAGGAGGTCAGGGTCAGGAAAGGAGGGAGACTTATCTGCCAGGGAGAATCCCCGATCTCCAGTGAGGAGATGAAAGCACTCACAGGCTCTCAGTCATCTGGAGATGATCTATAGGTCAGCGAAGCTTGCTGCCTCCTTCTCTCAGCACTGCTAGGCTCTGGACACCTGTGTACCCTGCAGCTGCTCAAGCAGAGGAACCTTCCCCTGCCCTAAGAAGTGGATGCGTGTTCTGTGGTTTTAGACACATTTTCAGTCCCAGGCCAATGACAACATGGTGGGATGGAAGCTAGGGCAGGGAGGTCAATAGGTCAGTCAGCAAACACCCCATGAGCATCCCAGTGATGAGGGATTAGTGTTGATGGGCATGAAAGAGAGGTTGGAGTGTGGGATCAGAAGGCAGTATTATCTTTGAGCTGCATTTGGAGATGATTATAAAGAGTGGATGCCAAAGAAATGCATGTATAGCCACATGCATGTATAGCCAAAAGCCACGTGAGCTGAAATTCACAGAAGCACTTTCGTGGAGTCCCCAAAGATTGGCCCCAGTGCCCTCCGCACGGAAGTGACCACACCCTTGGTACTCGCAGCAATACGGATGAACCTCTCAAACGTAACACTGGAACAAGGAAGCCAGAGAAAAACGACACCCGAATGCTAAGAGAAGTCGACAGAAGAGGTGGGCTGCGGTGACCTATTCCGTAATCTAGGCGGTGGTTACAAGAGTCTCTATGACGGAATCCATTAAGCTCCGTACGCTTAGGCTTGGTACACCTGGCGAGTATACTTGCGTGACAGGTCTAAGAGGAGGAGGGAGTGTAAGGTCGTGAGGTTTCCCCAAGGTTTTCCGCAGAAGAGGAGGGCTATGGCAGCCCTGGACAAAGCTGGTGGGCAGGGAGGAGCGCGAAGACCGTGACTGTGGACCGAGGTTGTCAGTAGGAGCCCTGATGCCTGGAGAGGAGAGCCCGGCTGCCCCAATCTCTCCAGGTGCGGCCCTGGCTCCGCCTCCGCGTCCCTCGTTGCTCAGCAACCGGTCTCCCAGGAGACTTGAGACGCTGAGCCCGAGGCCTGAGCCCGCGGGGGCGTGCCAAGACCCCAGTCCCCATGGCGCAGAAACCGATCAGCACGGCTGCGGCCGAGCGCATGAACCTCGTGGCCCAGGATGAGATCTGGTAACGCCGGGGAATCGGTAACCCAGTGGGCTGGGCCGTTCCCACCCAAAGTGTGCACACCTGGCAGCCTCAGTTTTCCCACCAAGTCCTGGAAGAGGTCGACTTCTGGGCGCTAGGAATGTGTGTGCTGGAGGTAGTCGGGATGCCTTGCAGAAAGGGGGCATTGACGAAAGAGCCTTTCTCTTTCTCTCCTCTTTGGCGCACCATAAAGGCGTGAAACATTTTGCATCTGGCTCTATAGCCCTGTGCAAAGCTTTGCTTGTTGAGAGCCGACGGTTGAGTACTTATTTTTAAGATTTACCCAATGTTTTTGAAAATCGTAATATTTGTTCTGGAACTCTCTTGCTTTTTCGATGATCCAGTGGATGTTGGCAATTTGATCTCTGGTTCCTCTGCCTTTTCTAAAACCAGCTTGAACGTCTGGAAGTTCACGATTCACATATTGCTGAAGCCTGGCTTGGAGAATTTTGAGCATTACTAGCCTGTGAGATGAGTNTGATCTCCTTCAGAATGGACTGGTTGGATCTCCTTGCAGTCCAAGGGACTCTCAAGAGTCTTCTCCAACACCACAGTTCAAAAGCATCAATTCTTCAGTGCTCAGCCTCCTTCACAGTCCAACTCTCACATCCATACATGACTACTGGAAAAACCATAGCAGGCAGTTCTATTTCCAGTTTTTTATAGAAAACTTTATATCACTCTTAAAAATGGAAAGCCAGTATTATTTGCAATAAATACATGCTATTATTTTTTTAATCTTTATTTTTATCCAAGTACTCACAGTAGGAATATTATACTACCATAGCAGGGTCTGTTTCTTTCTGCTTAGAATGCCTTTTTCTCTCTTCCCCCACCAAACAAACTCTTACTATCCTTCAAGACTCAAATCAGAGGGCCCCTCCTTGGAGAAGAGAGCCAGTTAAACCCTTAGACTGTTCTGCCCCATGTCACAGTGGCTATTGAGCACTGGATAGGTAACTATTCCAAATTGGAATGAGCCATAAATATAAAACACTAGATTTCAAAAACTTCATGCCCCTAAAAAGTGACACCAGAATTAAATTTATCTGTTTATTTTTGCTTTTTTAAAAAAAAATGTGGCTCTAGAACATTTTAAATAATATCTGGCTCATATTTTTGTCTCATGTTACACTTTCTTTGGAAATAAAGACTCAGCTTTAGATGCTCACTGATTCCTAAAATGTTGATGTTCACTCTTGCCGTCTCCTGTTTGACCACTTCGATTTACCTTGATTCATGGACCTATCATTCCAGGTTCCTATGCAATATTGTTCTTTACAGCATTGGACTTTACTTCCATCACCAGTCACGTCAATAACTGGGCATTGTTTTTGCTTTGGCTTCGTCTCTTCATTCTTTCTGGAGTTATTTCTCCACTCTTCTCCAGTAGCACATTGGGCATCTACTGACCTGGGGAGTTCATCTTTCAGTGTTTTATCTTTTTGCCTTTTCATACTGTTCATGGGGTTCTCAAGAATACTGAAGTGGTTTGCCATTCCCTTCTCCAGTGGACCACATTTTGTCAGAACTCTCCACCATGACCCATCCATCTTGGATATCTCTACATGGCATGGCTCATAGTTTTATTGAGTTAGACAAAGCTGTGGTCCATGTGATCAGTTTGGTTAGTTTTCTGTGATTGTGGTTTTCATTCTGTCTTCCCACTGAGGGATAAGGATAAGAGGCTTATAGAAGTTTCCTGATGGGAGAGACTGACTGTAGGGAAAATTGGGTCTTGTTCTGATGGGCAGGGCCATGCTCCTCCAAAAAAGATGTCCTTTTCATTATACTGAAATGCAAAAATAGGAAATCAAGAGATACCTGGAGTAACACGTAAATTTAGCCTTGGAGTACAAAATGAAGCAGGGCAAAGGCTAACAGAGTTTTTGCTAGAGAATTCACTGGTCAGAGCAAACACCCTCTTCCAACAACATAAGAGAAGACTCTACACATGGACATCACCAAATGGTCAACACCAAAATCAGACAGATTATATTCTTTGCAACCAAAGGAGAAGCTCTATACAGTCAGAAAAAACAAGATCCGGAGCTGACTGTGGCTCAGATCACGAACTCCTTATTGCCAAATTCCGGCTTAAATTGAAGAAAGTAGGGAAAACCACTAGACCATTCAGGTATGAAAAGAAAGTGAAAGTGAAGTCGCTCAGTCGTGTCCAACTCTTTGTGACCCCATGGACACCAGGCTCCTCCATCCATGGAATTTTCTAGGCAAGAGTACTGGAGTGGGTTGCCATTTCCTTCTCTACAGACTCTTCCCGACCCAGGGATCGAACCCAGGTGTCCCACATTGTAGACAGATGCTTTAACATGACCTAAATCAAATCCCTTATGATTATACAGTGGAAGTGACAACTAGATTCAAGGGATTGTATCTGATAGAGTACCTGAAAAACTGTGGACAGCGGTTTGTGACATTGTACAGGAAGCAGTGATCAAGACCATCTCCAAGAAAAAGAAATGCAGAAAGGCAAAATGGTTGTCTGAGGAGGCCTTACAAACAGCTGGTGGCTCAGACGGTAAAGCCTCTGTCTACAATGTGGGAGACCCGGGTTCGAGCCCTGGGTTGGGAAGATCCCATGGAGAAGGAAATGGCAATGCACTCCAGTACTATTGCTTGGGAAATCGCATGGACAGAGGAGCCTGGCAGGCTGCAGTCTATGGGGTCGCAAAGAGTTGGACATGACTGAGCGACTTCACTTCACTTTCAAACAGCTGAGGAAAGAAGAGACATGAAAGGCAAAGGAGAAAAGGAAAGATAAACCCATTTGAATGCAGAGTTCCAAAGAACAGCAGGAGAGAGAAGAAAGCCTTTCTCAGTGATCAATGCAAAGAAATAAAGAAAAGCAATAGAATGGGAAAGACTAGAGATCTCTTGAAGAAAATTAGAGATACCAAGGGAATATTTCACACAAAGATGAGCACAATAAAGGACAGAAATGGTATGGACCTAATAGAAGCAGAAGATATTAAGAAGAGGTGGCAAGAATACATGGAAGAACTGTACAAAAAAGATCTTCATGACCCAGATAACCATGATGGTGTGATCACTCACCTAGAGCCAGATATCCTGGAATGCAAAGTCAAGTGGGCCTTAGGAAGCATCACTATGAACAAAGCTAGTGGAGGTGATGGAATTCCAGTTGAGCTATTTCAAATCCTGAAAGATGATGCTGTGAAAGTGCTTCATTCATTATGCCAGCAAATTTGGAAAACTCAGCTGTGGCCACAGGACTGGAAAATGTCAGTTTTCATTCCAATACCAAAGAAAGGCAGTGCCAAAGAATGTTCAAACTACTGAACAATTGAACTCATCTCATACATTAGCAAAGTAATGCTCAAAATTCTCCAAGCCAGGCTTCAACAGTACATGAACCATGAACTTTCAGATTTTCAAGCTGGATTTAGAAAAGGCAGAAGATACAAAGATCAAATTGCCAACATTCGTTGAATCATCAAAAAAGGAAGAGAGTTCCAGAAAAACATCTAATTCTGTTTTATTGACTATGCAAAAGCCTTTGACTGTGTGGATCACAACAAACTGTGGAAAATTCTGAAAGAGATGGGAATACCAGACCACCTGACCTGCCTCCTGAGAAATCTGTATGCAGGTCAAGAAGCAACAATTAGAATTCAACATGGAACGACAGACTGGTTCCAAATTGGGAAAGGAGTATGCCAAGGCTATATATTGTCACCCTGCTTATTTAACTTATATGCAGAGTACATCATGCGAAATGCTGGGCTGGATGAAGCACAAGTTGGAAGCAAGATTGCTGGGAGAAATATCAATAATCTCAGATATTCAGATGACACCACCCTTATGGCAGAAAGTGAAGAAGAACTAAAGAGCCTCTTGATGAAAGTGAAAGAGGAGAGTGGAAAAAGTTGGCTTAAAACTCAACATTCAGAAAACTAAGATCATGGCATCCAGTCCCATCACTTCATGGAAAATAGATGGGGAAACAATGGAAACAGTGAGATCAGACTTTATTTTGGGGGAGGCTCCAAAATCACTGCAGATGGTAACTGCAGCCATGAAATTAAAAGACGCTTGCTCCTTGGAAGAAAAGCTATAGCCAACCGAGACAGCATATTGAAAAACAGAGACATTACTTTGCCAACAAAGGTCCATCTAGTCAAAGCTATGGTTTTTCCAGTAGTCATGTATGATTGTGAGAGTCGGACCATAGAGAAAGCTGAGCACTGAAGAACTGATGCTTTTGAACTGTGGTGCTGGAGAAGAGTCTTGAGAGTCCCTTGGACTGCAAGGAGATCAAACCAGTCAATCCGAAAGGAAATCAGTCCTGAATATTCCTTGGAAGGACTGATGCTGAAGCTGAAACTCCAATACTTTGGCCACTGATGGGAAGAACTGACTCATTGGGAAAGACCCTGAGGCTGGGAAAGATTGAAGGTGGGGAGAGAAGGGGACGACAGAGGATGAGATGGTTGGATGGCATCACTAACTCGATGGACACGAGTTCGAGCAAGATCTGGGTGTTGGTGATGGACAGGGAAGCATGGCGTACTGCAATCCATGGGGTTGCAAAGAGTCAGACACGACTGAGTGGTTTAACTGATTTAGGTGCTCAGCCTGCAGGGAAATCACTCGGGCCTCAGAAACTGTTGCTTGGGGTGCAGACACCAGCTCCAAAATAGGAAAGGAAACTTGAAAATCAAAATGAATAAATGTCTAATCAGTTTTTTTTTTTTGCAAAAGACACACCTGCACTTCAACTGAAACTCACCTCAGCTCGTGAGTGCTGCTGCTGTTGCTAAGTCACTTCAGTCGTGTCCGACTCTGTGCAACCCTACAGACGGCAGCCCATTGGGCTCCGTCATCCCTGGGATTCTCCAGGCAAGAACACTAGAGTGGGTTGCCATTTCCTTCTCCAATGCATGAAAGTGAAAAGTGAAAAGTGAAAGTGAAGTCGCTCAGTCGTGTCTGACTCAGCGACCCCATGGACTGCAGCCTACCAGGCTCCTCCATCCATGGGAGTTTCCAGGCAAGAGTACTGGAGTGGGATGCCATTGCCTTCTCCACAGCTTGTGAGCAGTTATGTATAAATTATATTACGTGTGCAGCAAAAGCAGGGCCAGGATTAGGGTGGAACAAATGAGGACCCTGGGGTGTAGTGCTTAAGGAGGGCGCCATGTCAAGGTCATGCAGGTTCTGGCTCTGCCCTTGCAGGAACTGGGAATGGATGCCTCCTTAAATTTTGCACCCTAGTACCTCACGCTCCCCTGGTCCTTGCTCTGAAAACAAAGGAACTTTACTTGTACCTCCATCATGATTTAACACTCCCCCATTACTGTACATCCAAGGGCCCCTAAAATAAGGGATCCAGTATCAAGATGACCCCTTGGGCAGAGGCAGCCCCAGTCTTGTCTGGTCCTTGATGTACCATCCAACCAGCATCTCTGGTTCTAAGACACGTGTCTCCCTTTCATGAGTGACAATCCCTCAGCGACAGGGCCTCCCACTCTCTCCCTGTCTTGGAATCATCACTCAGTCCAGGTGCACCGATGAAGGTCAAATTCTCCCCAGGGCACCTTTTAGGGTTTGCTATGTCAACCCTTTTCAAATGCTGTACATCACTCAAGAACTCCGCCCCCCCCCCCCCCCCCCCCCCCCCCCCCCCCCCCCCCCCCCCCCCC